>JALDNG010000326.1:0-416864 GCA_024349245.1 Neodontobutis hainanensis | reverse complement strand
AGATTTTCTATGTATTTTTATGACAGTCTTTTTATGACAGGCTTTGGGGTCATTCTTGTCTATATTATGTATTTGTAAAGGATAAACTCACCGACTGCTGTTGTCACTCAGGTTCAGCCAATCAGAGCAGAGCAGCTCGTCTCCTCGTCTGTTCAGGCGTCAGCGTCGTCGCCATCGAAAACCCAAGGCCCAGCGCATGGAGAGGGTAAGACTGAGTCTAACTGAGTATAAAGAGAAGGAAACATGTTAGAGCTGATGCATTCTTCATAATGTACATGAGTACAGGATAAAATAGTTTTAAGAATTAATGAAATACAGTTGTGCTCACTCTAACTCTGGCAGAATTTGTCTTTTCTTGGCCATTTTTCAGAGAATATGAATGAAAACACAAAAACCTTTCTTTCACTCATAGTTAATGTTTTAATGAAGCCATTTATTGTCAAACAACAGTGTTTACTCTTTTTAAATCATCAACATAAACTACCCAAAAGACCCTGATCTAAAGTTCTTAATACTGTGTATTACCTTTAACATCAACGGCAGCTGAGGTCTTTTGTGGTGTTTGTGGATGAGGCTCTTTATTTTCTCAGATGTAAAGCTGCTCATTCTTTTTGGTAAAAAGCCTCCAGTTCCTGTAAATTCTTGGGCTCTTGCTTGAACTGAAGGTTTGAGATCTCAGAGTGGCTCAATGACACTGAGGTCAGTCCAGAACCTTCTCTTTCTGCTGTAGACAACGACAGGTCGACTTGTGCTTTGGATCGTTGTCCTGTTGGAACGTCCAAGTACGTCCCATGTGCAGCGTCAGGGCTGATGAGAACAAATGTTCCTCCAGTATTTTCTGAAAACATGCTGCATTCATTCTTTTCCTGAGCCTTTGTAGCTCACATCCCCAACACATCTGTCCTCCATGTTTCACAGAAGGACTGTGTTCCTTTCATCAGAGCCTTTTCTTCTGTCGACACGATTTTTCTTCAAGTGCCTCTTTATTGTACATCTTCAAACAGCCACACCACTTTTTTTCAGAGAGTCCTGTATTATTTGTGGGTTTTTCTTTGAATCCCGAACAATTTTCCTGACACTTGTCTAAAATTAAAAGCCCTCATTACTTAATTGATTATTATTAATTATTTAGAGTTTGAACACTGCTGATTGATGTTCTCAATTCCTTGGATATCTTTTTACATTTACATTTATTCTTTTAGCTGACGCTTTTATCCAAAGCGACTTACATTGTTCTACAGTAATTACCAGTGTTACAGCCACTGGAGGCAAGGTGGGTTAAGTGTCTTGCCCAAGGACACAACGACAGTATGAACTGTGGGGAGAGTGGGAATCGAACCGCCTACCTTCCGGTTGAAAGACGACTGCTCTACCCACTGAGCTACTGCTCAGTGGGTAGAGCAACTGTTTTAAACGGTTCAGTTACACACACACTGATCACAAACAGGTCACAGGTGAGGAGGGTTACCTTTAGGAGCCGTTCAAACCTGTATGTGTCACTTGTGAATGTTCTCAGTCCAACACCACCAGGGTCTGTAAACCCCTCACTATGAGTCAAAGAAAGTTTTTGTGTTACCATTCAAATTCCCAAAAATGTTCTGCCAGGGAATGTTTTTGTTTTTTTATGAGCACAACTGTAGTTGCAAAGGGTCGGCCCATCAGCGGCAGGTGCAGCAGGTGTCAGTCTATGAGGCACAGGTACCTTTAAATAAAAGTCCATAGGTGTCTGATGTTCCTGTTGGTGTCTGTGTGTGTCAGTCGGTGTCCTTCAGCAGCGTCACTGACTCCACCATGTCGCTCAACATCACCACTGTCATCCTGAACATGGGTGAGTACCGTCGTCTCCTCTAACTGCTCCGAATGTTCCCTCCTCGAAGTGCTGCATGAACACTTTCAGCTCCATAAAAGTGACAAACATTCTCTGAAAATGAGTTTCCAAGGTTAAAGCACATACAGAATAATGTGACTTTTGAATTTAAAAGACCCATAAATGACTAGAAAAAGCTGATTGTTCAGCCTTTATTCGACTGTGAATGAGTTTGTGGTGCATTGGAATAGATCCCAGGGAAGACTTAATAAACCCACACAGTCCAAGTCCAGTCTTAGACCAGGTCCAGACTCATGGAGGTCCTCCAAACTGCTGACAGTTCTGTCTAACCTGTCCCTGTGGTGTCCCTCAGAGCGCTATAACTTCCTGGGCATCAGTATCGTGGGGCAGAGTAACGACCGCGGAGACGGGGGGATCTACATCGGCTCCATCATGAAGGGTGGAGCGGTGGCAGCAGACGGACGCATCGAGCCGGGGGACATGCTGCTGCAGGTCTGTTTTTGAACTTCGAGTCCGAGTCACAAAATGACCCGGACTCGTCCAGATCCAGGACAGTGTTTAAGAAAATCTGTTGTTTTTTTTTCTGCACTTGATCCAGTTCTGACCAACAGCTCCAAAAACATTTTCAGAGCAGTTTTTAACTCAAGTCAAAGACACACTGTTGGTGTGCTGTGGGGCCTTTCTAACTTTACAAACACTGTGTGGTCCTGTCAGGCATTCTTTTACTGATGCCTGACCATTTTTCAAGTAAAAACTGCACCAAATGAATCCAAAGCTGTGTGGATTGTGATTGGCTCGTCGGGGGTTTTATTAGGATTTTTTTAAACAAATAAATCTCCCTGAACATGAGATTTTTCCCACTAAGGCAGTCGCCCGTGTGTGAAGGGAAAGTTTAATGGACTTGTTGCTAACAGCAGTCAGGTGTGTGCGACTTTCTAACTCTTCGCTAAACGTTTGTCTGTTTCAGGTGAACGACATAAACTTTGAAAACATGAGCAACGACGACGCAGTGAGGGTCTTGAGAGACGTGGTCCACAAACCAGGGTCAGAAACAGACAGGTGTGTCACTCTGGCTCCACAAGCTTTAATCTGACTTCTCTTCCTCTGTCTTTAGCCCCATCACTTTAACTGTCGCCAAGTGTTGGGACCCCAGCCCCAGGAGCTGCTTCACCCTGCCTGCAAGTGAGTCCAGACAAAACCTGTTCAGATCCCACTGAACCCTGCTCAGATCTGACTGAAACCTGTTCAGATCTGACTGAAACCTGTTCAGATCACACTGAAACCTGGTCTAACCCTGGTCTAACACTGGTCTAACACTGATTCTAACACTGGTATAATTCTGGTCTAACACTGATCTAACCTTGGTTTAACTATGGTCTAACACTGGTCTAACACTGATCTAACCTTGGTTTAACTCTGGTCTAACTCTGGTCTCTCTGGTCTCTCTGGTCTAACTCTGGTCTAACTGGTCTAACTCTGGTCTAACCTGGTCTAACCTGGTCTCTCTCTGGTCTAACACTGGTCTAACACCTGGTCTAACACTGGCCTAACACTGGCCTAACACTGGTCTAAAACTGGTCTAACTCTGGTCTAACACTGATCTAACACTGGTCTAACACTAGTATAATCCTGGTCTAACACTGGTCTAAAACTGATCTAACACTGGTCTAAAACTGATCTAACACTGGTCTAAAACTGGTCTAACTCTGGCCTAACCCTTGTCTAACACTGGTCTAACACTGGTATAATTCTGGTCTAACTCTGGTCTAAGCCTGGTTTAACTCTGGTCTAACTGGTCTAACTCTGGTTTAACTCTGGTTTAACGCTGGTCTAACCCTGGTCTCTTCAGAGCCGCTGGAGTTCGAGTCCACACCGACCCCTCCTCCTCCAAATCTCAAGGTCAAGATGGTCACAAGAGGAAAAGTGGTGGGCTTCCGCTGCGGCACCAAAACCTACCAGAACAAGATCAGGTCAGAACCAGGTCTAAACCAGGTCTAAACCAGGTCTAAACCAGGTCTAAACCAGGTCTAAACCAGGTCTAAACCAGGTCTAAACCAGGTCTAAACCAGGTCTAAACCAGGTCTAAACCAGGTCTAAACCAGGTCTAAACCAGGTCTAAACCAGGTCTAAACCAGGTCTAAACCAGGTCTAAACCAGGTCTAAACCAGGTCTAAACCAGGTCTAAACCAGGTCTAAACCAGGTCTAAACCAGGTCTAAACCAGGTCTAAACCAGGTCTAAACCAGGTCTAAACCAGGTCTAAACCAGGTCTAAACCAGGTCTAAACCAGGTCTAAACCAGGTCTAAACCAGGTCTAAACCAGGTCTAAACCAGGTCTAAACCAGGTCTAAACCAGGTCTAAACCAGGTCTAAACCAGGTCTAAACCAGGTCTAAACCAGGTCTAAACCAGGTCTAAACCAGGTCTAAACCAGGTCTAAACCAGGTCTAAACCAGGTCTAAACCAGGTCTAAACCAGGTCTAAACCAGGTCTAAACCAGGTCTAAACCAGGTCTAAACCAGGTCTAAACCAGGTCTAAACCAGGTCTAAACCAGGTCTAAACCAGGTCTAAACCAGGTCTAAACCAGGTCTAAACCAGGTCTAAACCAGGTCTAAACCAGGTCTAAACCAGGTCTAAACCAGGTCTAAACCAGGTCTAAACCAGGTCTAAACCAGGTCTAAACCAGGTCTAAACCAGGTCTAAACCAGGTCTAAACCAGGTCTAAACCAGGTCTAAACCAGGTCTAAACCAGGTCTAAACCAGGTCTAAACCAGGTCTAAACCAGGTCTAAACCAGGTCTAAACCAGGTCTAAACCAGGTCTAAACCAGGTCTAAACCAGGTCTAAACCAGGTCTAAACCAGGTCTAAACCAGGTCTAAACCAGGTCTAAACCAGGTCTAAACCAGGTCTAAACCAGGTCTAAACCAGGTCTAAACCAGGTCTAAACCAGGTCTAAACCAGGTCTAAACCAGGTCTAAACCAGGTCTAAACCAGGTCTAAACCAGGTCTAAACCCGGTCTAAACCAGGTCTAAACCAGGTCTAAACCAGGTCTAAACCCGGTCTAAACCAGGTCTAAACCAGGTCTAAACCAGGTCTAAACCAGGTCTAAACCAGGTCTAAACCCGGTCTCTGTTCACAGCTGGTTCAAAGATGGGGAGCAGATCCTGGCCTCAGTCCCGGGTCACATCGTGATGAAAGGTCGCGATCTCAAGATTGTGGCTAATGAGTTTAATGAGGGCACCTACACCTGCCGTCTCCATCGCCATGGCAATGCGGTCTCCGCCAACTCCTGGTCCATTCGTCTGAAGCCCGAGAGCAACCGCAGCTGAGACCAGGACCAGGACCTGAACCAGAACCAGACCTGGACCAAGACCAAATCTGAGGTTCAGACCTGTTTTACACTGCAGTTCTTCCTTTGTCCTCCAGGGGCAACAGCCTGACCTACGGTACTGAACCTGACCAAGTGGGAGGTACAATCAGAAATGTGTTTGTGGGGACCTGGACCACTACCACAGCCCCAGAGGGATGAAGTCATTCTTTAACAGTCCTTTGATAAGTATTTAAATAATTCAAACACTATGCACCAAATACATACTCTGTTTAACATCCACAGTCAGGTTAATCCAACTGCAGTGTCTCTTTGAAACTGGAACAGTTAAAATAACCCCCCCCACACCCACACGCCCTTGACCCAGTGAGGGTAATGGATTGCACCAGGTTAGCTCACGGGCACACCTTCATGATTGGCTCAGCCAATGACCGCAAAGAAAAGAGAAGGTGATGAGATACAAGGAAGTCGACACAAACAAAGGCTCTTTATGGATTAACGAAATAAAGGAGACCCACCTTTAAGCAGCCAACGTCAGTGAGGGTGACCAAGCTTCAGCGCTCTAGAGGGACATCTAGTGGTCGATAAAATGAAGTGTGTTTGAGACGTGCCATTTATTGTTTGAAGGATTGTTTGGATTTGATTGGTGCACATTCCTGTTCCACTACACGACAGGGTTGTATGTTTCAAAGTGACACAATAAAATATTAAATAAACCTGAATGGTGAAGACCATGTTTTTCTTTGGCACGTCTGAAATCAGTCTCCAGCTTTAAAATTAGCCAGACGTGCCAAAAACGTACACCACCTTCCACGCAGAACAGATAATCCATAAAAGTCTAGACCAAAAACTGTCTCAAATTCTGGAGATTTGACACAAGGCAACCACAGGTGACACTCAGGTGACGCTCAGGTAATGATCAGGTGATGCTCAGGTGACCTCAGGTGACCCACAGGTGACCCTCAGGTGATGATCAGGTGACACACAGGTGATGATCAGGTGACACACAGGTGATGATCAGGTGACCCTCAGGTGACCCACAGGTGATGATCAGGTGAAGCTCAGGTGACACACAGGTGATGATCAGGTGACACACAGGTGATGATCAGGTGATGCTCAGGTGATGCTCAGGTGACACACAGGTGATGATCAGGTGACACACAGGTGATGATCAGGTGACCTCAGGTGACCCACAGGTGACCCTCAGGTGATGATCAGGTGAAGCTCAGGTGACACACAGGTGATGATCAGGTGAAGCTCAGGTGACACACAGGTGATGATCAGGTGACACACAGGTGATGATCAGGTGATGCTCAGGTGATGCTCAGGTGACACACAGGTGATGATCAGGTGACACACAGGTGATGATCAGGTGACCTCAGGTGATGATCAGGTGACACACAGGTGATGATCAGGTGACACACAGGTGATGATCAGGTGAAGCTCAGGTGACACACAGGTGATGATCAGGTGACCCTCAGGTGTGGCTGAAGCTTAAAAATATAAAAATACCCAAATTCATTGCAGCAAGAGTTTAATAAGGTATATTCTCATAAAGGTGAGACTATATCTCAAGAACCAAACGTTTGTCTCACGTCAGATCCACAAGACTCAGCTGTAAACCAGTCCTAGTCCTAGTCCTAGTCCTAGTCCTAGTCCTAGTCCTAGTCCTAGTCCTAGTCCTAGTCCTAGTCCTAGTCCTAGTCCTAGTCCTAGTCCTAGTCCTAGTCCTAGTCCTAGTCCTAGTCCTAGTCCTAGTCCTAGTCCTAGTCCTAGTCCTAGTCCTAGTCCTAGTCCTAGTCCTAGTCCTAGTCCTAGTCCTAGTCCTAGTCCTAGTCCTAGTCCTAGTTCTGGACCTGGTTAATACAGATTATTTTTGACCACTGGAGTTTGATTGACAGCTGGAGGCAGTAAACAAAGCGTCTGTTGTTAACCCTGTGTGACCCAGATTCAGCGTTGGCATGGCAACCATCTCCGGCCAATCACAGCACACAAAAACAAAAACAAGATGAGGACAGGAAAACCCAACTAAGACCAGACCTAGACCTGGTTGTTCAGAGATCCACAGGGTTTCCTTCAATACATCTCATTAATATTCACTGTCCCAAACAAATCCAATTAAAACAGGGCACACACACGTCAGCTCTTACTCAGCAGTGGGACTCTGAGTTAACGTCCCAAACAGAAGGGACCCTAAGGACTGTAGATTACATAACAGCCGAGGACTTTCAAGCAGGACCGTCAGATGTTAAAATAATAAATAATTCATCTGGAAGTTCATAGAGCGGCTTTGAACGAGTGAGATCCAACCTGAGCACTGGAAACTGGTTCTGGACACTTCAGCTAAAGCCTGGCATTTTGACCTGAAACTGTGACGTCACAGGCCAGCGCAGGTCCAGTCTGAGGAACATGTGGCTCCATCTGGTGGATTGAGAGAGTTACTGCAACTTACACATTTTACAATCAGACATTCATTCAGTCCTGGACCGGCTCAGTCCTGGACCGGCTCAGTCCTGGACCGGCTCAGTCCTGGACCGGCTCAGTCCTGGACCGGCTCAGCCCTGGACCGGCTCAGTCCTGGACCGGCTCAGTCCTGGACCGGCTCAGCCCTGGACCGGCTCAGTCCTGGACCGGCTCAGTCCTGGACCGGCTCAGCCCTGGACCGGCTCAGCCCTGGACCGGCTCAGCCCTGGACCGGCTCAGCCCTGGACCGGCTCAGCCCTGGACCGGCTCAGTCCTGGACCGGCTCAGTCCTGGACCGGCTCAGCCCTGGACCGGCTCAGCCCTGGACCGGCTCAGTCCTGGACCGGCTCAGCCCTGGACCGGCTCAGCCCTGGACCGGCTCAGCCCTGGACCGGCTCAGCCCTGGACCGGCTCAGTCCTGGACCGGCTCAGCCCTGGACCGGCTCAGCCCTGGACCGGCTCAGCCCTGGACCGGCTCAGTCCTGGACCGGCTCAGCCCTGGACCGGCTCAGTCCTGGACCGGCTCAGTCCTGGACCGGCTCAGCCCTGGACCGGCTCAGCCCTGGACCGGCTCAGTCCTGGACCGGCTCAGCCCTGGACCGGCTCAGTCCTGGACCGGCTCAGCCCTGGACCGGCTCAGCCCTGGACCGGCTCAGCCCTGGACCGGCTCAGCCCTGGACCGGCTCAGCCCTGGACCGGCTCAGTCCTGGACCGGCTCAGCCCTGGACCGGCTCAGTCCTGGACCGGCTCAGTCCTGGACCGGCTCAGCCCTGGACCGGCTCAGTCCTGGACCGGCTCAGTCCTGGACCGGCTCAGCCCTGGACCGGCTCAGCCCTGGACCGGCTCAGCCCTGGACCGGCTCAGTCCTGGACCGGCTCAGTCCTGGACCGGCTCAGTCCTGGACCGGCTCAGTCCTGGACCGGCTCAGCCCTGGACCGGCTCAGCCCTGGACCGGCTCAGTCCTGGACCGGCTCAGCCCTGGACCGGCTCAGTCCTGGACCGGCTCAGCCCTGGACCGGCTCAGCCCTGGACCGGCTCAGTCCTGGACCGGCTCAGTCCTGGACCGGCTCAGTCCTGGACCGGCTCAGTCCTGGACCGGCTCAGCCCTGGACCGGCTCAGCCCTGGACCGGCTCAGCCCTGGACCGGCTCAGTCCTGGACCGGCTCAGCCCTGGACCGGCTCAGTCCTGGACCGGCTCAGTCCTGGACCGGCTCAGCCCTGGACCGGCTCAGTCCTGGACCGGCTCAGTCCTGGACCGGCTCAGCCCTGGACCGGCTCAGTCCTGGACCGGCTCAGCCCTGGACCGGCTCAGTCCTGGACCGGCTCAGTCCTGGACCGGCTCAGTCCTGGACCGGCTCAGTCCTGGACCGGCTCAGCCCTGGACCGGCTCAGCCCTGGACCGGCTCAGTCCTGGACCGGCTCAGCCCTGGACCGGCTCAGCCCTGGACCGGCTCAGTCCTGGACCGGCTCAGCCCTGGACCGGCTCAGTCCTGGACCGGCTCAGCCCTGGACCGGCTCAGTCCTGGACCGGCTCAGTCCTGGACCGGCTCAGTCCTGGACCGGCTCAGTCCTGGACCGGCTCAGGGCAGTCTTTAGTAAAATGGGATGGTATCAATCGGACTATAACTGGTTTTGAGAAGCTTGTGTGAAACTTGAATACTGAGTTCTGACTGATTATAAAAGTTGGTTTTATCTCCTGAGATAAACTCTGTGGCCCATGACCTGATGGAGAGCGGGCGGGGCTTAGACACAGGTAAACACACCTGAGCAGACACACTATGAGAAGGTCACAGCTGGGACACACTCAGGTGTTCAGGAGCATCAGAGGACCAGGGGCTGTCTTTAACAACAAACAGGCGAGTCAAGGAGGATTTTCACATTTTTATTAAATTTTACAGCTTCCACAAACAGTTTGTTGCCTTAATTACCTGAAACTAACAGAGCTCCGATAAAGTTCTGAATGTACCTTTAATATAACGGGTCGCACTCAAACTAAAGCTGGAAAACTCCTCATGAACTGGAGAATGTTCAGGGTTCAGTTTGATCCAGGCTCAGCACAATTTGGTCTGGTTCTGGTCCTGGGGGGTCTGGTTCTGGTCCTGGTCTTGGTCCTGGTGGGTCTTTTGCAGCGTTTTAATCTGATCCGAAGCTAAAACGCATTCAGAGGAATGTTTTGTGATGGAAAGGTCAGAGTTCAACACTGTTTAGGGGCGGGGTCAGAGCTGTCAATCACAGCCTCAGCCCCGCCCCCAGAGCATTTTCAGTTACATCCCCATCCGGATGCTCTGGATGATCTGGAAGATGGCTGAGGAACACAAAGAGGAAGAACAGAGTCAATACAAGAGTTTTATAAATGTGACCTGGACACAACAAAACGCCGACATCTGCAGAATTAAAGCTCACACAAACAAACTGGACACGGGGCGCCCCAGGGTCTGTCAGACGTCTGACAGAGGCCAGTGCGAGGAAATTTTCCACCAACAGACTCTTCTGATCTTTGGATCTGAACAGGTTTTAGGTGGATCTGAACACAGCTTCTGGACGGTGTTATCAGTTGGACTTTGATCAGAGTGAGCGCTCTGTTGTCTCACTGATCTCCGTCTGGCGTGCTCAGATCAAACACTGCTCTGTTGGAGTCAGGCGACAGGTCACTTTAAACCTGTGTCAGTTCTGTTTATATTACATTTATTTAAGTGATCTTCTGGACCCGCCGTTCAAACTAACCTCTTTAATCTGGACCAGACCGGGACCAGACCTGGACCTGGTCTACAGTTATTGGAACATGTGATACTGAACCAAACAGAAGAAAGTGAAGAACAAACAGCTGCAGAGAGGATGAGGCCTCAGGTCTTGTTCTGTTCGGTCTTGATTAGGCCTTGATTGGGTCTTGTTCTGTTGCAGGCTGGAGGCTCAGACCTGATCCAGAGAAACAAACGCTACGCCATCAACCCTTTAGGAAACAAGTGGAACCACCACAACCTGACCTACAGGTACTGGACTAGACCAGGACTAAAGCAGGTCTAACCCTGGTCTAACACTGGCCTAACTCTGGTCTAACGCTGGTCTAACACTGGTCTAAAACTGATCTAACACTGGTCTAACACTGATCTAACCTTGGTTTAACTCTGGTTTAACTCTGGTTTAACTCTGGTCTAACTCCTGGTCTAACCCTGGTTTAACTCTGGTTTAACGCTGGTCTAACACTGGTCTAAAACTGATCTAACACTGGTCTAACCTGGTCTAACTCTGGTCTAAGCCTGGTTTAACTCTGGTCTAACACTGGTCTAACACTAGTATAATCCTGGTCTAACACTGGTCTAACACTGGTCTAACACCTGGTCTAACACTGGTCTAACACTAGTATAATCCTGGTCTAACACTGGTCTAATTCTGGTCTAACACTGGCCTAACACTGGTCTAACTCTGGTCTCTCTGGTCTAACACTGATCTAACTCTGGTCTAACACTGATCTAACTCTGGTCTAACACTGGTATAATTCTGGTCTAACACTGGTCTAACACTGATCTAACTCTGGTCTAACCCTGGTCTAATTCTGGTCTAACTCTGGTCTAACTCCTGGTCTAACTCTGGTCTAACTCTGGTCTAACCCTGGTCTAACTCTGGTCTAACACTGGTCTAACACTGGTCTAACACTGGTCTAACACTGGTCTAACACTGGACTAACCCTGGACTAACCCTGGACTAACCCTAGTCTAACTCTGGACTAACTCTGGACTAACTCTGGTCTAACTCTGGACTAACTCTGGACTAACTCTGGTCTAACACTGGTCTAACACTGGTCTAACTCTGGTCTAACACTGGTCTAACACTGGTCTAACCCTGGTCTAACCCTGGTCTAACTCTGGTCTAACTCTGGTCTAACTCTGGTCTAACTCTGGTCTAACACTGGTCTAACTCTGGTCTAACCCTGGTTTAACTCTGGTCTAACTCTGGTCTAACTCTGGTCTAACACTGGTCTAACCCTGGTCTAACTCTGGTCTAACACTGGTCTAACACTGGTCTAACTCTGGTCTAACCCTGGTCTAACACGCTGGTCTAACTCTGGTCTAACACTGGTCTAACACTGGTCTAACACTGGTCTAACTCTGGTCTAATTCTGGTCTAACGCTGGTCTAACACTGGTCTAACCCTGGTCTAACACTGGTCTAAAACTGATCTAACACTGGTCTAATTCTGGTCTAACTCTGGTTTAACTCTGGTCTAACACTGGTATAATTCTGGTCTAACGCTGGTCTAACTCTGGCCTAACCCTTGTCTAACACTGGTCTAACACTAGTATAATCCTGGTCTAACACTGGTCTAATTCTGGTCTAACTCTGGTCTAACACTGATCTAACCTTGGTTTAACTCTGGTTTAACGCTGGTCTAACACTGGCCTAACTCTGGTCTAACCCTGGTCTAATTCTGGTCTAACACTGGCCTAACACTGGCCTAACACTGGCCTAACACTGGTCTAAAACTGATCTAACACTGGTCTAAAACTGATCTAACACTGGTCTAAAACTGATCTAACACTGGTCTAACCTGGTCTCTCTCTGGTCTAACACTGGTCTAACACTGATCTAACACTGGTCTAACACTAGTATAATCCTGGTCTAACACTGGCCTAACACTGGTCTAACTCTGGTCTAACTCTGGTCTAACACTGGTCTAACACTGGCCTAACACTGGTCTAACACCTGGTCTAACACTGGCCTAACACTGGTCTAAAACTGGTCTAACTCTGGTCTAACACTGGTATAATTCTGGTCTAACTCTGGTTTAACGCTGGTCTAACTCTGGTCTAACACTGGTCTAAAACTGGTCTAACTCTGGTCTAAGCCTGGTTTAACTCTGGTCTAACACTGGTCTAACACTGGTCTAAAACTGATCTAACACTGGTCTAACACTGGTCTAACACTGGTCTAACCCTGGTTTAACTCTGGTCTAACACTGGGAGTCAGACCTGTGAGCTGCTACACTAATGAAGGGGTTTTATCCAGAGAAGAGTGGATAACAGAAACAGACCGGTGAGCTGTATACGGTCCTGACCAGGGATAGGAAACATCAAGGTTACTCCACGAAACGGTCGTACGCCTTGTCCCTCTGAGAAGTCTTATCTTCTAGTGTACTCCACGTACTGCATCAAGGGCAAGTCTTGACTCTAACCCTCTAACCCTGGTCTCTTCAGAGCCGCTGGAGTTCGAGTCCACACCGACCCCTCCTCCTCCAAATCTCAAGGTCAAGATGGTCACAAGAGGAAAAGTGGTGGGCTTCGCTGCACCAAAACCTACCAGAACAAGATCAGGTCAGAACCAGGTCTAAACCAGGTCTAAACCATAGATTGTAAAAATATGGATGTTATCCGCCCATTGGTCCCTATTCACCAATATTGTTGTTATGAAAGGGCAATAAAATGGCGGTTATATCCGGCTTTTCGCTTTTACTCCAGAGTAAAACAATAGTTTTTAGATAGCATAAACAAACGTATTAATCAAACCCCCAGAGTTGTCACGTAGTAAAAACGTAGCTCTAGAGACCGGAGCCATCTTTTATACCAGGCTGAAAACATGATTTTTACACTTGTAAAGTTGGGTTTCTCCTTATATTTCTGCTTTTGGAGCCTGCCCTCTGGTGGACGGAGGTATATTGCGTATTTCTCTCGAGGATCATTTAGGAGGTTCCATGGGAGACGCTTGGTCTAAACCAGGTCTAAACCCGGTCTCTGTTCACAGCTGGTTCAAAGATGGGGAGCAGATCCTGGCCTCAGTCCCGGGTCACATCGTGATGAAAGGTCGCGATCTCAAGATTGTGGCTAATGAGTTTAATGAGGGCACCTACACCTGCCGTCTCCATCGCCATGGCAATGCGGTCTCCGCCAACTCCTGGTCCATTCGTCTGAAGCCCGAGAGCAACCGCAGCTGAGACCAGGACCAGACCAGGACCAGGACCAGGACCAGACCAGACCAGGACCAGACCAGAGCAGGACCACAGCAGGACCAGGACCAGGACCTGGACTGAGACCAGGACCAGGACTGAGAACAGGACCAGGACCAGACCAGGACCAGACACCAGGTCACACACAGGTCACACATAAGTCACACACAGTTCACACACAGGTCACACATACAGGTCACACACACAGGTCACACGCAGGTCACACACAGGTCAAATACAGGTCACACACACACACACAGGTCACATGGGTCACACACAGGTTACACACAGGTCACACTCACGGGTCACACAAAGGTCACACAAAGGTCACACACAGGTCAAATACAGGTCACACACACACAGGTCACATGGGTCACACACAGGTCAAATACAGGTCACACACACATAGGTCACACACGTCACACACAGGTCACATGGGTCACACAAGTCACACACAGGTCACACACAGGTCACACACAGGTCAAATACAGGTCACACACAGGTCACTTACAGGTCACACACAGGTCACTTACAGGTCACACACAGTTCACACACGGGTCACACACAGGTCAAATACAGGTCACACACACATAGGTCACAAACAGGTCACATGGGTCACACACAGGTCAAATACAGGTCACACACAGGTCAAATACAGGTCACACACACGTCACACACAGGTCACACGCAGGTCACACACAGGTCACACAAAGGTCACACAAAGGTCACACACAGGTCATACACAGGTCACACACAGGTCACACAGGTCACACTCAGGTCACACACAGGTCACATACAGGTGACACACACACAGGTCACACAGGTCACACAGGTCACACAGGTCACACAGGTCACACTCAGGTCACACACAGGTCACACAGGTCACACTCAGGTCACACACAGGTCACACAGGTCACACTCAGGTCACACACAGGTCACACAGGTCACACTCAGGTCACACACAGGTCACAGGTCACACACAGGTCACAGGTCACACACAGGTCACACAGGTCACACAGGTCACACAGGTCACACAGGTCACACTCAGGTCACACACAGGTCACACTCAGGTCACACACAGGTCACACAGGTCACACAGGTCACACAGGTCACACTCAGGTCACACACAGGTCACACTCAGGTCACACACAGGTCACACAGGTCACACAGGTCACACTCAGGTCACACACAGGTCACACAGGTCACACTCAGGTCACACACAGGTCACACAGGTCACACTCAGGTCACACACAGGTCACACAGGTCACAGGTCACACACAGGTCACACAGGTCACACTCAGGTCACACACAGGTCACACAGGTCACACTCAGGTCACACACAGGTCACACAGGTCACACTCAGGTCACACACAGGTCACACAGGTCACACAGGTCACACTCAGGTCACACACAGGTCATACACAGGTCACACACAGGTCACTCACGGGTCACACACAGGTCACTCACGGGTCACACACAGGTCACACTCACGGGTCACACAAAGGTCACACAAAGGTCACACAAAGGTCACACAAAGGTCACACACAGGTCACATACAGGTGACACACACACAGGTCACACTCAGGTCACACACAGGTCACACTCAGGTCACACACAGGTCCCACACAGGTCACACACAGTTCACACACAGGTCACATACAGGTGACACACACACAGGTCACACAGGTCACACAAAGGTCACACACAGGTGACACACACACAGGTCACATGGGTCACACACAGGTCCCACACAGGTCACACAAAGGTCACACAAAGGTCACACAAAGGTCACACACAGGTCCCACACAGGTCACACAGGTCACACACGGGTCACAGAGGTCACACACAGGTCAAATACAGGTCACACACAGGTCAAATACAGGTCACACACAGGTCAAATACAGGTCACACACACGTCACACACAGGTCACCAGAACCAGGTCACTGAGACCAGGACCAGACCAGGACCAGGACTGAGAACAGGACCAGGACCAGAGCAGGACCAGGACCAGGACAAGGACAAGGAACAGAACCAGGACTGAGACCAGGACCAGAGCAGGACCAGGACCAGGACAAGGACCAGGACCAGGACCTGGACTGAGACCAGGACCAGACCAGGACCAGGACTGAGAACAGGACCAGGACCAGGACCTGGACTGAGACCAGGACCAGGACTGAGACCAGGACCAGACCAGACCAGGACCAGGACCAGACCAGGACCAGGACCAGACCAGGACCAGGACCAGACCAGGACCAGGACCAGACCAGGACCAGGACCAGACCAGGACCAGACACCAGGTCACACACAGGTCACATGGGTCACACACAGGTTACACACAGGTCACACATACAGGTCACACAAAGGTCACACACTCGGGTCACATACACAGGTCACACACGGGTCACACACAGGTTACACACAGGTCACACGCAGGTCACACACAGGTCACATGGGTCACACACAGGTTACACACAGGTCACACACAGGTCACACCACGGGTCACACACACACAGGTCACACACGGTCACAGAGGTCACACACAGGTCAAATACAGGTCACACACAGGTCACTTACAGGTCACACACAGGTCCCACACAGGTCACACATAGGTCACAAACAGGTCACATGGGTCACACACAGGTCACTTACAGGTCACACACAGGTCACATGGGTCACACACAGGTCACATGGGTCACACACTGGTCACACATAGGTCACAAACAGGTCACATGGGTCACACAAGTCACACACAGGTCAAATACAGGTCACACACAGTTCACACACGGGTCACAGAGGTCACACACAGGTCCCACACAGGTCACACACAGTTCACACACGGGTCACAGAGGTCACACACAGGTCAGACACAGGTCACACACACAGGTCACATACAGGTGACACACACACAGGTCACACAAAGGTCACACACAGGTCAAATACAGGTCACACACACACACAGGTCACACACGGGTCACACCACGGGTCACACACGGTCACAGAGGTCACACACAGGTCACACACAGGTCACTCACGGGTCACACACAGGTTACACACAGGTCACACAGGTCACACACAGTTCACACACGGGTCACAGAGGTCACACACAGGTCACACTCAGGTCACACACGGGTCACAGAGGTCACACACAGGTCACATGGGTCACACACAGGTCACCAGAACCAGGTCACTGAGACCAGGACCAGGACCAGACCAGACCAGGACCAGACCAGACCAGGACCAGACCAGGACCAGACCAGGACCAGAGCAGGACCGGGCCCAGACCAGACCAGAGCAGGACCAGACCAGGACCAGGACCAGACCAGAGCAGGACCACAGCAGGACCAGAGCAGGACCAGGACCAGAGCAGGACCACAGCAGGACCAGGACCAGGACCAGAGCAGGACCAGAGCAGGACCAGAGCAGGACCAGAGCAGGACCAGAGCAGGACCAGACCAGACCAGAGCAGGACCACAGTAGGACCAGACCAGACCAGAGCAGGACCAGACCAGAGCAGGACCGGACCAGAGCAGGACCGGACCAGAGCAGGACCGGACCAGAGCAGGACCAGACCAGAGCAGGACCAGACCAGAGCAGGACCAGAGCAGGACCAGAGCAGGACCAGAGCAGGACCAGACCAGAGCAGGACCAGACCAGAGCAGGACCAGACCAGAGCAGGACCAGAGCAGGACCAGACCAGAGCAGGACCAGACCAGAGCAGGACCAGACCAGAACCAGACCAGAGCAGGACCAGACCAGACCAGAGCAGGACCACAGCAGGACCAGAGCAGGACCAGAGCAGGACCAGACCAGAGCAGGACCGGACCAGAGCAGGACCAGACCAGACCAGGACCAGAGCAGGACCAGAGCAGGACCAGACCAGAGCAGGACCACAGCAGGACCAGGACCAGAGCAGGACCAGACCAGACCAGGACCAGAGCAGGACCAGACCAGAGCAGGACCACAGCAGGACCAGAGCAGGACCAGGACCAGAGCAGGACCAGACCAGAGCAGGACCACAGCAGGACCAGGACCAGAGCAGGACCACAGCAGGACCAGACCAGGACCAGAGCAGGACCACAGCAGGACCAGGACCAGAGCAGGACCAGGACCAGACCAGACCAGAGCAGGACCACAGCAGGACCAGAGCAGGACCGGGCCCAGACCAGACCAGAGCAGGACCAGACCAGACCAGAGCAGGATCAGGACTAGTCTCATTTGGTCCTGTTAGTCTGTTCAGATCCATCTAAACCTGTTGGAATCTGTTCAGGCGGTAGAGACGTGTTTGTCGATGAACATAGAAACAGATAATAACAGAACATGTCCAGATGAAGGAGGTTTGAGGCGCTGTTCCGTCGGAGAAGGTTTAGTGTTGAAGAGTTGTTTGTATAATCGTCTAAATGCTGCAGCTGATATGTACAGTGTTCATGGAACCGTGACTCTGTTGAATTTCCCTGTTGTCCAACAGGAAGTGACATCACCCAGTCCAACAGGAAGTGACGTCACACAGACTCTGCACCGCTGTGGTTTTTAGGTTTTGATTTTTGTTTTGTGTTGATGAGAAAATCAAAACCTAAAGAAAATACAGCGATGACAGGGAACGGCCTGGACTCGCCTCACACTGGACTTTTATTCAGACAGACTCTAAACTCTGAGTTCTGTGGACAGCTCCAGAACAGAGTTACTTCCAACACGAGTCAACAATATATACTTGTACCAAAGAGAGATCAGAGATGAACAAAAGCAGAACCGGCCCAGGGCCTGTCTCTCCAAGTGGAACTCAGTGGAAAAGGGGACAGGGTCGTGCTGCTTTCAAGTGCTGTCGGCTTCATTGGAGAACTCAACAGTATTTAAAGACCGTTTGTTTTGGACCAAAGTCACAAACTGAGGGTCACCGCCGTCCGACCAGAAAACACGTGAGCGCACTCAAGTCCCGTAAACGAGTTCTGCTCTCGGAGAATTCATTTGAAATGACCGATGTGCGCTTGAAAGCAGCATTAGATCCAGAAACAGCTCAGTGACCGGTCAGTGGTGTCTGAGGAGAAAAGTGTCTCTAATGTTGTTAGTCTGTAGCTCTGTGTGCGTCTGTGCTGTTCCTTTCCTCGTGTGGACTCACGCCTGCCCGGAGAAACCCAGAGGTAACTCCAGAGTGTCTGCAGACCGAGACAGTGGCAGAGACCTGAACCTTCTGTTAACGGTGTTAATATAGTAATATTTAGTGGAGAAATGCAACATACTTTTGTGCCTGTGCCAGTAAGTATTCTTTGAAAAGAGACGAGGGAAGTGTGTGATGTGGGTGTTATTATGAAGTATTTTATATCTAACAGGTGCTGAATAAACTCTTAAACTTTGGACTCTTTGGTTTTGATGGAGCGTGGACAAATGAAAAGTGTTGGTGCAGTTCTGCAGTGGTCCACCAGAGGAGCTGTATCACTGCTGGCGCTCCAGTCAACCTTTAAAATAGACCAATATGTCAACAGTAAAATCTCTCAAAATCAAGCTAAATATGTTACTGTGAATTTAATTCACAATGTCGAATTAAGATTGTACACTGTATTTACTTTATCTATAAAACGATTTGTTTGTAAAAAAAAAAAAATTATTGGAAGTTGCGTTTTTTTTTTTTCTATAAAGTTATTAATGTTAAGAGCTGAGCAGATTTCAGTGTGTCTGATAAACTGAGCTGGGTCTGATTTCTCTTTAGATTTCTCTTTTCTCTGGGTGTTTCTCTTTGAGTCAATCAGCCTTTGATTTTCAGCAGCTCAGGAGTGAGACTTAGAGGTACATCAGGACCAGACCAGGACTGAGGGACAAATGCAACGGGTCCAGGCTCATGTCTATCAATAAAAGTATAAGGTCTGGATGATCCAGGAGCTGTGCTGTCGGGACAAAAGCCCCTGGGGGGGTCTCAGGCTCCCCCTGAAGGAGAAGAATGTATGTTTGTGACACTGCCTCAGTATTCCTCCGGAACAGCTGAGGAAGTGTCTGGGGAGTGGGAGGTCTGGGGGTCCCTGCAGGCCAAAGCTCCTGGGACAGACTCCGGCCCTCTGTGAAGGGAAATTAACTAGAAATATTTAGATATTTAGACTTTTTTCAACAGAACACTCCGATACACCTCTGACTGACGTTAGATCAAAGGTTAAGTCTTTAAACTAGAACATTGGCTCATTTTCCATCAAAGAAAATAATTCATCAAACTGTTTAAATGTCTTTATTTCTTTAATGTCTGGATTATATTGATGTTCATAAAGAAGTTTGTGAAGGAGATTGTTTGTATTTACTTCAGAGCTGTTCTTTTATCCCAGACTCTGGTTCAACAAGCGGAAGTCATCCATCATCTGTGACCTTGTCCCGGAAAAGTCCAGGAGAGACTGTCCTTGACACGGTTCAGTGACTCTGAGATAATTAAAGGCATTAGTTTAATCTGAAATGACAGCGCTGTCCTTCAGACTCGGTTCAGACGAGTCCTGGGCGTGGACTGGGTCCAAACCACGGCATTAAACTCAACAAGACCAGGCGGGTCTGAACCCATCTCACTTTACCCTGTTCAGATCCAGCTAAAACCTGTTCAGATCCAGCTAAAACCTGTTCAGATCCAACTAAAACCTGTTCAGATCCAGCTAAAACCTGTTCAGATCCAACTAAAACCCGTTCAGATCCAACTAAAACCTGTTCAGATCCATCTAAAACCTGTTCAGATCCATCTAAAACCTGTTCAGATCCAACTAAAACCTGTTCAGATCCAGCTAAAACCTGTTCAGATCTATCTAAAACCTGTTCAGATCCAACTAAAACCTGTTCAGATCCATCTAAAACCTGTTCAGATCCAGCTAAAACCTGTTCAGATCCAACTAAAACCTGTTCAGATCCAGCTAAAACCTGTTCAGATCTATCTAAAACCTGTTCAGATCCAACTAAAACCTGTTCAGATCCATCTAAAACCTGTTCAGATCCAGCTAAAACCTGTTCAGATCCAGCTAAAACCTGTTCAGATCCAACTAAAACCTGTTCAGATCCAACTAAAACCTGTTCAGATCCATCTAAAACCTGTTCAGATCCAACTAAAACCTGTTCAGATCCAACTAAAACCTGTTCAGATCCAACTAAAACCTGTTCAGATCCATCTAAAACCTGTTCAGATCCAGCTAAAACCTGTTCAGATCTATCTAAAACCTGTTCAGATCCAACTAAAACCTGTTCAGATCCAACTAAAACCTGTTCAGATCCAGCTAAAACCTGTTCAGATCCAGCTAAAACCTGTTCAGATCCAGCTAAAACCTGTTCAGATCCAACTAAAACCTGTTCAGATCCAACTAAAACCTGTTCAGATCCAACTAAAACCTGTTCAGATCTATCTAAAACCTGTTCAGATCTATCTAAAACCTGTTCAGATCCAACTAAAACCTGTTCAGATCCAACTAAAACATGTTCAGATCCAACTAAAACCGGTTAAAACACGTCCCAACGACAGGTATCAATTACTCCTTTCATCACTTTTCAGGTTAATGTAGTTGTTTTTATTCTCACAGACGTTCTTTGATTTGAATGAGACCTGTTTGTTCTCACCTGAACACAGCTCTGACAAGAGAAGTGACTGTAGCGCCTCCTGACAATCAAAACCAGTGGGAAACAAAAGAATTAGTTTGCTGTACGTACCTCCACCAGGAGGTGACCTCTTTGATTAAAGTTAATATCTGAGTTGTTCCACAGGTGAGCCTGTCCTGGTCCGGTTTTAATCTCAGTGCTCACACATGCGTCAGAAATCAGCGTCTTCAGTCACATGGACCTCTATATATTTCAACTGATCTCCGATGGAGAATGCCCTCGCTGGCCCCTGGTCTCCGCAGGGCCCTGGCAGGAACAAGGCCCCGGCAGCGTCTCCCATGATGCATTGGGGCTGACAGATGAGTGTTTAATGGCCGCTGCCTCATTCATGTGTCCATCTCTTGTCGCTGGCGCGAAGGTTCCCACATCACGTTGAAAAGAGTCCCGTTTTTACAAGGCGCCGTCGCCACGGAAACCAGTAACAGCAAGGCGTCACCATGGCAACAAACATCATCCAAGAACAAAACTCCGCTGACACAAGCATCACTGAGCGAGCAGGAAAAACTGCTTCAAAACCTGACGTCGACAGAAACAGAGAGAATACAACCTGCTTTTGAGTCACTCACACACAGGTCACACACGGGTCACAGAGGTCACACACAAGTCACACACACAGGTCACACGCAGGTCACACACAGGTCACACACAGGTCACACGCAGGTCACACACATAGGTCACACACATAGGTCACACACGTCACACACAAGTCACACACAGGTCACACACAGGTCACACAGGTCACACTCACGGGTCACACACAGGTCACACACACAGGTCACACACACAGGTCACACACACAGGTCACACACGGGTCACACACACAGGTCACACACAGGTCACACAGGTCACACACAGGTCACACACAGGTCACACACAGGTCACACACAGGTCACACACAGGTCACACACGGGTCACACTCAGGTCACACACGGGTCACACACGGGTCACACTCACGGGTCACACAAAGGTCACACGGGTCACACACAGGTCACATGGGTCACACACAGGTCACACACAGGTCACACACAGGTGACACACACACAGGTCACACACAGGTCACACGGGTCACACACAGGTCACATGGGTCACACACAAGTCACACACAGGTCACACACAGGTCACACACACACACAGGTCACATGGGTCACACACAGGTCACACACAGGTCACACACAGGTCACACACACAGGTCACACACAGGTCACATGGGTCACACACAAGTCACACACAGGTCACACACAGGTCACACACACACACAGGTCACATGGGTCACACACAGGTCACACACAGGTCACACACAGGTGACACACACACAGGTCACACACAGGTCACACGGGTCACACACAGGTCACATGGGTCACACACAAGTCACACACAGGTCACACACAGGTCACATACACACACAGGTCACATGGGTCACACACAGGTCACACATAGGTCACACACACACAGGGCACATGGGTCACACACAGGTCACACACAGGTCACACACACACAGGTCACACACAGGTCACACACAGGTCACACACACACACACAGGTCACACACAGGTCACACACAGGTCACACACAGGTCACACACAGGTCACACAAAGGTCACACACAGGTCACACACACGGGTCACACACAGGTCACACACAGGTCACACACACAGGTCACACAAGGTCACACACACAGGTCACACACGGGTCACACACAGGTCACACACACAGGTCACACACACGGGTCACACACAGGTCACACACGGGTCACACACGGGTCACACACGGGTCACACACGGGTCACACACAGGTCACACACAGGTCACACACAGGTCACACACACAGGTCACACACAGGTCACACAAAGGTCACACAAAGGTCACACACGGGTCACACACGGGTCACACACGGGTCACACACGGGTTACACTCACGGGTCACACACAGGTCACTTACAGGTCACACACAGGTCACACATACAGGTCACACACAGGTCACACACAGGTCACACACAGGTCACACACACAGGTCACACACACACAGGTCACATACACAGGTCACACACAGGTCACACACAGGTCACACACAGGTCACACAAAGGTCACACACAGGTCACACATACAGGTCACACACACAGGTCACACACAGGTCAAATACAGGTCACACACAGGTCACACACAGGTCACACACACACAGGTCACATACAGGTCACACACAGGTCACACACACGGGTCACACACAGGTCACACACACAGGTCACACAAAGGTCACACAAAGGTCACACACAGGTCACACACACACAGGTCACACACAGGTCAGACACAGGTCCCACACAGGTCACACACAGGTCCCACACAGGTCACATACAGGTCACACACACACAGGTCACACACAGGTCACACGGGTCACACACAGGTCACACATAGGTCACAAACAGGTCACATGGGTCACACACAAGTCACACACAGGTCACACACAGGTCACACACACACACAGGTCACATGGGTCACACACAGGTCACACATAGGTCACACACACACAGGGCACATGGGTCACACACAGGTCACACACAGGTCAGACACAGGTCACACACACGGGTCACACACACAGGTCACACAAAGGTCACACACACACACACAGGTCACATGGGTCACACACTGGTCACACATAGGTCACACACACACAGGGCACATGGGTCACACACAGGTCACACACAGGTCAGACACAGGTCACACACACGGGTCACACACACAGGTCACACAAAGGTCACACACTCGGGTCACATACACAGGTCACACACAGGTCACACACAGGTCACACACAGGTCACACACACAGGTCACACACAGGTCACACACACGGGTCACACACAGGTTACACACAGGTCACACACACAGGTCACACAAAGGTCACACACAGGTCACACACAGGTCACACACACGGGTCACACACAGGTCACACAAAGGTCCCACAGAGGTCACACACAGGTCCCACACAGGTCACATACAGGTCACACACACACAGGTCACACACAGGTCACACGGGTCACACACAGGTCACACATAGGTCACAAACAGGTCACATGGGTCACACACAAGTCACACACAGGTCACACACAGGTCACACACACACACAGGTCACATGGGTCACACACAGGTCACACATAGGTCACACACACACAGGGCACATGGGTCACACACAGGTCACACACAGGTCAGACACAGGTCACACACACGGGTCACACACACAGGTCACACAAAGGTCACACACTCGGGTCACATACACAGGTCACACACAGGTCACACACAGGTCACACACAGGTCACACACAGGTCACACACACAGGTCACACACAGGTCACACACACGGGTCACACACAGGTTACACACAGGTCACACACACAGGTCACACAAAGGTCACACACAGGTCACACACAGGTCACACACACGGGTCACACAAAGGTCACACACGGGTCACACACGGGTCACACACGGGTCACACTCACGGGTCACACACACAGGTCACACACACAGGTCACACAAAGGTCACACACAGGTCACACACAGGTCACACACACGGGTCACACACAGGTCACATACAGGTCACACAAAGGTCACACAAAGGTCACACACAGGTCACACACGGGTCACACACACGGGTCACACACGGGTCACACACGGGTCACACAAAGGTCACACACAAGTCACACACACAGGTCACACACACAGGTCACACACACAGGTCACACACGGGTCACACACGGGTCACACACACAGGTCACACACACAGGTCACACACAGGTCACACAAAGGTCACACACAGGTCACACACAGGTCACACACACGGGTCACACACAGGTCACACACAGGTCACACAAAGGTCACACACGGGTCACACACGGGTCACACACGGGTCACACTCAGGTCACACACGGGTCACACTCACGGGTCACACACAGGTCACACACAGGTCACACACACAGGTCACACACAGGTCACACAAAGGTCACACACGGGTCACACACGGGTCACACTCAGGTCACACACAGGTCACATACAGGTGACACACACAGGTCACACACACAGGTCACACGGGTCACACACAGGTCACATGGGTCACACAAGTCACACACAGGTCAGACACAGGTCACACACACACAGGTCACATGGGTCACACAGGTCACACATAGGTCACACACACACAGGGCACATGGGTCACACACAGGTCACACACAGGTCACACACAGGTCACACACAGGTCACACACAGGTCACACACAGGTCACACACACACACAGGTCACACACAGGTCACACACAGGTCAGACACACAGGTCACACACAGGTCACACACAGGTCACATACACAGGTCACACACACGGGTCACACACAGGTCACACACACAGGTCACACACAGGTCACACAAAGGTCACACACACAGGTCACACACACGGGTCACACACACGGGTCACACACACGGGTCACACACACGGGTCACACACAGGTCACACACAGGTCACACACAGGTCACACACAGGTCACACACAGGTCACACAAAGGTCACACACGGGTCACACACGGGTCACACATACAGGTCACACATACAGGTCACACACACAGGTCACACACAGGTCACACAAAGGTCACACAAAGGTCACACAAAGGTCACACAAAGGTCACACACGGGTCACACACGGGTCACACACGGGTCACACTCGGGTCACACACGGGTCACACACGGGTCACACACGGGTCACACACGGGTCACACTCACGGGTCACACACAGGTCACACACAGGTCACACACAGGTCACACATACAGGTCACACACAGGTCACACACAGGTCACACACACAGGTCACACACAGGTCACATACAGGTCACACACAGTTCACACACAGGTCACACACACGGTCACACACAGGTCACACACAGGTCACACACAGGTCACACACACGGGTCACACACACAGGTCACACACAGGTCACACACAGGTCACACACACAGGTCACATACAGGTCACACACACAGGTCACACACAGGTCACACACACAGGTCACACACACAGGTCACATACACAGGTCACACACACAGGTCACACACACGGGTCACACACACGGGTCACACACACGGGTTACACACACAGGTCACATACAGGTCACACACAGGTCACACATAAGTCACACACAGTTCACACACGGGTCACACACAGGTCACACACACAGGTCACACACAGGTCACACACACGTCACACACAGGTCACACACAGGTCACACACAGGTCACACACAGTTCACACACGGGTCACACACGGGTCACACACGGGTCACACACAGGTCACACACACAGGTCACACACAGGTCACACACAGGTCACTCACGGGTCACACACGGGTCACACACAGGTCACACACACAGGTCACACACGGGTCACACACAGGTCACACACGGGTCACACACAGGTCACACACACAGGTCACACACAGGTCACACACAGGTCACTCACGGGTCACACACGGGTCACACACAGGTCACACACAGGTCACTCACGGGTCACACACGGGTCACACACAGGTCACACACAGGTCACACACAGGTCACTCACGGGTCACACACAGGTCACACACGGGTCACACATAGGTCACACATAGGTCAGCTGCTCAGACCAGATCAATGCTAAAATAACTAAACTATTATTTGTTTTTATTTTATGATTATTTGTAAATTGCTGGGGCCAATGTGACTACAAAAAGCAAACCAAATACTGCGTTCCTAAATGAAGGGGACCTGCTGCAGCTCTGTGAATGGACTGTTCAGAAAGATGGACTGTTCAGAAAGATGGACTGTTCAGAAAGATGGACTGTTCAGAAAGATGGACTGTTCAGAAAGATGGACTGTTCAGAAAGATGGACTGTTCAGAAAGATGGAAGGTGTGAATGGACTGTTCAGAAAGATGGAAGGTGTGAATGGACTGTTCAGGATGAAAGGTGAATGTTTCCAGGATCCGTCTCCGTTGCTCTGCTTTTTCTGAACTGACTGTGAACAATCCCCAAAGGAACCAACATTTACAAAAACTGTATAATTCATGAGTTATTTCCTGTTCCTTCTTACGTCTGATAAATCTCTCTCGGTCATCCAGGCGTTTCCATCGTGTGGAGGAAACAGAGGTCACTATGAGGTCATCGCAGCAATGCATGATGGGACACACTAACAGAAGATAAACAATAGAACAATGGACAATGGCTCCACTTTTTTATCAGACTCATTTACATATTCATATATTCATATCTGCTGATGATTATTGCTGTCTGCTTATCTCCCGTTAGTTTAAGATCCAGACACAGTCAGGTGTAGCTAGTGATGCTAACAGCAGTGAAGATGAAATAAAAATATTAATAATATATTTAGCGGTGTTGTTAAAAAAAGAGTCCGTACTAATAGTTTGTTTTAGTTTAGAGCCGACCTGAGCTCAGTGTTTCCTGTTCGAGGTTCCACGTCCTGGTTTTATAAATATCTGAACTCTGCTGTGAGCCTCAGTCCTGGTCCTGGTCTGGTCCGGATTTTTGTCCAGATGTGTCCCAGTTGCTGTCAAACTGCGCCTGTGAGTCCTTAGAGGGTCCACAGAGGCACCTGCACCGGAGCCTGTTTATCGAGAGAGAACCAGAACCAGGTTTATAGCCACAGAAAGAAACAAAACAACAGAAACTTTAGAACTACTGACTAAGGACTGAGACCGAGATGGACCGGTACAAGGACCAGGACCAGGACTGAGACCAGGACCAGGACCTGGACTGAGACCAGGACCAGGACCAGGACAAGGACCAGAACCAGGACTGAGACCAGGACCAGGACCAGGACTGAGACCAGGACCAGGACCAGGACAAGGACCAGGACAAGGACAAGGAACAGAACCAGGACTGAGACCAGGACCAGGACCGGGACCAGGACAAGGACCAGGACCAGGACTGAGAACAGGACCAGGACCAGGACCAGGACAAGGACCAGAACCAGGACTGAGACCAGGACCAGGACCAGGACAAGGACAAGGACCAGAACCAGGACTGAGACCAGGACCAGGACCAGGACAAGGACCAGGACCAGGACTGAGACCAGGACCAGGACCAGGACAAGGACCAGGACCAGGACAAGGACAAGGAACAGAACCAGGACTGAGACCAGGACCAGGACCAGGACCAGGACCAGGACAAGGACCAGGACCAGGACAAGGACCAGAACCAGGACTGAGAACAGGACCAGGACCAGGAATAAAAAAAATAAAAAAATAAAAAAGAATAAAAGAATTAAATGAAATACTGTTGACTACTTAAAGTCAACAGTAGAAAGTCGGAGACAGTTAAAGCCCGACTTAAACGGGTTCAGAGGTCAAATGTGTTCAGTTTGGTGTAAGTAAAAATATCTGCCAGAACAGAACTACAGACCTGTGTTTAAACAGAACTACAGAACTACAGACCTGTGTTTAAACAGAACTACAGAACTACAGGCGTGTGTTTAAACAGAACTACAGAACTACAGGCGTGTGTTTAAACAGAACTACAGAACTACAGACGTGTGTTTAAACAGAACTACAGACGTGTGTTTAAACAGAACTACAGAACTACAGACCTGTGTTTAAACAGAACTACAGAACTACAGACGTGTGTTTAAACAGAACTACAGACGTGTGTTTAAACAGAACTACAGAACTACAGACCTGTGTTTAAACAGAACTACAGAACTACAGACGTGTGTTTAAACAGAACTACAGACCTGTGTTTAAACAGAACTACAGAACTACAGACGTGTGTTTAAACAGAACTACAGACCTGTGTTTAAACAGAACTACAGAACTACAGACGTGTGTTTAAACAGAACTACAGACGTGTGTTTAAACAGAACTACAGAACTACAGACGTGTGTTTAAACAGAACTACAGACCTGTGTTTAAACAGAACTACAGACGTGTGTTTAAACAGAACTACAGACGTGTGTTTAAACAGAACTACAGACGTGTGTTTAAACAGAACTACAGACGTGTGTTTAAACAGAACTACAGACGTGTGTTTAAACAGAACTACAGACCTGTGTTTAAACAGAACTACAGACCTGTGTTTAAACAGAACTACAGACCTGTGTTTAAACAGAACTACAGACGCGTGTTTAAACAGAACTACAGACGCGTGTTTAAACAGAACTACAGACGCGTGTTTAAACAGAACTACAGACGCGTGTTTAAACAGAACTACAGACGTGTGTTTAAACAGAACTACAGACGTGTGTTTAAACAGAACTACAGACACGTGTTTAAACAGAACTACAGACCTGTGTTTAAACAGAACTACAGAACTACAGACCTGTGTTTAAACAGAACTACAGAACTACAGACGTGTGTTTAAACAGAACTACAGAACTACAGACGTGTGTTTAAACAGAACTACAGACGTGTGTTTAAACAGAACTACAGACGTGTGTTTAAACAGAACTACAGACGTGTGTTTAAACAGAACTACAGAACTACAGACGTGTGTTTAAACAGAACTACAGACGTGTGTTTAAACAGAACTACAGAACTACAGACCTGTGTTTAAACAGAACTACAGAACTACAGACCTGTGTTTAAACAGAACTACAGACGCGTGTTTAAACAGAACTACAGACCTGTGTTTAAACAGAACTACAGACGTGTGTTTAAACAGAACTACAGACACGAGTTTAAACAGAACTACAGACCTGTGTTTAAACAGAACTACAGACGTGTGTTTAAACAGAACTACAGACACGTGTTTAAACAGAACTACAGACGTGTGTTTAAACAGAACTACAGACCTGTGTTTAAACAGAACTACAGACACGTGTTTAAACAGAACTACAGACCTGTGTTTAAACAGAACTACAGACGTGTGTTTAAACAGAACTACAGACGTGTGTTTAAACAGAACTACAGACACGTGTTAAAAACAGAACTACAGACCTGTGTTTAAACAGAACTACAGACGTGTGTTTAAACAGAACTACAGACCTGTGTTTAAACAGAACTACAGACGTGTGTTTAAACAGAACTACAGACCTGTGTTTAAACAGAACTACAGAACTACAGACGTGTGTTTAAACAGAACTACTGAACTACAGACGTGTGTTTAAACAGAACTACTGAACTACAGACGTGTGTTTAAACAGAACTACAGACCTGTGTTTAAACAGAACTACAGACCTGTGTTTAAACAGAACTACAGACCTGTGTTTAAACAGAACTACAGACACGTGTTTAAACAGAACTACAGACCTGTGTTTAAACAGAACTACAGACGTGTGTTTAAACAGAACTACAGACACGTGTTTAAACAGAACTACAGACGTGTGTTTAAACAGAACTACAGACCTGTGTTTAAACAGAACTACAGACACGTGTTTAAACAGAACTACAGACCTGTGTTTAAACAGAACTACAGACGTGTGTTTAAACAGAACTACAGACGTGCGTTTAAACAGAACTACAGACGTGCGTTTAAACAGAACTACAGACGTGTGTTTAAACAGAACTACAGACGTGTGTTTAAACAGAACTACAGACCTGTGTTTAAACAGAACTACAGACCTGTGTTTAAACAGAACTACAGAACTACAGACGTGTGTATAAACAGAACTACAGACCTGTGTTTAAACAGAACTACAGACACGTGTTTAAACAGAACTACAGACCTGTGTTTAAACAGAACTACAGACACGTGTTAAAAACAGAACTACAGACCTGTGTTTAAACAGAACTACAGACCTGTGTTTAAACAGAACTACAGACCTGTGTTTAAACAGAACTACAGACACGTGTTAAAAACAGAACTACAGACCTGTGTTTAAACAGAACTAAAGACCTGTGTTTAAACAGAACTACAGACCTGTGTTTAAACAGAACTACAGACGTGTGTTTAAACAGAACTACAGACCTGTGTTTAAACAGAACTACAGACCTGTGTTTAAACAGAACTACAGAACTACAGACGTGTGTTAAAAACAGAACAGAATTACAGACGCGTGTTAAAAACAGAACTACAGAACTACAGACGTGTGTTTAAACAGAACTACAGACCTGTGTTTAAACAGAACTACAGACGTGTGTTTAAACAGAACTACAGACGTGTGTTTAAACAGAACTACAGACCTGTGTTTAAACAGAACTACAGACGTGTGTTTAAACAGAACTACAGACGTGTGTTTAAACAGAACTACAGACGCGTGTTTAAACAGAACTACAGACCTGTGTTTAAACAGAACTACAGACGTGTGTTTAAGCAGAACTACAGACGTGTGTTTAAACAGAACTACAGACGTGTGTTTAAACAGAACTACAGACCTGTGTTTAAACAGAACTACAGACGTGTGTTTAAACAGAACTACAGACCTGTGTTTAAACAGAACTACAGACCTGTGTTTAAACAGAACTACAGACGTGTGTTTAAACAGAACTACAGACGTGTGTTTAAACAGAACTACAGACGTGTGTTTAAACAGAACTACAGACGTGTGTTTAAACAGAACTACAGACACGTGTTTAAACAGAACTACAGACCTGTGTTTAAACAGAACTACAGACCTGTGTTTAAACAGAACTACAGACCTGTGTTTAAACAGAACTACAGACGTGTTTTTAAACAGAACTACAGACACGTGTTAAAAACAGAACAGAACTACAGACGTGTGTTTAAACAGAACTACAGACGTGTGTTTAAACAGAACTACAGACGTGTGTTTAAACAGAACTACAGACACGTGTTAAAAACAGAACAGAACTACAGACCTGTGTTTAAACAGAACTACAGACCTGTGTTTAAACAGAACTACAGACACGTGTTAAAAACAGAACTACAGACCTGTGTTTAAACAGAACTACAGACACGTGTTAAAAACAGAACAGAACTACAGACCTGTGTTTAAACAGAACTACAGACCTGTGTTTAAACAGAACTACAGACCTGTGTTTAAACAGAACTACAGACCTGTGTTTAAACAGAACTACAGACCTGTGTTTAAACAGAACTACAGACCTGTGTTTAAACAGAACTACAGACACGTGTTAAAAACAGAACAGAACTACAGACCTGTGTTTAAACAGAACTACAGACACGTGTTTAAACAGAACTACAGACACGTGTTTAAACAGAACTACAGACGTGTTTAAACAGAACTACAGACACGTGTTAAAAACAGAACAGAACTACAGACCTGTGTTTAAACAGAACTACAGACACGTGTTAAAAACAGAACAGAACTACAGACCTGTGTTTAAACAGAACTACAGACCTGTGTTTAAACAGAACTACAGACACGTGTTAAAAACAGAACAGAACTACAGACCTGTGTTTAAACAGAACTACAGACCTGTGTTTAAACAGAACTACAGACACGTGTTAAACAGAACTACAGACACGTGTTAAAAACAGAACAGAACTACAGACCTGTGTTTAAACAGAACTACAGACACGTGTTAAAAACAGAACAGAACTACAGACCTGTGTTTAAACAGAACTATAGACACGTGTTAAAAACAGAACAGAACTACAGACCTGTGTTTAAACAGAACTACAGACACGTGTTAAAAACAGAACAGAACTACAGACCTGTGTTTAAACAGAACTACAGACCTGTGTTTAAACAGAACTACAGACACGTGTTAAAAACAGAACAGAACTACAGACCTGTGTTTAAACAGAACTACAGACACGTGTTAAAAACAGAACAGAACTACAGACCTGTGTTTAAACAGAACTACAGACCTGTGTTTAAACAGAACTACAGACCTGTGTTTAAACAGAACTACAGACACGTGTTAAAAACAGAACAGAACTACAGACCTGTGTTTAAACAGAACTACAGACCTGTGTTTAAACAGAACTACAGACACGTGTTAAAAACAGAACTACAGACACGTGTTAAAAACAGAACAGAACTACAGACCTGTGTTTAAACAGAACTACAGACACGTGTTAAAAACAGAACTACAGACCTGTGTTTAAACAGAACTACAGACGTGTGTTTAAACAGAACTACAGACACGTGTTAAAAACAGAACTACAGACACGTGTTAAAAACAGAACAGAACTACAGACCTGTGTTTAAACAGAACTACAGACACGTGTTAAAAACAGAACTACAGACACGTGTTAAAAACAGAACAGAACTACAGACCTGTGTTTAAACAGAACTACAGACACGTGTTTAAACAGAACTACAGACACGTGTTTAAACAGAACTACAGACGTGTGTTTAAACAGAACTACAGACACGTGTTAAAAACAGAACAGAACTACAGACCTGTGTTTAAACAGAACTACAGACCTGTGTTTAAACAGAACTACAGACCTGTGTTTAAACAGAACTACAGACACGTGTTAAAAACAGAACTACAGACGTGTGTTTAAACAGAACTACAGACCTGTGTTTAAACAGAACTACAGACACGTGTTAAACAGAACAGAACTACAGACCTGTGTTTAAACAGAACTACAGACACGTGTTAAAAACAGAACAGAACTACAGACCTGTGTTTAAACAGAACTATAGACACGTGTTAAAAACAGAACAGAACTACAGACCTGTGTTTAAACAGAACTACAGACACGTGTTAAAAACAGAACAGAACTACAGACCTGTGTTTAAACAGAACTACAGACACGTGTTAAAAACAGAACAGAACTACAGACCTGTGTTTAAACAGAACTACAGACCTGTGTTTAAACAGAACTACAGACACGTGTTAAAAACAGAACAGAACTACAGACCTGTGTTTAAACAGAACTACAGACACGTGTTAAAAACAGAACAGAACTACAGACCTGTGTTTAAACAGAACTACAGACCTGTGTTTAAACAGAACTACAGACCTGTGTTTAAACAGAACTACAGACACGTGTTAAAAACAGAACAGAACTACAGACCTGTGTTTAAACAGAACTACAGACCTGTGTTTAAACAGAACTACAGACACGTGTTAAAAACAGAACAGAACTACAGACCTGTGTTTAAACAGAACTACAGACCTGTGTTTAAACAGAACTACAGACGTGTGTTTAAACAGAACTACAGACACGTGTTAAAAACAGAACTACAGACACGTGTTAAACAGAACAGAACTACAGACCTGTGTTTAAACAGAACTACAGACCTGTGTTAAAAACAGAACTACAGACACGTGTTAAAAACAGAACAGAACTACAGGCGCGTGTTTTATGATCAGAATTTGATCAGAATAAATGCTTTTCTTTCGTCTGAACAACCCAAGGACAGAGGCTGGACCCACTGAAGGAAATGGACACCTCTCCTACATGCACGCACGCGCACTCACGCTCGCTCACCTGGCCCCGCCCCTGCTCGAGGCTTCGCTGCAGCGTGCGCTCAGAGATCTCCGTTCACCTCCGGACCAGACCCTGACCGGGACCGGGTTTTCCTTGGATGTGTCAGAACCGAGACTGGTTTCTGTTCGTCTGTTTTGGACTTGTCCGGGATTTGAGCAGGTTCGACTAGTGTTTTTGGACTTTTTTTCGCCGTGTTTCAGACTCGAGCTGATGTGCCCCGGATCTGACCTGGACTCTGCGGGTTTCTGTCGGACTTGCTCTGGTTCTGGTCTTCAGTTTGAAGACGGCTCTTAAACGGCCCTGCCTCGTGTGTTTAGTGGTATTTTCCGCAGCTCTGGAGGAGTTTGTTCTGTTTAAGGATTATTAAACCCAGACACTTTCAAATGAGCCTTTTATTGGTTGTTTGTTTTCGAACCCACCTCCTCAACATAAACCACAAACTGGACCGTTTTTTTCTGTTTAATGATACGTTTTATGTTATGTTTTCATTTTATGGATGCTGGATGCATCAGTTTCTTTGTTTTCTTTTACATTTAAACTATTTTATAAAAAATACTATTTATATTTGAGCGTTCCTGATCTTGTTAAAGACCTGTTGATATACTTTCACTCTAAACTCTGTGGAGCTCTGGATTTGAGCAGTTTTGGGCCAGTTACGTCCCACGGTGGAGTTTGTGGACGTGGCTCTAACCTTCCTCTGATTGGCCGCTTGATTCCCGGTCTGTCATGTTAGGAGCATGGCCCCGCCTCCTCCTCTGATGCTGCTGCTCTGGTCGTCATGGTGACACATGCTCAGGTAACAGTCACCTGTAAACCCCACTGTTACAGAGTGATGTCAGTAAGTAACACATTGTGAACGGGAGCAGGAGGATTGAGACTTTGGGTTTATATGAGCGTTCTAAACCCGGATAAGAACTTAAACACTAATTTAAAGGATGGTGGTTTGATCCCTGCTCGGTGTCTTTGAGCAGTGCTTTGGGACTGGGACAAAGATCTGGGGGTAACTGGGTGAATGTGGTGCACTAATCCGGGAACCTGTCTGAGTCAAGTCAGTTCCACCAAAAGGGTCCAAAGTGTCCCAAAAAGGGAGCTGTCCCACTTTGGAAAAGGTGGAGCTAAACCCTAACAGCTGATTGGACAAGAGATAATCCTCACTCGAGAGTAAACCATAAGACAAAAGGAGAAACATTACAGATAAATGTTTTTAAAAATAGACTCCTCCTTGTTCTTGTGATGAAGGTCACGTTCAAACAGAAAATATGATAAATGTTCTTCGGTGTTTGTTCTCAGCAGCTGTTTGTGTTTTAGTCTGTGTGGCTCTGGCTTCATCAATTTAAACTTTTATTTATCATCTCCACTGCATTAAACACAAACACAACCTGTGCCTCAAACTTTGGCCTCAAATAAACAGAAGCAGCTGAATGTTTCCTGCTGTACCTCCAGAGTCTGCTCTGGTCTGCTCTGGTCTGCTCTGGTCTGGTCTGGTCTGCTCTGCTCTGGTCTGCTCTGGTCTGGTCTGCTCTGGTCTGGTCTGCTCTGGTCTGGTCTGCTCTGCTCTGGTCTGCTCTGGTCTGGTCTGCTCTGGTCTGGTCTGGTCTGGTCTGCTCTGGTCTGCTCTGCTCTGGTCTGCTCTGCTCTGGTCTTCTCTGGTCTGGTCTGCTCTGGTCTTCTGGTCTGCTCTGGTCTGCTCTGGTCTGCTCTGGTCTGGTCTGCTCTGCTCTGGTCTGCTCTGGTCTGCTCTGGTCTGCTCTGGTCTGGTCTGCTCTGCTCTGGTCTGCTCTGGTCTGGTCTGCTCTGGTCTGGTCTGGTCTGGTCTGGTCTGCTCTGGTCTGCTCTGCTCTGGTCTGCTCTGGTCTGCTCTGCTCTGGTCTTCTCTGGTCTGGTCTGCTCTGGTCTTCTCTGGTCTGCTCTGGTCTGCTCTGGTCTGGTCTGGTCTGCTCTGGTCTGGTCTGCTCTTGTCTGCTCTGGTCTGCTCTGGTCTGCTCTGGTCTTCTCTGGTCTGGTCTGGTCTGCTCTTGTCTGGTCTGCTCTGGTCTGCTCTTGTCTGCTCTGGTCTGCTCTTGTCTGCTCTGGTCTGCTCTTTTCTGGTCTGGTCTGCTCTGGTCTGCTCTGGTCTGCTCTGGTCTGCTCTTTTCTGGTCTGGTCTGGTCTGGTCTGGTCTGGTTTGCGGAGCTGTAAGCTGCAGAAGTGTAGTTTGTGGAAAGTTCACATGTGTTTGACAGATTTTTAAGAGTAACATCAAAGAGACAGAAACAGGAAGAGAGACTTCTGTGAGGAGTCAGCGCACAACCACGTGGCTCTGACAGACCAGACCGTGACCAGACCTGGACCAGACCGTGACCAGACCTGGACCAGACCGTGACCAGACCGTGACCAGACCTGGACCAGACCGTGACCAGACCTGGACCAGACCGGGACCAGACCTGGACCTGGTCTACAGTTATTGGAACATGTGATACTGAACCAAACAGAAGAAAGTGAAGAACAAACAGCTGCAGAGAGGATGAGGCCTCAGGTCTTGTTCTGTTCGGTCTTGATTAGGCCTTGATTGGGTCTTGTTCTGTTGCAGGCTGGAGGCTCAGACCTGATCCAGAGAAACAAACGCTACGCCATCAACCCTTTAGGAAACAAGTGGAACCACCACAACCTGACCTACAGGTACTGGACTAGACCAGGACTAAAGCAGGTCTAACCCTGGTCTAACCCTGGTCTCTCTCTGGTCTCTCTCTGGTCTCTCTCTGGTCTCTCTCTGGTCTAACCCTGGTCTCACTCTGGTCTAACCCTGGTCTAACACTGGTCTAACGCTGGTCTAACCCTGGTCTCACTCTGGTCTAACCCTGGTCTCACTCTGGTCTAACCCTGGTCTAACCCTGGTCTCTCTCTGGTCTAACACTGGTCTAACCCTGGTCTCTCTCTGGTCTAACCCTGGTCTCTCTCTGGTCTCTCTCTGGTCTCTCTCTGGTCTCTCTCTGGTCTAACCCTGGTCTCACTCTGGTCTAACCCTGGTCTCACTCTGGTCTAACCCTGGTCTCACTCTGGTCTAACCCTGGTCTAACCCTGGTCTCTCTCTGGTCTAACACTGGTCTAACCCTGGTCTCTCTCTGGTCTCTCTCTGGTCTCTCTCTGGTCTCTCTCTGGTCTAACCCTGGTCTCACTCTGGTCTAACCCTGGTCTCACTCTGGTCTAACCCTGGTCTCACTCTGGTCTAACCCTGGTCTAACCCTGGTCTCACTCTGGTCTAACCCTGGTCTCACTCTGGTCTAACCCTGGTCTCTCTCTTGTCTAACCCTGGTCTAACCCTGGTCTCTCTCTGGTCTAACCCTGGTCTCTCTCTGGTCTAACCCTGGTCTAACCCTGGTCTCTCTCTGGTCTCTCTCTGGTCTCTCTCTGGTCTAACCCTGGTCCTCTCTCTGGTCTAACCCTGGTCTCACTCTGGTCTAACCCTGGTCTAACCCTGGTCTCTCTCTGGTCTCTCTCTGGTCTCTCTCTGGTCTCTCTCTGGTCTAACCCTGGTCTAACTCTGGTCTAACCCTGGTCTAACCCTGGTCTCTCTCTCTGGTCTAACCCTGGTCCTCTCTCTGGTCTAACTCTGGTCTAACCCTGGTCTAACCCTGGTCTCACCCTGGTCTCACCCTGGTCTCTCTCTGGTCTAACCCTGGTCCTCTCTCTGGTCTAACTCTGGTCTCTCTCTGATCTAACCCTGGTCTAACCCTGGTCTCTCTCTGGTCTAACTCTGGTCTAACTCTGGTCTAACTCTGGTCTAACCCTGGTCTAACCCTGGTCTAACCCTGGTCTCACCCTGGTCTCTCTCTGGTCTAACCCTGGTCTAACTCTGTCTGTCTCTGGTCTAACCCTGGTCTAACCCTGGTCTCTCTCTGGTCTCTCTCTGGTCTCACCCTGGTCTCTCTCTGGTCTAACTCTGGTCTAACTCTGGTCTAACTCTGGTCTAACTCTCTTCTAACCCTGGTCTCACCCTGGTCTCTCTCTGGTCTAACCCTGGTCTAACCCTGGTCTAACCCTGGTCTAACTCTGGTCTAACCCTGGTCTAACCCTGGTCTCTCTCTGGTCTCTCTCTGGTCTAACCCTGGTCTCTCTCTGGTCTCTCTCTGGTCTAACCCTGGTCTAACCCTGGTCTAACACTGGTCTAACGCTGGTCTAACCCTGGTCTCACTCTGGTCTAACCCTGGTCTCACTCTGGTCTAACCCTGGTCTAACCCTGGTCTCTCTCTGGTCTAACACTGGTCTAACCCTGGTCTCTCTCTGGTCTAACCCTGGTCTCTCTCTGGTCTCTCTCTGGTCTCTCTCTGGTCTCTCTCTGGTCTCTCTCTGGTCTAACCCTGGTCTCACTCTGGTCTAACCCTGGTCTCACTCTGGTCTAACCCTGGTCTCACTCTGGTCTCTCTCTGGTCTAACACTGGTCTAACCCTGGTCTCTCTCTGGTCTCTCTCTGGTCTCTCTCTGGTCTCTCTCTGGTCTAACCCTGGTCTCACTCTGGTCTAACCCTGGTCTCACTCTGGTCTAACCCTGGTCTCACTCTGGTCTAACCCTGGTCTAACCCTGGTCTCACTCTGGTCTAACCCTGGTCTCACTCTGGTCTAACTCTGGTCTAACTCTGGTCTAACTCTGGTCTAACCCTGGTCTAACCCTGGTCCTCTCTCTGGTCTAACCCTGGTCTCTCTCTTGTCTAACCCTGGTCTAACCCTGGTCTCTCTCTGGTCTAACCCTGGTCTCTCTCTGGTCTAACCCTGGTCTAACCCTGGTCTCTCTCTGGTCTCTCTCTGGTCTCTCTCTGGTCTCTCTCTGGTCTCTCTCTGGTCTCTCTCTGGTCTAACCCTGGTCTCACTCTGGTCTAACCCTGGTCTAACCCTGGTCTCTCTCTGGTCTCTCTCTGGTCTCTCTCTGGTCTCTCTCTGGTCTAACCCTGGTCTAACTCTGGTCTAACCCTGGTCTAACCCTGGTCTCTCTCTCTGGTCTAACCCTGGTCCTCTCTCTGGTCTAACTCTGGTCTAACCCTGGTCTAACCCTGGTCTCACCCTGGTCTCACCCTGGTCTCTCTCTGGTCTAACCCTGGTCCTCTCTCTGGTCTAACTCTGGTCTCTCTCTGATCTAACCCTGGTCTCCCTGGTCTCTCTGGTCTAACTCTGGTCTAACTCTGGTCTAACTCTGGTCTAACCCTGGTCTAACCCTGGTCTAACCCTGGTCTCACCCTGGTCTCTCTCTGGTCTAACCCTGGTCTAACTCTGTCTCTCTCTGGTCTAACCCTGGTCTAACTCTGTCTAACTCTGGTCTAACCCTGGTCTAACCCTGGTCTCTCTCTGGTCTCTCTCTGGTCTCACCCTGGTCTCTCTCTGGTCTAACTCTGGTCTAACTCTGGTCTAACTCTGGTCTAACTCTGGTCTAACTCTCTTCTAACCCTGGTCTCACCCTGGTCTCTCTCTGGTCTAACCCTGGTCTAACCCTGGTCTAACCCTGGTCTAACTCTGGTCTAACCCTGGTCTAACCCTGGTCTCTCTCTGGTCTCTCTCTGGTCTAACCCTGGTCTCTCTCTGGTCTAACTCTGGTCTAACTCTGGTCTAACTCTGGTCTAACCCTGGTCTAACCCTGGTCTAACCCTGGTCTCACCCTGGTCTCTCTCTGGTCTAACCCTGGTCTAACTCTGTCTCTCTCTGGTCTAACCCTGGTCTAACTCTGTCTAACTCTGGTCTAACCCTGGTCTAACCCTGGTCTCTCTCTGGTCTCTCTCTGGTCTCACCCTGGTCTCTCTCTGGTCTAACTCTGGTCTAACTCTGGTCTAACTCTGGTCTAACTCTGGTCTAACTCTCTTCTAACCCTGGTCTCACCCTGGTCTCTCTCTGGTCTAACCCTGGTCTAACCCTGGTCTAACCCTGGTCTAACTCTGGTCTAACCCTGGTCTAACCCTGGTCTCTCTCTGGTCTCTCTCTGGTCTAACCCTGGTCTCTCTCTGGTCTCTCTCTGGTCTAACCCTGGTCTAACCCTGGTCTAACCCTGGTCTAACCCTGGTCTAACCCGGTCTGGTCCAGGATCATCCAGTTCCCGAACACTCTGAACGTGGAGGACACGAGGAAGGCCATCAGCATCGCCTTCACCAAATGGAGCGACGTGTCTCCTCTGAGCTTCACTGAGCTCACAAACGGGAACAACACTGGTCTGACATCACTATAGGTAACAGCCAATCAGAAGGCTTGTACACATCGACCAATCAGGAAACACCTGAACTGAACTCACCTGTACTGCCTAAAAGTACCAGTAGCAGGCAGTGTGCTCTTTCAGAAGCACACTTGACCTGTTTTGTCCATAATTTGTTTGTCAGGTTTCTACACCTTGGTTCTGTCTGGTCCTGACCTGGTCTTTCCTTGTTTTCCTCAGGGGTCTGGCTGAACGACCTGGTCCAGGTGGCGGCTCATGAGATCGGTCACGCCTCGGTCTTTGGCTAACTCCTGAGACCCACAGAGTCTGACTGCAACTCTGGTCTAACGCCACATACACTGGTCAACACTGGTCAATTGCTCAGGACGATGTGTGGGGCATCCAGCTGGCTCTCTGGTAAAATACTGTCACAAACCTGAGCTGAATATAAAGGGTGTTTTCTGTGTGAGCTCTGGGTCTAATCTGAAGTGTTTGTGTCGGAGGCTGTCTGGACAAGAAGAGAGTGTGTGAACCCTGGCTCGACTGGGATTCTCTGGTCTAACACTGAAACCTTTATGAAGAAGAACTGTCCCAAGCGCTGCAACCTCTGGTCTAACTCTGGTCTAAAATTCTGTATAAACATGGTTTTAGATGGCTTTGAACAGGTTTTAGTCCAATTTAAAGAGGTTTTAGTCAGATTGGTCTAACAGGCTTTAGATGGATTTTCCAGCCAGATGTGCCCTGGTCTACTTTGCCTAAGTCCTCCAAAATGGTAAAAATGCCCCTGCTTACCGTAGTTCAAGTTCTGCTGAAGATGAAACCCGAGTGTCCCTCTGAGACTCGGACAGAGAGAAACTCAACTCTGAGGCATTTCCTCAACCTTCATCTGTTTATTTGGGATTATTATCAATTCAGCTTCAGGAAATATCTGAGCTTTTCCTGAACCCCTCTCCTCGGTCTAACTCTGGTCTAACACTGATCTAACTCTGGTCTAACACTGATCTAACTCTGGTCTAACTCTGGTCTAACTCTGGTCTAACACTGATCTAACTCTGGTCTAACACTGGTCTAACTCTGGTCTAACTCTGGTCTAACACTGATCTAACCTTGGTTTAACTCTGGTCTAACTCTGGTCTAACTCTGGTCTAACCCTGGTCTAACTCTGGTCTAACTCTGGTCTAACACTGGTCTAACACTGGTCTAACACTGGCCTAACACTGGCCTAACACTGGTCTAACTCTGGTCTAACCCTGGTCTAACACTGGTCTAACTCTGGTCTAACACTGGTCTAACACTGGTCTAACACTGGTCTAACCCTGGTCTAATTCTGGTCTAACGCTGGTCTAACGCTGGTCTAACTCTGGTCTAACCCTGGTTTAACAGCTGGTCTAACTCTGGTCTAACTCTGGTCTAACTCTGGTCTAACTCTGGTCTAACGCTGGTCTAACGCTGGTCTAACTCTGGTCTAACTCTGGTCTAACACTGGTCTAACTCTGGTCTAACCCTGGTCTAACACTGGTCTAACACTGGTCTAACTCTGGTTTAACGCTGGTCTAACTCTGGTCTAACCCTGGTTTAACTCTGGTCTAACTCTGGTCTAACTCTGGTCTAACTCTGGTCTAACTCTGGTCTAACTCTGGTCTAACGCTGGTCTAACACTGGTCTAACACTGGTCTAATTCTGGTCTAACACTGATCTAACCTTGGTTTAACTCTGGTCTAACTCTGGTCTAACACTGGTCTAACTCTGGTCTAACTCTGGTCTAACTCTGGTCTAACTCTGGTCTAACTCTGGTCTAACTCTGGTCTAACTCTGGTCTAACCCTGGTCTAACTATGGTCTAACTCTGGTCTAACACTGGTCTAACACTGGTCTAACCCTGGTCTAACCCTGGTCTAACACTGGTCTAAAACTGATCTAACACTGGTCTAACACTGGTCTAACACTGGTCTAACTCTGGTCTAACTCTGGTCTAACCCTGGTTTAACTCTGGTCTAACACTGGTCTAACACTGGTATAATTCTGGTCTAACTCTGGTCTAACTCTGGTCTAACTCTGGTCTAAGCCTGGTTTAACTCTGGTCTAACTCCTGGTCTAACTCTGGTCTAACACTGGTCTAACCCTGGTCTAACTCTGGTCTAACACTGGTCTAACACTGGTCTAACACTGGTCTAACACTGGTCTAACACTGGTCTAACTCTGGTCTAACTCTGGTCTAACCCTGGTCTAACTCTGGTCTAACTCTGGTCTAACTCTGGTCTAACTCTGGTCTAACTCTGGCCTAACCCTTGTCTAACACTGGTCTAACACTGGTCTAACTCTGGTCTAACACTGGTCTAACACTGGTCTAACCCTGGTCTAACCCTGGTCTAACTCTGGTCTAACTCTGGTCTAACTCTGGTCTAACACTGGTCTAACACTGGTCTAACTCTGGTCTAACCCTGGTTTAACTCTGGTCTAACTCTGGTCTAACTCTGGTCTAACACTGGTCTAACCCTGGTCTAACTCTGGTCTAACACTGGTCTAACACTGGTCTAACTCTGGTCTAACCCTGGTCTAACACTGGTCTAACTCTGGTCTAACACTGGTCTAACACTGGTCTAACACTGGTCTAACTCTGGTCTAATTCTGGTCTAACGCTGGTCTAACGCTGGTCTAACTCTGGTCTAACTCTGGTCTAACGCTGGTCTAACTCTGGTCTAACTCTGGTCTAACTCTGGTCTAACTCTGGTCTAACGCTGGTCTAACGCTGGTCTAACTCTGGTCTAACTCTGGTCTAACACTGGTCTAACTCTGGTCTAACCCTGGTCTAACTCTGGTCTAACTCTGGTCTAACTCTGGTCTAACGCTGGTCTAACTCTGGTCTAACTCTGGTCTAACTCTGGTCTAACTCTGGTCTAACTCTGGTCTAACTCTGGTCTAACTCTGGTCTAACTCTGGTCTAACTCTGGTCTAACACTGGTCTAACACTGGTCTAACACTGGTCTAATTCTGGTCTAACACTGGTCTAATTCTGGTCTAACTCTGGTCTAATTCTGGTCTAATTCTGGTCTAACACTGGTCTAACTCTGGTCTAACTCTGGTCTAACACTGGTCTAACCCTGGTTTAACTCTGGTCTAACACTGGGAGTCAGACCTGTGAGCTGCTACACTAATGAAGGGGTTTTATCCAGAGAAGAGTGGATAACAGAAACAGACCGGTGAGCTGTATACGGTCCTGACCAGGGATAGGAAACATCAAGGTTACTCCACGAAACGGTCGTACGCCTTGTCCCTCTGAGAAGTCTTATCTTCTAGTGTACTCCACGTACTGCATCAAGGGCAAGTCTTGACTCTAACCCTCTAACCCTGGTCTCTTCAGAGCCGCTGGAGTTCGAGTCCACACCGACCCCTCCTCCTCCAAATCTCAAGGTCAAGATGGTCACAAGAGGAAAAGTGGTGGGCTTCGCTGCACCAAAACCTACCAGAACAAGATCAGGTCAGAACCAGGTCTAAACCAGGTCTAAACCATAGATTGTAAAAATATGGATGTTATCCGCCCATTGGTCCCTATTCACCAATATTGTTGTTATGAAAGGGCAATAAAATGGCGGTTATATCCGGCTTTTCGCTTTTACTCCAGAGTAAAACAATAGTTTTTAGATAGCATAAACAAACGTATTAATCAAACCCCCCCAGAGTTGTCACGTAGTAAAAACGTAGCTCTAGAGACCGGAGCCATCTTTTATACCAGGCTGAAAACATGATTTTTACACTTGTAAAGTTGGGTTTCTCCTTATATTTCTGCTTTTGGAGCCTGCCCTCTGGTGGACGGAGGTATATTGCGTATTTCTCTCGAGGATCATTTAGGAGGTTCCATGGGAGACGCTTGGTCTAAACCAGGTCTAAACCCGGTCTCTGTTCACAGCTGGTTCAAAGATGGGGAGCAGATCCTGGCCTCAGTCCCGGGTCACATCGTGATGAAAGGTCGCGATCTCAAGATTGTGGCTAATGAGTTTAATGAGGGCACCTACACCTGCCGTCTCCATCGCCATGGCAATGCGGTCTCCGCCAACTCCTGGTCCATTCGTCTGAAGCCCGAGAGCAACCGCAGCTGAGACCAGGACCAGACCAGGACCAGGACCTGAACCAGAACCAGACCTGGACCAAGACCAAATCTGAGGTTCAGACCTGTTTTACACTGCAGTTCTTCCTTTGTCCTCCAGGGGCAACAGCCTGACCTACGGTACTGAACCTGACCAAGTGGGAGGTACAATCAGAAATGTGTTTGTGGGGGGGACCTGGACCACTACCACAGCCCCAGAGGGATGAAGTCATTCTTTAACAGTCCTTTTGATAAGTATTTAAATAATTCAAACACTATGCACCAAATACATACTCTGTTTAACATCCACAGTCAGGTTAATCCAGCTGCAGTGTCTCTTTGAAACTGGAACAGTTAAAATAACCCCCCCCACACCCACACGCCCTTGACCCAGTGAGGGTAATGGATTGCACCAGGTTAGCTCACGGGCACACCTTCATGATTGGCTCAGCCAATGACCGCAAAGAAAAGAGAAGGTGATGAGATACAAGGAAGTCGACACAAACAAAGGCTCTTTATGGATTAACGAAATAAAGGAGACCCACCTTTAAGCAGCCAACGTCAGTGAGGGGTGACCGAAGCTTCAGCGCTCTAGAGGGACATCTAGTGGTCGATAAAATGAAGTGTGTTTGAGACGTGCCATTTATTGTTTGAAGGATTGTTTGGATTTGATTGGTGCACATTCCTGTTCCACTACACGACAGGGTTGTATGTTTCAAAGTGACACAATAAAATATTAAATAAACCTGAATGTTGAAGACCATGTTTTTTCTTTGGCACGTCTGAAATCAGTCTCCAGCTTTAAAATTAGCCAGACGTGCCAAAAACGTACACCACCTTCCACGCAGAACAGATAATCCATAAAAGTCTAGACCAAAAACTGTCTCAAATTCTGGAGATTTGACACAAAGGCAACCACAGGTGACACTCAGGTGACGCTCAGGTGATGATCAGGTGATGCTCAGGTGATGATCAGGTGAAGCTCAGGTGACACACAGGTGATGATCAGGTGATGCTCAGGTGACACACAGGTGATGATCAGGTGATGCTCAGGTGACCCTCAGGTGATGATCAGGTGACACACAGGTGATGATCAGGTGAAGCTCAGGTGACACACAGGTGATGATCAGGTGATGCTCAGGTGACACACAGGTGATGATCAGGTGATGCTCAGGTGACCCTCAGGTGATGATCAGGTGAAGCTCAGGTGACCCACAGGTGATGATCAGGTGACACACAGGTGATGATCAGGTGACACACAGGTGATGATCAGGTGATGATCAGGTGATGATCAGGTGATGATCAGGTGACCCTCAGGTGATGATCAGGTGAAGCTCAGGTGACACACAGGTGATGATCAGGTGATGCTCAGGTGATGCTCAGGTGACCCTCAGGTGATGATCCGGTGACCCTCAGGTGACCCACAGGTGATGATCAGGTGATGATCAGGTGATGCTCAGGTGACACACAGGTGATGATCAGGTGAAGCTCAGGTGACACACAGGTGATGATCAGGTGAAGCTCAGGTGACACACAGGTGATGATCAGGTGATGATCAGGTGACCCTCAGGTGATGATCAGGTGAAGCTCAGGTGACACACAGGTGATGATCAGGTGATGCTCAGGTGACACACAGGTGATGATCAGGTGATGCTCAGGTGACACACAGGTGATGATCAGGTGATGCTCAGGTGACCCTCAGGTGGCGCACAGGTGATGATCCGGTGACCCACAGGTGATGATCGGGTGACCCATAGGTGATGATCGGGTGACCCACAGGTGACCCTCAGGTGTGGCTGAAGCTTAAAAATATAAAAATACCCAAATTCATTGCAGCAAGAGTTTAATAAGGTATATTCTCATAAAGGTGAGACTATATCTCAAGAACCAAGCGTTTGTCTCACGTCAGATCCACAAGACTCAGCTGTAAACCAGTCCTAGTCCTAGTCCTAGTTCTGGACCTGGTTAATACAGATTATTTTTGACCACTGGAGTTTGATTGACAGCTGGAGGCAGTAAACAAAGCGTCTGTTGTTAACCCTGTGTGACCCAGATTCAGCGTGGCATGGCAACCATCTCCGGCCAATCACAGCACACAAAAACAAAAACAAGATGAGGACAGGAAAACCCAACTAAGACCAGACCTAGACCTGGTTGTTCAGAGATCCACAGGGTTTCCTTCAATACATCTCATTAATATTCACTGTCCCAAACAAATCCAATTAAAAACAGGGCACACACACGTCAGCTCTTACTCAGCAGTGGGACTCTGAGTTAACGTCCCAAACAGAAGGGACCCTAAGGACTGTAGATTACATAACAGCCGAGGACTTTCAAGCAGGACCGTCAGATGTTAAAATAATAAATAATTCATCTGGAAGTTCATAGAGCGGCTTTGAACGAGTGAGATCCAACCTGAGCACTGGAAACTGGTTCTGGACACTTCAGCTAAAGCCTGGCATTTTGACCTGAAACTGTGACGTCACAGGCCAGCGCAGGTCCAGTCTGAGGAACATGTGGCTCCATCTGGTGGATTGAGAGAGTTACTGCAACTTACACATTTTACAATCAGACATTCATTCAGTCCTGGACCGGCTCAGTCCTGGACCGGCTCAGCCCTGGACCGGCTCAGCCCTGGACCGGCTCAGCCCTGGACCGGCTCAGCCCTGGACCGGCTCAGGGCAGTCTTTAGTAAAATGGGATGGTATCAATCGGACTATAACTGGTTTTGAGAAGCTTGTGTGAAACTTGAATACTGAGTTCTGACTGATTATAAAAGTTGGTTTTATCTCCTGAGATAAACTCTGTGGCCCATGACCTGATGGAGAGCGGGGCGGGGCTTAGACACAGGTAAACACACCTGAGCAGACACACTATGAGAAGGTCACAGCTGGGACACACTCAGGTGTTCAGGAGCATCAGAGGACCAGGGGCTGTCTTTAACAACAAACAGACGAGTCAAGGAGGATTTTCACATTTTTATTAAATTTTACAGCTTCCACAAACAGTTTGTTGCCTTAATTACCTGAAACTAACAGAGCTCCGATAAAGTTCTGAATGTACCTTTAATATAACGGTCGTGACTCAAACTAAAGCTGGAAAACTCCTCATGAACTGGAGAATGTTCAGGGTTCAGTTTGATCCAGGCTCAGCACAATTTGGTCTGGTTCTGGTCCTGGGGGTCTGGTTCTGGTCCTGGGGGTCTGGTTCTGGTCCTGGTCTTGGTCCTGGTGGGTCTTTTGCAGCGTTTTAATCTGATCCGAAGCTAAAACGCATTCAGAGGAATGTTTTGTGATGGAAAGGTCAGAGTTCAACACTGTTTAGGGGCGGGTCAGAGCGAGTCAATCACAGCCTCAGCCCCGCCCCAGAGCATTTTCAGTTACATCCCCATCCGGATGCTCTGGATGATCTGGAAGATGGCTGAGGAACACAAAGAGGAAGAACAGAGTCAATACAAGAGTTTTATAAATGTGACCTGGACACAACAAAACACCGACATCTGCAGAATTAAAGCTCACACAAACAAACTGGACACGGGGCGCCCCAGGGTCTGTCAGACGTCTGACAGAGGCCAATTAACGAGGAAATTTTCCACCAACAGACTCTTCTGATCTTTGGATCTGAACAGGTTTTAGGTGGATCTGAACACAGCTTCTGGACGGTGTTATCAGTTGGACTTTGATCAGAGTGGCGCTCTGTTGTCTCACTGATCTCCGTCTGAGCGTGCTCAGATCAAACACTGCTCTGTTGGAGTCAGAGCGACAGGTCACTTTAAACCTGTGTCAGTTCTGTTTATATTACATTTATTTAAGTGATCTTCTGGACCCGCCGTTCAAACTAACCTCTTTAATCTGGACCAGACCGGGTCCGGACCCGCCGTTCAAACTAACCTCTTTAATCTGGACCAGACCGGGTCCGGACCCGCCGTTCAAACTAACCTCTTAAATCTGGACCAGACCGGGTCCGGACCCGCCGTTCAAACTAACCTCTTAAATCTGGACCAGACCGGGTCCGACCCGCGCTCAAACTAACCTCTTAAATCTGGACCAGACCGGTCCGACCCGCTCAAACTAACCTCTTTAATCTGGACCAGACCGGGTCCGGACCCGCCGTTCAAACTAACCTCTTTAATCTGGACCAGACCGGGTCCGGACCCGCCGTTCAAACTAACCTCTTTAATCTGGACCAGACCGGGTCCGGACCCGCCGTTCAAACTAACCTCTTTAATCTGGACCAGACCGGGTCCGACCCGCCGTTCAAACTAACCTCTTTAATCTGGACCAGACCGGGTCCGGACCGCCGTTCAAACTAACCTCTTTAATCTGGACCAGACCGGGTCCGGACCCGCCGTTCAAACTAACCTCTTTAATCTGGACCAGACCGGGTCCGGACCCGCCGTTCAAACTAACCTCTTAAATCTGGACCCGGTTGAAGAGTGCGTGTTTTTAGAAAAGGTGTGTAACTGGTGTGACGGTTGGAGCGGATGTGGCTTTTATGCGAGTTATGTTTGTTGTGAGATGATGAAGAGCAGCACAAACCTGATCCACAGACGACGAAGATGAACAGAGCCAGGAGCCACGGCCCCACGCCTTTCCCCTCCGTCAGATTCCTCTGGAAAACAACACAGGAACATTTCACCAGACCCAGTCATTTTATTCACATTTCTACTCACGTTTTAACGTTAAAGTGTAAAAGTGTAAAAGTAAGAATGTGGATGCACTCGGTGACTTTGATCTGAACGCATCTCAGACGTTAAAACAGAATAAAGTAGGAAAAAAAAATAGAATAAAACAACGTTTATTGGTGTTAATCAAATGTTATTGTCCTACAATAATAGTCTGAGTAGTCATTAATCAGTGTTTTTAAATGGGCTTTAATCCAGTTTAATGGACATTAACTCCAACGAGCTGAACGAGCTTTGTGGGGATTTAAACTCAGAGTCAGCAGGTTTTAGTGGATTTGTTCCAGATTAAACGTTTAAAACTATAATAGATATTAGTTTTGTTTAGTTCTCAACCAAATACTAATAAATATTCAGAGTAATGCTTAAACAGATGAAGCGGAGCTAAATGAGCTCCTACAGCGACGTGTGTAAGTTCGTGCAAGACCTGGAAGAGCTTTAAAGGCTTTACAAACAGCTCAAACATGAAGAAAAACATATTTACCAAGTAGATTTGTGCTTTTTACAATATATTGTCAAACATTAAGATTCTAATCAGGTTGTTTAGTAAGGGTTTAAAAGATTTAAATGTTGTTGGAAATAAGGTTATTCATAAAAACTTTCTGCAGTGCTGAGGTTTTTAATGTTCTTTCCTACTTTTTTTGCACAGCTCTTCTTTTTATCGTGGAACATGAAAACAGCTCTCGGTAATCCGCCGTTTGATGGACTTCAGCAGAAAACTGTGCCCAGCAAACCCAGTACAGCAGCTTTAAAATAAACTGAAACTAGTCCCAAGAACTTGATTGTAGCTCAGGTTTTAATGGGTTTTTTGTTGTGCCACATTAATAAAACCTGTTTGGTTTAACTATTAACTACAATGTATTATACGTCACTTAAAGTACATTTACTTTTCTAGGATTGCCTAATTGAGAATCTACAGTTGTGTGGATCTATGGCCTTTTTCTAAATCAAACATTTATCAAAACTGTTCCTGGGGTTTATTCATCACAATGCTATATTACGTTCCTTAACTTTCTAGTTTTTAATAGTCGCTTTTAAAAAAGGTCAAATGTCAAGATTGTAATCAAGAGTCAACAGTTTTATGGCTCTTTCGTGGCTTTTACAGGATCTTGACGAGGTAAAACATATCTACTAAATTGGATAATTGAACTTAACATGTGTTTTCAGTCACTTAAGTCCATTTCTCATTAGTTTTTGGCAGTTGTTTCGCAGCTCCAGATGGAAACAGCTGCTGACACTCACCATAGACTTGGCCACGTTCCCGCGCTGTGTGACGTTCTTGCTGTGTTTCTCGTTCGCCATTCTGATTCTCTGTTTGGCCACCATCTTGTCTCCTTCTCTCGGATAGAACTCGGCGGAGTTTCGGGTGCTTTTAAAGTTTTTTCGGCGGTTGTTTTGTGCCTGTTTTGCTCTCGGTGGAAGTCTGGAGGAACTGGGGACTTCTGACTCTTGTCTACGTACTCAAAAAGCCGGGACTCCGCCTTCAGAGCCGCCTCTTTCACAAGGACTTCCGGGTGAAGCTAAAGGCCGTTAGCATCAAGCTTCTGGTGGCGCCATTTCATAATAAACGGACCGCATTACTATTAATGTAACTGTGAAATAAAAGCTTAATATTGATACATGTAATAGCTTTTAGTGCAAATTGTTTTTTTTAAGTATCCAATTTTGTAGTTTTAGATTTTAACTTAACTGTTATTAATATAAGTTAACTATATTTAACTTAACTATCATTTATATAAGTTAGACAGTAGGACTGCATCCTAGCTCAACATAACCCTGTAAACTTAAATACATAATTGTACCAGAGCTTTGTACTTCACTTGTAAATGTAACAATTTTTTTTTTAGTTGGTCGTTCATGTTTAACTTTTAATATTTGCACATTGATATATAATTAAAACAATTATATTATTTTGTAATAAAAAAAAAACCCACAAACGCAAAGAATGTTTATATTTTGAGATGGGTAACCTAACTAACATTTAACATTTCTGTTTTACTCTTTGTTTTCTTGATATTTATTTATTTTAGTTTTTTACTTTCTCTCATGTAATATTTTTGCTCACTTGCAATGTCTACTGTAACTCGCTTGAGTAGTGTTTTTACTGAATACTTTATTACATTTGCTCAAGTAATAATTGTGTCAATTACGTTTAATTCACTTTAGTACAGATTATGACCACTCGGTTCACCTTTGGTTATTATAAGAAATAAATTAATCTTAGCTGAATGTAGACCTTTAGTGTAACACAATGATAAAAGTATGATTATGTTTTACTTTGAAAAAGGAAGTTGCTCTGGTTTTGGTCCCATTTCAACAGCTTCACACAAACAATATCACAACAAACGTTTGAACAAAATCAAAATCACATTTTTATTTTTCCTTTTTAATCTATAACTCTCTATACTCAATATATAATTTTTTATACCAAAATAATTGTCTTTATTGCTTTTTTATTTCGTTTGTGTTGACTCTATGCTGATGTGGCACTGCAAGACACCCCCCTTACATCAACGACGTGACGCATTTACGTTCTGACGTGTGTGTACTTCCGGTTAAACATGGCGCCCCCGGTCCCGCTGTTGGCAGGTGGGTTTTATTTAAAAACTTTATTTGCTTTTTACGCTTTGCTTTAAAGCTTTTGTCGATGTTTGGTTAAAATTACGAAACTAAACCCGCGCCGTTCAACTGTCAGCTGTAATGAAAGAGATAATTATGAGAAAATAAAAGAGCCAAAGGGTTCCCCTCAAAAATAATGTGATTTTATATTTAACTAAAATAATCTCAGTAATACATTTGACAAATAAAACAGTATGCTTAATCTTAATCTCTTCAGTCTACGTCTAAATTTGGCCTATGACTGAATTAAATTAAGAAGGTGTTTTAAATGAAATTGCCATTACTCACTTCTGTTGCCGTTTATTTGGGTTGCATTCGCGCCGATTCAAAAAGCGGAGATGCGGTTATTAACTACAGGTTTATCGCGAAATTATTGATTAGTAGGCGAATGATTAGAAAGCCGAATTTTAAAGAACTCCTTATTGATTTGTCAAAGAGGTCAGGATTCATTTCAGTGACTGTGGATTACCGACAAGAAAAAAAATAGAAAAATTATTTGAGTTTAATGGGGACTTCGGGACTCGTGTTAGGGCTTGTCAAATTACTTAAGAACAAAAAATATTAAACAAAGCAAAGGCCCATATCTCTTTCTCGCAAAACTTTATTACCAGACACATACTGTTAGACAATCACTGGCATTTTCAATCAAGAAAAAGCTGTGATTGGATTAATTGAATAAATGAGGAAGAGTTTATTTTGTCTAAAGTTGATTTGGACCAGGTTGAAGTTTTGTTGGAGGTATTAATATTTTACACAAGGTTACGATATGTTAATGTCAAAAGAACAAAGCACACAGGGGCCTGAGGTGGCTCTATATCACACTGCACTCATCGTCTCCTGAGTCACTCTGAGTGTTTTATTTTATATGACACAGGTCTGAGAGTTAAGTCCAGTCAAAATGTATAACATGAACTCCAGCCAGTTCTTGTTTTTCTGACAAACCTGTGTCTGTTCCAGTGCGAGGCTCTCAGGGGACCTCTCTGCTCTGTGGACCCCCGACCTTTGAACCCCACACAGCCTTTCAGAGGTAACTCCTACACAACCCACTGTATCTACTGCTGTAGGAAGGCTGTTTTAAACCCTCTGCTCTGACTGATGCTGCTCTGTCTCCTCTCTGTTCTCCTCTCTGTCTCCTTTGTCCTTGTCTCCTCTCTGTCTCCTCTCTGTCTCCTCTCTGTTCTCCTCTCTGTTCTCCTCTCTGTCTCCTTTGTCCTTTTCTTCTCTCTGTCTCCTCTCTGTCTCCCTCTATCTCCTCTCTGTCTCCTTTGTCCTTGTCTCCTCTCTATCTCCTCTCTGTCTTCTTTGTCCTTGTCTCCTCTCTATCTCCTCTCTGTCTTCTTTGTCCTTTTCTCCTCTCTATCTCCTCTCTGTCTCCTTTGTCCTTGTCTCCTCTCTGTCTCCCTCTATCTCCTCTCTGTCTCCTTTGTCCTTGTCTCCTCTCTATCTCCTCTCTGTCTTCTTTGTCCTTTTCTCCTCTCTATCTCCTCTCTGTCTCCTTTGTCCTTGTCTCCTCTCTGTCTCCTCTCTGTCTCCTCTCTGTCTCCTTTGTCCTTTTCTCCTCTCTGTCTCCTTTGTCCTTTTCTCCTCTCTGTCTCCTTTGTCCTTTTCTCCTCTCTGTCTGCTCTCTGTCTCCTCTCTGTCTCCTTTGTCCTTTTCTTCTCTCTGTCTCCCTCTATCTCCTCTCTGTCTCCTTTGTCCTTGTCTCATCTCTATCTCCTCTCTGTCTCCTTTGTCCTTGTCTCCTCTCTATCTCCTCTCTGTCTCCTTTGTCCTTTTCTCCTCTCTATCTCCTCTCTGTCTCCTTTGTCCTTTTCTCCTCTCTGTCTCCTTTGTCCTTTTCTCCTCTCTGTCTCCTCTCTGTTCTCCTCTCTGTCTTCTTTGTCCTTTTCTCCTCTCTGTCTCCTCTCTGTCTCCTTTGTCCTTTTCTCCTCTCTGTCTCCTCTCTGTCTCCTTTGTCCTTTTCTCCTCTCTGTCTCCTCTCTGTCTCCTTTGTCCTTTTCTCCTCTCTGTCTCCTCTCTGTCTCCTTTGTCCTTTTCTCCTCTCTGTCTCCTCTCTGTCTCCTTTGTCCTTTTCTCCTCTCTTTCTCCTCTCTGTCTCCTTTGTCCTTTTCTCCTCTCTGTCTCCTCTCTGTCTCCTTTGTCCTTTTCTCCTCTCTGTCTCCTTTCTTCTGTCTCCTCTCTGTCTCCTTTGTCCTTGTCTCCTCTCTGTCTCCTTTGTCCTTTTCTCCTCTCTGTCTCCTCTCTGTTCTCCTCTCTGTCTCCTTTGTCCTTTTCTCCTCTCTGTCTCCTCTCTGTCTCCTTTGTCCTTTTCTCCTCTCTGTCTCCTCTCTGTCTCCTTTGTCCTTTTCTCCTCTCTGTCTCCTCTCTGTCTCCTTTGTCCTTTTCTCCTCTGTCTCCTCTCTGTCTCCTCTCTGTCTCCTTTGTCCTTGTCTCCTCTCTATCTCCTCTCTGTCTCCTTTGTCCTTTTCTCCTCTCTATCTCCTCTCTGTCTCCTTTGTCCTTTTCTCCTCTCTGTCTCCTTTGTCCTTTTCTCCTCTCTGTCTCCCTCTATCTCCTCTCTGTCTCCTTTGTCCTTGTCTCCTCTCTGTCTCCTTTGTCCTTGTCTCCTCTCTGTCTCCTTTGTCCTTTTCTCCTCTCTGTCTCCTTTGTCCTTTTCTCCTCTCTGTCTCCCTCTATCTCCTCTCTGTCTCCTTTGTCCTTGTCTCCTCTCTGTCTCCTTTGTCCTTGTCTCCTCTCTGTCTCCTTTGTCCTTTTCTCCTCTCTGTCTCCTCTCTGTCTCCTTTGTCCTTTTCTCCTCTCTGTCTCCTCTCTTTCTCCTCTCTGTCTCCTTTGTCCTTTTCTCCTCTCTGTCTCCTTTGTCCTTTTCTCCTCTCTATCTCCTCTCTGTCTCCTCTCTGTTCTCCTCTCTGTCTCCTTTGTCCTTTTCTCCTCTCTGTCTCCTTTGTCCTTTTCTCCTCTGTCTCCTTTGTCCTTTTCTCCTCTCTGTCTCCTCTCTGTCTCCTTTGTCCTTTTCTCCTCTCTCTCTCCTCTCTGTCTCCTCTCTGTCTCCTTTGTCCTTTTCTCCTCTCTGTCTCCTCTCTGTCTCCTTTGTCCTTTTCTCCTCTCTGTCTCCTCTCTGTCTCCTTTGTCCTTTTCTCCTCTCTATCTCCTCTCTGTCTCCTTTGTCCTTTTCTCCTCTCTGTCTCCTCTCTGTCTCCTTTGTCCTTTTCTCCTCTCTGTCTCCTCTCTGTCTCCTTTGTCCTTTTCTCCTCTGTCTCCTTTGTCCTTTTCTCCTCTCTGTCTCCTCTCTGTCTCCTTTGTCCTTTTCTCCTCTCTGTCTCCTCTCTGTCTCCTTTGTCCTTTTCTCCTCTCTCTCTCCTCTCTGTCTCCTCTCTGTCTCCTTTGTCCTTTTCTCCTCTTTGTCTCCTCTCTGTCTCCTTTGTCCTTTTCTCCTCTCTGTCTCCTCTCTGTCTCCTTTGTCCTTTTCTCCTCTGTCTCCTTTGTCCTTTTCTCCTCTCTGTCTCCTCTCTGTCTCCTTTGTCCTTTTCTCTCTCTGTCTCCTTTGTCCTTTTCTCCTCTCTCTCTCCTCTCTGTCTCCTCTCTGTCTCCTTTGTCCTTTTCTCCTCTCTGTCTCCTCTCTATCTCCTCTCTGTCTCCTTTGTCCTTTTCTCCTCTTTGTCTCCTCTCTGTCTCCTTTGTCCTTTTCGCCTCTCTGTCTCCTCTCTGTCTCCTTTGTCCTTTTCTCCTCTGTCTCCTTTGTCCTTTTCTCCTCTCTGTCTCCTCTCTGTCTCCTTTGTCCTTTTCTCCTCTCTGTCTCCTCTCTGTCTCCTCTCTGTCTCCTCTCTGTCTCCTCTCTGTCTCCTCTCTGTCTCCTCTCTGTCTCCTCTCTGTCTCCTCTCTGTCTCCTTTGTCCTTGTCTCCTCTCTCCATCCTCAGAGACGAGCGCCTGTGCCGCTGCCTGACCTTCAGCAGAGACGGGGAACTGTTGGCTTGGTGTAATGGACACAGGTACAGCACAACTCTGTCCAGTGTTACAGTGAATAATCAGTGTTTGACTCTGTCCAGTGTTACAGTGAATAATCAGTGTTTGACTCTGTCCAGTGTTACAGTGAATAATCAGTGTTTGACTCTGTCCAGTGTTACAGTGAATGATCAGTGTTGGTCTGTTTTCAGTGTGAAGGTGGTGAAATGCACAGACGGCTCAGAGGTCGTGACCCTTGACCTCCCAAAGACGACGCTGTTGGAATTTTCTCCTCAGAGTAACATCCTAGTCACATGGCAGCCCTACGCCAGTAAGAGACTGGGACTGGACCGAGACTGGGACTGGACTGAGACAGGGTTTAGTCCTTCCTTAGACATTTTTAGGCTGTATTATTTAGATCTGGTCTACTCTTGGTTTTAAGCCTCTTATAAATCCTGTCTCTTTTACTGAAGAGTGGGCTGATGGTAAATGTAATTGTGTGAGTCCAGACTGGGTTTAAGACTGCACCACAGCTGACCCCAGAACAGGTTTTAGGTTCGGTCTGAGACTAACTGTCCTGTTTGTTCCAGAGACGGCCCAGAGTCCTCAGGGGCAGCCAAACCTGCAGCTGTTCCACCTTCAAACCGGAGAGCTGCTCAAGGCACTGTTCCAGAAGAAGGTCGAACTCTGGTCTGTCCTGTTTGCTTGAGAGTTTTCAGTTTGCTGTAGAAGTGTTATGACATGTGTGTCCTGTAGGTGTCCGAGTTGGTCCGACGACGAGAAGCTGTCTGTGAGGAGCGTCAACAACGAGCTGCACTTCTACGAGAACAACGACTTCAGTCAGACTCATATTTATCTGAATAAATACTCCTTTATCTGGGACTTGTATACAAGACTTACATAATAATGCTGTTTTTCAGACACCATCGCCAACAAGCTGCACATGCAGAAGGTCTCAGACTATGCTCTGTCTCCAGGACCTCAGCCCTGCAAGGTCTGGTACTCAGGCCTGGTTTACATCTGGTTTAGTCCTTATTTAGACCTGGTTTAGACCTGGTTTAGACCTGGTTTAGACTCGGTTTAGACTCGGTTTAGACCTGGACTTGGCAGTATTTGACCGCCTCTCTCTGTCAGGTTGCAGTGTACGTTCCTGGCAGTAAGGGGGCGCCTCCTTCGTGCGCCTGTACCAGTATCCGGTCCTAGGGGGCCCCACTGCGGCCCTCGCCAACAAGAGCTTCTTTAAGGCCGACAAAGTCACCCTGCTGTGGAACCGGAAAGGTGCGTGACGTAGTGACCTCACTGTGTTACAGCCTGATACTGTGTGACGTAGTGACCTCACTGTGTTACAGTCTGATGATACTGTGACGTAGTGACCTCACTGTGTTACAGTCTGATGATACTGTGACGTAGTGACCTCACTGTGTTACAGTCTGATACTGTGTGACGTAGTGACCTCACTGTGTTACAGTCTGATACTGTGACGTAGTGACCTCACTGTGTTACAGTTTGATGATACTGTGACATTGTGACCTCACTGTGTTACAGTCTGATACTGTGTGACGTAGTGACCTCACTGTGTTACAGTCTGATACTGTGACGTAGTGACCTCACTGTGTTACAGCCTGATACTGTGTGACGTAGTGACCTCACTGTGTTACAGTCTGATACTGTGTGACGTAGTGACCTCACTGTGTTACAGTCTGATACTGTGACGTAGTGACCTCACTGTGTTACAGCCTGATACTGTGTGACGTAGTGACCTCACTGTGTTACAGCCTGATACTGTGTGACGTAGTGACCTCACTGTGTTACAGTCTGATACTGTGACGTAGTGACCTCACTGTGTTACAGCCTGATACTGTGTGACGTAGTGACCTCACTGTGTTACAGTCTGATGATACTGTGACGTAGTGACCTCACTGTGTTACAGCCTGATACTGTGTGACGTAGTGACCTCACTGTGTTACAGCCTGATGATACTGTGTGACGTAGTGACCTCACTGTGTTACAGTCTGATGATACTGTGACGTAGTGACCTCACTGTGTTACAGCCTGATACTGTGTGACGTAGTGACCTCACTGTGTCACAGTCTGATACTGTGACGTAGTGACCTCACTGTGTTACAGCCTGATACTGTGTGACGTAGTGACCTCACTGTGTTACAGCCTGATACTGTGACGTAGTGACATCACTGTGTTACAGTCTGATGATACTGTGACGTAGTGACCTCACTGTGTTACAGCCTGATACTGTGTGACGTAGTGACCTCACTGTGTTACAGTCTGATACTGTGACGTAGTGACCTCACTGTGTTACAGCCTGATACTGTGACGTAGTGACCTCACTGTGTTACAGTCTGATGATACTGTGTGACGTAGTGACCTCACTGTGTTACAGCCTGATACTGTGACGTAGTGACCTCACTGTGTTACAGTCTGATGATACTGTGTGACGTAGTGACCTCACTGTGTTACAGCCTGATACTGTGACGTAGTGACCTCACTATGTTACAGTTTGATGATACTGTCACGTAGTGACCTCACTGTGTTACAGCCTGATACTGTGACGTAGTGACCTCACTGTGTTACAGTCTGATGATACTGTGACGTAGTGACCTCACTGTGTTACAGCCTGATACTGTGACGTAGTGACCTCACTGTGTTACAGTCTGATGATACTGTGTGACGTAGTGACCTCACTGTGTTACAGTCTGATGATACTGTGACGTAGTGACATCACTGTGTTACAGTCTGATACTGTGTGACGTAGTGACCTCACTGTGTTACAGCCTGATACTGTGACGTAGTGACCTCACTGTGTTACAGCCTGATACTGTGTGACGTAGTGACCTCACTGTGTCACAGTCTGATGATACTGTGACGTAGTGACATCACTGTGTCACAGTCTGATACTGTGTGACGTAGTGACCTCACTGTGTCACAGTCTGATGATACTGTGTGACGTAGTGACCTCACTGTGTTACAGTCTGATACTGTGACGTAGTGACCTCACTGTGTCACAGTTTGATACTGTGTGACGTAGTGACCTCACTGTGTTACAGTCTGATGATACTGTGACGTAGTGACCTCACTGTGTTACAGCCTGATACTGTGACGTAGTGACCTCACTGTGTTACAGCCTGATACTGTGTGACGTAGTGACCTCACTGTGTTACAGCCTGATACTGTGACGTAGTGACCTCACTGTGTTACAGCCTGATACTGTGTGACGTAGTGACCTCACTGTGTCACAGTCTGATGATACTGTGACGTAGTGACCTCACTGTGTTACAGTTTGATACTGTGTGACGTAGTGACCTCACTGTGTCACAGTCTGATACTGTGACGTAGTGACCTCACTGTGTCACAGTTTGATACTGTGTCACGTAGTGACCTCACTGTGTTACAGTCTGATACTGTGTGACGTAGTGACCTCACTGTGTCACAGTTTGATACTGTGTCACGTGGTGACCTCACTGTGTTACAGTCTGATACTGTGTGGCGAGTGACCTCACTGTGTCACAGCCTGATACTGTGTGACGTAGTGACCTCACTGTGTCACAGCCTGATACTGTGTGGCGTAGTGACCTCACTGTGTCACAGCCTGATACTGTGTGACGTAGTGACCTCACTGTGTTACAGCCTCGGCCGTCCTGGTCACTGCAGTACAGATGTGGATAAGAGCGAGCGTCATATTACGGAGAACAGACGCTGCATTATCTGGGAGTGAACGGAGAGACGGCTGTTGTCCAGCTGCGTGAGTCTGAGTCTGTCCCGGGACAGTGTTTATCGTGTTTATTTTATACTTTATATAATCCACTGTGTCCTGCAGCAAAGAAGGGTCCGATCTACGACGTGGCCTGGAGCCCCTCCTCCTCTGAGTTCTGTGTGGTCTACGGGTTCATGCCGGCCAAGGCCACGGTCTACAACCTGCAGTGTGAGCCAGTGTTTGACTTCGGCACCGGGCCCAGGAACGCTGCGTACTACAGGTGTCGCTTTTATAATATTCTGTCTAGAGCAGGTGTCACTATGCTTATATTCGTATTGACGCTGTGTGTAGTACTCACAGATTGTAAATAAACAATATAATCCGCCCATTGGTCCCTATTCACTGATATTGTTTTTACTACAGGGCAGAAAAATGGGGGTTACATCTATGCTTATCTGCTTTTACTCCATAGTAAAACTATAGTTTTCAGGTAGCTTAAATGGACATTTTAATAAAAAATTCAACCCCCTCCCCCCCCAGAGTTGTCACGTAGTAAAAACTTAAGGCTGATTTATGCTTCTGCAGGGTGCGCTGGCCGGCTCACGGCGTAGCATACGCAGTGACCTGTACCCTACGCCGTACCCTACGCCGTAGCCTGACGCGCACCTCCTCCAAAATGTAACTACACGTCGCGACGACGCGGACCGTAAGATCTGTGATTGGTCGGCTTGGTAGTATCATGGTTCCTCCTACGCATTTCCGGAATGGTCTTCTGCTCTCTGGACCGCCCGCCATTTTTAAATTCCGAAATTCAGTGAAGAGCCAACATGGAAATGGAATAAGTTACCGAGCGATAAATTGAAGAAGTGAGGAAATACAGCCTTCTCCAACGTGGGTTTAGATGTAGCGGAGTGCACGAAGAGATGGAAGAACTCTCGAGACAAGTACGTTCGTCTCCGTAAAAAACTTGCCTCAAGGAGCGGGGATCCAGGAGGAAAAACAATCCCAGTGTTTTATATATTCCTATCTTGGCTGGCACCTCATGTCAAACATCGGCTTACGGAGTCAAACTTTGACGATAAGGTAAATGATGCACGTCCTTTTATGTACCTCTATTGTGTTTCGGTTAGCTAACTTAACTAGCAATGCTACCACATGGGTATTTTTTTTGCAAAAATAATATAACTGTGAGTCCAAAAGCATGTGTAATAGGTTGTAATTATATGTAATGGGTTGTATTTATGTAATATAATAGATTGTAATTTTATTTGGCTTACAGAAAATACAAATGCAACAATTTAGCATTTGCAATGTATGAATATGCAGTTATTATAGCTCTATCTATGGATTAACAATGAATGCATCATCTTTTATGTATAACTTATACTATTTGCTATTTTTTCATATTCACAGGATGGGACTGATACCAGCTCAAACTCCACTGGTTTATCGGATGTGACACCACCAGCCCCCATCACCAGCCATCTCTTCTGTCCCCAGTCATCTCTTCTGTCCCCAGTCAACTCTTCTGTCCCACAGTCATCTCTTCTGTCCCCAGTCATCTCTTCTGTCCCCAGTCGTCTCTTATGTCCCCAGTCATCTCTTCTGTCCCCAGTCATCTCTTCTGTCCCCACAGTCATCTCTTCTGTCCCACAGTCATCTCTTCTGTCCCCACAGTCATCTCTTCTGTCCCACAGTCATCTCTTCTGTCCCACAGTCATCTCTTCTGTCCCCACAGTCATCTCATCTGTCCCCAGTCCAAGTATGGCACAAAAAGAAAGAGAAGAAAAAAGATGACTGGGTCCAAGTGCAGGTTGCTCGGTTGGAGGCTCAGTTGGAGGAACAGCGGGTGGAGCTCAACAGAGACTGTGTCAAGGCCATGATGAGAGCGACCGGTTTGGACAAACTGTTGCAGATCTGCTGCGGACGACCACAGAGCGCAGGGAATGCACTGTATCTGCAGTTTGCACTTTAGATTTTTTAGTTATTTTTGTGTATATAGTTTGCACTTCAGCTTTTTTATTTATTGTCTGTTCACACCAGTTCATGCAGGTTATACTGTAGTTTGAATCATTTGTGAAGTTTCTCTTTACATCTATTTTTGATAATAATTGTAGATCATTGCACATTAATACATTGCACTGTCATGCCCATATTTGTATGTACTTTACACTGTTTAGTAAAAAAATACTGCTGTTTCAAAAATGTGTGAAGGTTATTGTAAATAAACATTAACTAATAGTTGCACATGTGTCTGTGTTTGCTCTTTTGCATCTGTTTTTAATTTACAATTTAAGACCATTGCACCTGTTTTTTTTACTATCTTTTGCATCAAACAATTTGTGTAAATAGTTTGAACCAATTATGTTTGTTCCTGCTGTATGTATATTTTATGGTTAAGGTTACAGTACATTAAGATCTTAAAGTTAATTTATTTGTATAGTTTGCTCTTTTGCATCTATTTAATGTAAACAATTATAGACCATTGCACCTTTACATGTTGCATTATCTTATACATAGTTCCACCATTTGTATGTATAGTACAAACTTAAAAAAAATAAAATATCCCTCATGTCATTTATTGGTGCATTATATTTTACACCAATACAAGTTACACACCAGGTTGACCACGACACACAATGTTGTTTTGCCTTGGCACAATTCCGTGGGGTGAAAAAATATATTAAAAAAACAATTCCTGGGTGACTGAAATGTCGTTTCAAACACAGTGGAACCCGCTGCGTCAACTAGCGTTTGCGGTGTACTGCAGAGCAAAACAGACATACGCAGAGGTATAAATGCTCACGACGGCGTCACCTACGTGCGTAGCCTCACGGCGTACACTCACGGCGTACACTACGGCGTACACCCGACGCAGAAGCATAAATCAGCCTTTAGCTCTAGAGACCAGAGCCATCTTTTGTACCAGGCTGTAAACAGGATTTTTACACTTGTAAAGTCTGTATTGGGTTTCTCCTTATATTTCCACTTTTGGAGCCTGCCCTCTGGTGGACGGAGGTATATTGCTGTATTTCGCGTATGGCGGTGCTCTTCACGCTTTGACCGTTTAAGAGGTTCCATGTTAGAGGCTTGGTAGTACTGTGTATGCAGAGGTTGAAGGTCAGTCAGAGGCTGGATTAGCTGTTCCATGTCAATAATACCAGGTCCTCTAACTCCTTCTGTCTCAGTCCACAGGGTCACATCCTGGTTCTGGCTGGATTTGGAAACCTTCGAGGACAGATGGAGGTCTGGGACGTCAAGAAGTACAAACAGGTAAACCAGCCTAAAACGTTACACCTGGTCTAACCCTGGTCCTAAACCTGGTCTAACCCTGGTCCTAAACCTAGTCCTAAACCTGGTCTAAACCTGGTCTAAACCTGGTCTAAACCTGGTCTAAACCTGGTCTAAACCTGGTCTAAACCTGGTCCTAAACCTGGTCCTAAACCTGGTCTAAACCTGGTCCTAAACCTGGTCCTAAACCTGGTCTAAACCTGGTCCTAAACCTGGTCCTAAACCTGGTCTAACCCTGGTCCTAAACCTGGTCCTAAACCTGGTCTAAACCTGGTCCTAAACCTAGTCCTAAACCTGGTCTAAACCTGGTCTAAACCTGGTCTAACCCTGGTCCTAAACCTGGTCCTAAACCTGGTCCTAAACCTGGTCTAAACCTGGTCTAAACCTGGTCTAATTCTGGTCTAATTCTGGTCTGACTCTGGTCTGACCCTGGTCTAATTCTGGTCTAATTCTGGTCTAACCCTGGTCTGACTCTGGTCTAAACCTGGTCTAAACCTGGTCTAAACCTGGTCTACAGGTGTCCAAACCGCAGGCGCCAGATGCCACTCACTTCCTGTGGTCACCTGACGGGGAGCACGTTGTCACGGCAACCTGCTCTCCTCGGTTACGTGTCGGTAACGGCTTTAAGGTGTGGCACTACTCTGGCTCTGTGCTGCACCAATGGGATGCGGAGGGGGCGGAGCTATGGGAAGTGCGCTGGCAGGACGCCCCCTACGGACAGTACCCGGAACGACCAATCACCTACCAGGCCCCGCCCAGCGCTCTGGGATCCACACAGGCCCCGCCCACTCAGGCCTACCGCCCCCCTGCCCTCAGACACCTGCCGCCGAGCACCAGCACCAAACTGGTGAGTCCAACCTCAGACTGGTCCAGACCCGCCTAGACCCGGTCAGGACTCAGTCGATAGCTGTTATTTTTATTTTATATAGGCTTAAAAACTAAAGTATGACGCGAGAGGAGTGCTCAGGTTCCCAGGATCCTTTATGACCTAAACCTTGAGACACACACTTCACAGTCCACTCCTTTCTGATTGAAACAAGTCCACTTTGATTGAAAAGTCACTAACCGCAGTAATGGTGTCTTCCTGTTGCAGCACGAGGAGGAGCCCCCTCAGAACATGCGTCCTGGAGCTTCTGCAGAGAAGAGTTTATCTAAGACCGCTCTGAAGAACCAGCGGAAACGAGAGGCTAAGAAGGCCGCCAAACAGGTCTGGGGCAGAAATACCACTTCAACGACCGCTGACTGCTGAGTGTTGTTGTTTGTAATAAATCTCCCATGAGCTTAAGCCTGCAGTTCCTCTGTCGTCCACTAGAGCCTCGTTTCTGAGCCTGAACTAATCCTTTTCTTGCAGGAAGTGAAAACAGAGTCTGAAGCTCCTCAATCAAACCCCAGCTCCATCAGCCAATCAGAGCCCAGCAGCGGAAACCCAGAGACGGACAAAAAAATCAAGAACCTTAAGAAGGTAGATGTTTTGTCCAGTTTTACGTTACATTTAGCAGAATCTTTCATCCAAAGACTTACATGAAGCTTCTAATTACCAGTGTTACATTTACAGTTGACGATTTCACTCAAAGCGATTTACATTAAGGGTCCATTCACCAGTGTTACAGCCACTGGAGGCAAGGGGGCTTAAGTGTCTTGCCCAAGGACACAACAACAGTATGAACTGTGGGGAGAGCGGGAATCGAACCGCGAACCTTCTGGTTGAAGGACGACCGCTCTACCACTGAGCTACTGCGCCCCCGTTTTAAATGAACTACTCTTAATTAAACCATTATAAACCATATAAAGTTGGTCTAGAGTCTCATAAAAATGTTCAAATATTAAATAAATGTGTAAAACTTATAAACCTGTTTCAGAAACTTAAAGCCATCGAGGAACTGAAGGAGATGCAGGCCTCGGGAAAGCCCTACAGAAAACCAGGTACAAGTCTGGTTTAGTCCTGTGTAATCCCTGGGTTTTGTCTTTTTGTCCTGTTTTGTCTGTTTTTGGTCTGTTTAATCCCTGGGTTTTGTCCATTGATTGTTTAGATGGTGGATATAATCCGCCCATTGGTTCCTATTCACTGATATTGTCGTTATGATTCGGCAATAAAATGGCCGTTACATCCGGGCTTCTTGGCTTTTACTCCAGAGTAAAACAATATTTTTAGATAACATAAACGGACGTATTAATCAAAAATTCACGCTTTTGGAGCCTTCCTCTGGTGGACAGCGGAATATTGCTGTATTTCGCCGTATTGGCAGCGCCTTACGCAACTACCATTTATTAGGTTCCATGGGAGACACTTGGTTTTGTCTGTCTTTGGTCTGTTTAATCCCTGGGTTTTGTCTGTTTTTAAATCCTGGTTAATCCCTGGGTTTTGTCTGTTTTTAGTCCTGTTTAATCCCTGGGTTTTGTCTGTTTTTAAATCCTGGTTAATCCCTGGGTTTTGTGGTTTTTAGTCCTGTTTAATCCCTGGGTTTTGTCTGTTTTTAAATCCTGGTTAATCCCTGGGTTTTGTGGTTTTTAGTCCTGTTTAATCCCTGGGTTTTGTCTGTTTTTAAATCCTGGTTAATCCCTGGGTTTTGTGGTTTTTAGTCCTGTTTAATCCCTGGGTTTTGTCTGTTTTTAAATCCTGGTTAATCCCTGGGTTTTGTGGTTTTTAGTCCTGTTAAATCCCTGGGTTTTGTCTGTTTTTAGTCCTGTTTAATCCCTGGGTTTTGTCTGTTTTTAAATCCTGGTTAATCCCTGGGTTTTGTCTGTTTTTAGTCTTGTTTAATCCCTGGGTTTTGTCTATTTTTAGTCTTGTTTAATCCCTGGGTTTTGTCTGTTTTTAAATCCTGGTTAATCCCTGGGTTTTGTCTGTTTTTAAATCCTGGTTAATCCCTGGGTTTTGTCTGTTTTTAGTCCTGTTTAATCCCTGGGTTTTGTCTGTTTTTAAATCCTGGTTAATCCCTGGGTTTTGTCTGTTTTTAGTCTTGTTTAATCCCTGGGTTTTGTCTGTTTTTAGTCTTGTTTAATCCCTGGGTTTTGTCTATTTTTAGTCTTGTTTAATCCCTGGGTTTTGTCTGTTTTTAAATCCTGGTTAATCCCTGGGTTTTGTCTGTTTTTAAATCCTGGTTAATCCCTGGGTTTTGTCTGTTTTTAAATCCTGGTTAATCCCTGGGTTTTGTCTGTTTTTAGTCTTGTTTAATCCGTGGGTTTTGTCTGTTTTTAAATCCTGGTTAATCCCTGGGTTTTGTGGTTTTTAGTCCTGTTTAATCCCTGGGTTTTGTCTGTTTTTAAATCCTGGTTAATCCCTGGGTTTTGTCTGTTTTTAGTCCTGTTTAATCCCTGGGTTTTGTCTGTTTTTAAATCCTGGTTAATCCCTGGGTTTTGTCTGTTTTTAGTCTTGTTTAATCCCTGGGTTTTGTCTGTTTTTAGTCCTAATTAATCCCTGGTTTTTGTGGTTTTTAGTCCTGTTTAATCCCTGGGTTTTGTCTGTTTTTAAATCCTGGTTAATCCCTGGGTTTTGTGGTTTTTAGTCCTGTTTAATCCCTGGGTTTTGTCTGTTTTTAAATCCTGGTTAATCCCTGGGTTTTGTGGTTTTTAGTCCTGTTTAATCCCTGGGTTTTGTCTGTTTTTAAATCCTGGTTAATCCCTGGGTTTTGTGGTTTTTAGTCCTGTTTAATCCCTGGGTTTTGTCTGTTTTTAAATCCTGGTTAATCCCTGGGTTTTGTGGTTTTTAGTCCTGTTTAATCCCTGGGTTTTGTCTGTTTTTAGTCCTGTTTAATCCCTGGGTTTTGTCTGTTTTTAAATCCTGGTTAATCCCTGGGTTTTGTCTGTTTTTAGTCTTGTTTAATCCCTGGGTTTTGTCTATTTTTAGTCTTGTTTAATCCCTGGGTTTTGTCTGTTTTTAAATCCTGGTTAATCCCTGGGTTTTGTCTGTTTTTAAATCCTGGTTAATCCCTGGGTTTTGTCTGTTTTTAGTCCTGTTTAATCCCTGGGTTTTGTCTGTTTTTAAATCCTGGTTAATCCCTGGTTTTGTCTGTTTTTAGTCTTGTTTAATCCTGGGTTTTGTCTGTTTTTAGTCTTGTTTAATCCCTGGGTTTTGTCTATTTTTAGTCTTGTTTAATCCCTGGGTTTTGTCTGTTTTTAAATCCTGGTTAATCCCTGGGTTTTGTCTGTTTTTAAATCCTGGTTAATCCCTGGGTTTTGTCTGTTTTTAAATCCTGGTTAATCCCTGGGTTTTGTCTGTTTTTAGTCTTGTTTAATCCGTGGGTTTTGTCTGTTTTTAAATCCTGGTTAATCCCTGGGTTTTGTGGTTTTTAGTCCTGTTTAATCCCTGGGTTTTGTCTGTTTTTAAATCCTGGTTAATCCCTGGGTTTTGTGGTTTTTAGTCCTGTTTAATCCCTGGGTTTTGTCTGTTTTTAAATCCTGGTTAATCCCTGGGTTTTGTGGTTTTTAGTCCTGTTTAATCCCTGGGTTTTGTCTGTTTTTAAATCCTGGTTAATCCCTGGGTTTTGTGTTTTTAGTCCTGTTTAATCCCTGGGTTTTGTCTGTTTTTAAATCCTGGTTAATCCCTGGGTTTTGTGGTTTTTAGTCCTGTTTAATCCCTGGGTTTTGTCTGTTTTTAAATCCTGGTTAATCCCTGGGTTTTGTGTTTTTAGTCCTGTTTAATCCCTGGGTTTTGTCTGTTTTTAAATCCTGGTTAATCCCTGGGTTTTGTGGTTTTTAGTCCTGTTTAATCCCTGGGTTTTGTCTGTCAGGTGGAGAAGCTGCAGAAGGAGGGTCAGCTGTTGAAAGAACTGGAGCAGCTCACATTGAGTCTGTAAATTCTCCCACAATGCACTGCTCTGACACCACGCCCTACTTTTTACCCACCTTTCATTTCATCCAGTCAAGCTTTTTAAGGTGAAGTGCATCATGGGAAATTTAGTGAACAAAGATAGGTCGGGTTTATGAACTCAGAGTTGGAGCCAACCACAGCAAGAGCCATTAAAACCTGTTCAAATCCAACTGAAACCTGTTCAAATCCAGCTGAAACCTGTTCAAATCCAACCTGAATCTCTGTGATTATCTGAGACTCTCGTTTGTCTCACTCTGACATGATTCTATGCAAACTCTAAAGTTAAACTGTACATTATGAATTTCAGAATAAACACTGTTTTATGATGGGTACATGTTTTACTGCATTATCAAAAACAAAAACTGGCAATAAACTGAACTGCGTTACATCTGACTGTGTCTTTACTATGAAGTGTAGACCTGTTCTAGACCTGGTTAGTCCAGCTTCACCTGAAACACTTACACAGGTAAATTCAAACTACAAGAGGCACATTAGTTTTTTCTATTCTTTAAGTCTTTAATTTTGAATTATAGGTGACACAGATAGAAAAACTACAGGCTGGTTTAGACCTGGTTTAGACCTGGTTTAGTCTTGGTTTAGGCCTCGTTTAGGCCTGGTTTAGACCTGGTTTAGGCCTGGTTTAGACCTGGTTTAGGCCTGGTTTAGTCCTGGTTTAGGCCTCGTTCAGACCTGGTTTAGGCCTTGTTCAGACCTGGTTTAGGCCTGGTTTAGTCCTCGTTTAGTCCTCGTTTAGACCTGGTTTAGGCTTGGTTTAGTCCTGGTTTAGGCCTGGTTTAGTCCTGGTTTAGGCCTCGTTCAGACCTGGTTTAGTCCTGGTTTAGTCCTCGTTTAGACCTGGTTTAGTTCAGGTTTAGTCCTCGTTTAGACCTGGTTTAGTCCTTGTTTAGACCTGGTTTAGTCCTCGTTTAGACCTAGTTTAGACCTGGTTTAGGCCTGGTTTAGTCCTCATTTAGACCTGGTTTAGGCCTGGTTTAGTCCTTGTTTAGACCTGGTTTAGGCCTGGTTTAGTCCTCGTTTAGACCTGGTTTAGTCCAGGTTTAGTCCTCGTTTAGACCTGGTTTAGTCCTTGTTTAGACCTGGTTTAGTCCTCGTTTAGACCTAGTTTAGACCTGGTTTAGGCCTGGTTTAGTCCTCGTTTAGACCTGGTTTAGACCTCTGCAGGTGCTGAGGTGCACGGCCAGCGCTGACTGAGGGAGGACAAAGCTCTGGTCCTGGGCCTTTAGATGGACGCTCTTGACTTTGGCCCCTGTTTGGGACAGTTAAAGTCTAATGTTAAATGCTGTTTACAAACCTCTGCTGCAGAGTTCTTTCTAAAATGTGATTTGAATATCTTCTCAAATAAACTTCTGCTCACATCTCACCACTAGATGGCAGAAGATGGCGATATCTGCTGAAAACAAATTACAACGCAGTAAGTTCTGTGTGCTTGTGTTTTTTGTATTTTACCAAGTACTAATCAAGAACAATGTGGAAAAACACAATTTAAAGGGAGCTGAGATTTTTAAAGATGCAAATCAGGCTGAGTGACCTCTGCGTTGACATTTAGACACTGCAACTACCCAGTGCTAGAGGGGAATGCACCAACAATTTTGGTGCTATCAGACCTCTTGTGTATAGAATTATAAAGCCACTTGAAAACCGACTTGAAAAATGAAATGAGTGTGGTTTTAGAGAAGAGCAGTGTCAGGTATGGAATAATGTTTTTTACTCTAGCTAGTCGATAGATGTTTTTTTCCGGATTTATTCGGCCGAAGTCAGCTTCCCGCTTGACCAATACAGATTAGCTAATCTACCGAGCTATAGCTGGGCTCGATAGTCCGCTCCGCAAACTTATTTTTACCCAGTACCTACTGCTTGGCTACTGTCAGCATCCCGCTAACTAATGATATCATATTCAGATTATTGTCCGTAACTCGCTCCGCTAAATCAGTTTCTAGAATCCCGACAGTCACGTACAATTGTCTGAGCACTGATCAGTGGGAGAAAGAGACAAAAGGCACACACAGTTTTCGTGGTTCTGTTCTCTCCTTTCTCAAAGCTTTATTGTGAACGCACAGTTTATATACAATGGCAGTGTGACTTTACATGGTAATGGTGCATCTACCAATCCCAGAATACATTCAGAATGTAACTAAAAAGAAAAAGACAGATGTTTCTTGTGCAGCAAAGCAGTGTGTCCATATATGGAAGTCCATATGGCTCAAAGCATCCTGTCCACCCAAAGAGGCACAAAGCCATGTACAATGTCCTACAATGGGTAGTCTAACTAAAGCCCTTAATAACTACAATGAAGTCATAAGCACTCCAAAACTCATCTACAAACTAGGTTAAAAAGGATACAAACTATATTAAAAGGATATCATTCCAATATATGATTAAAATAACATTTTACTTATAGCATTCCACCCTTTGATTCTATAAAAGAATCACCTTACACTGAAAATACTCGGACCAAGGGAATTTCACAGTTGTTGATGGACCTGTACAGGCCGTCACCCAAACCTGATCCTTTCCCTGTTCACATAGTCAATAATGTTGAAAAAGTTATATATCAAGATCCTCAGGAAAAACATATAATCCTATTTTTTCCTCATCGTCATTTTCTGAATTCGGTGATTCATCCAAAAGTAGTGTAGGATAAAAATTGGTAGAATGTACAAGCAATATGTTTTCCATCCGTCGTTGAATACATCCTATTATGCATGGAACACACATACAGAATAACAACATTAAAATAATTACACTTGCCATAGGCACCAGAATTGAAGTAAATATACCTGAAAATCGTCCAAAAGTGTTATTTACCCATTGGTCAAACCAGCCTTTACTTAACATATTATTTAAATCAGAAAGTTCCGTCTGTAGATCTTTTATTTCCTGGATAGCAAGAGAAACATTTGACATGTCAGATATTTGTTTTATATTGGTGCAACACCCTTCATCCGCATTGATGAAAGTACACAGACCTCCTCTGTCAGCCAGCAAAATATCCAGTGCTTGTCTATTCTCTAGCACCGTTCTAGTGACATCTGTAAGTTTTTGTTCAATCGCTAGCAACGATTTAGCCGTAGAATTGACCATTCTCTGTTGAGTATAATAAAGATAATTAATCCACTTGCTGTGTTTAGACGATGTTATTGCCGATAAAAACGGTATTGCAGCAAGTAAAGACCATCCATTAGGGTCTCTAATGGCCTGAAATTCAGGAGGCACACCCATAGGTATCCCAAAACTGTTATCCTCAGCTCCTCTCTTGTTCCTTGTTTTCAAATCCTCCTCTTTAGTGATGACTGTAATTCTTTCAGCAAGCATAACTACAGCGCACTCCTCATCTACTCCTGGTCTGTTTCTTAATGTTGCTGTGTTACCACATGCAAAGAAAATGTCTGGAGTCCAGTCCAGTCTGCTAATGATTTCTCCCAACCACCTGCCTCTACCTGAGTCATCAGTAGTTCCCATCCATTGAACACACTTTGTACGGTAACTGAAAGGTAGCCTTGCTCGTCCTGAACCCACCCTTATACAGGAGAACTCAGCAGCCTTCGCTGCGGGGCACTCTCGAACCGGAGGATCTAATTGAAGCTCCTTGTGTGTGTAACGTGGTTTAGGACACTTTGACTCCACAGGTGATTCATGTAGGCAAAGTGTCTGTTAATCATTGACAGAAAAATGCAATCTATTAAACAAATATTGCTGGCAACGATAGGATAGAATTTGCCAACGTGCAGTAAAAAGGTTCCCATTTCTGTTAGATATACTTTAGTTTCTATACCAGCTTGGTTAATAACGATATAAGTATCACAAGTTTCTTTTTTATTTACAGCTACTCCTACAGCCATATACTTTTGTCTTGGTACCACACAGATTACACAATCCTCTGGTTTCACCCCTAGAGGTCGAACTATGTTGGTTAGTGTTTTATTCCATCTAGATTCAAAAGTTAGTATGTCCAGGTTTTCGTCCTCATCTGGTTCTGCTGGCTGTACTGTAGCAGGACGTATTGGAACAATAGATGGAAGTGACTGATATATAGGGTTGGCTGAGGAGGAGTCTCGGTAATTGTACTAATTTCCTTTAAGTTGCCACAATCGTATTTGGGTTTTGACAAAGCATAACCTAAAGGAAATGTTACACATTTACAATATATGTTACCATGTTGTGGTCTACCAGGCCAGTTACAATGCAATGAAACCTCTGTGCTATTCTGATGTTTGCCCTGTACCGCTGTAAACAGAACATACTTGGGATGCTACTCCAAACTGTGGCACATATGTAACAATGTTCTTTACCTCTTTTCCACATGGCTCAAATTCTAAAGCAAAACTACTAATGTGTCCCACCTTGGTTTTACAGTTGCAAATTATTTCAGCACCTTGTAGTGTGTAGCCCACGTGAATAATGCCTTCTGTTCCCTTACAACGTTTCCTTTATACTCAAAGCACCATGAATTTCCAGTAATATTACACAAATCATAAAAGAAAAAAACATCTTGTAAATATTATGTCACACTATGTACACTGTAAGCCTTGAATAACTTATCTCAGTCTTTGTAGTCGTATTTTCCAGGAGCGCTCCTTCAGTCAGTCGAGTTCGTCCTTTGAGACAATGTCCGTGTCCGTGTCTTTGTCCTTGTCCTTGGTGGTACTGTCTTTAGTTGGTCCGTCAGCTAGCTTGTCAACGATCGCCTTTTTATGTGGTGGTGATGGATCCAAGTTGCTCTCTACTTTGACTGCTGTTGGTGATGTTAGCAGAACCTGGTATGGGCCCTCGAACCTTGGCTCCGACCACTTTTTCCGTCTCCACCTCTTTATCCACACATAGTCGCCTGGCACCAGGTCGTGTAGTGGCCCCGTATCAGGTCTGGTCAAGTCAAGCCTGGGTAAAGAAGAGAAGATCTCTGCCAGCAACTTATAGTATTCTCCAAGTTGTAAATCATGTACTTGGTTAGTAGTTAGTAAATCAAGTCTACCCCGAAATGGTCTACCATACACTCGCTCAAATGCAGACAACCCATGGCTTGAAGTAGTCCTAAGACTCATAAGAGCCAGTGGCAGTGCTTCTCTCCAATTCAATTTTTTGTCTTCAGTGATTTTTACCAGTTTGTTTTTAAGGAGTTTGTTCATGTTTTCAATCAGTCCAGCACTTTGAGGATGATATGCGCAATGATAGTTCATTTTATGCTTAATGCTTTTGACAAATTTTGCATTATCTCCCCCACAAATCCTGGACCATTGTCTGATGACAATTTTTCTGGAATACCCCATCTCGGAAGTATTTCCTTGAGAATCCATTTTGCAACTGTACCTGCATCCATATGAGAACAAGGAAATGCCTCAAGCCACGATGTAGCAGAACAAACCATTGTTAGTACATATTTCGTTCCTTGGCATGCACTTAGTTCAATAAAATCCATCATCCAGTGATGACCTGGTCCTTGAGCTCTTTTTATTTGTTGCAACTTACTCTGCGCAGTTTTTACATTGTGCCTGGCACACATACAACACTTAAGACAGACTTCTGCCACTATCTGCTGTATCCTGGGCAGTGCCAAACTCCTCTAATAAGATTTACCATTTTATTTTGTCCATCATGGTCTTTATGTGCTATTTCTGCAGCAATTCTATACCAGGCTCGTGGTAAACATGGTTTTCCATTAGATGTCCATATACCATTAACTTGGGTAGCGTAATTTTTCCATCTGGAAAGTTCAGTTTTTCTGCTTGATTTTGAATGTCCTGTATTGAAGTTTCAAAATAGTCTGTAGACACATTGTTTAAACTCTCAACATTTATTTTTGTTTTACTTTCCGCTGCTTTTTGGCCTCGGCATCTGCCTTTGCATTGCCAAGACTTTCTAAGTCTGTATTTTTCGTATGTGCTTTACATTTTACCACTGCTATTTTTTAGGTAAAAGTATTGCTTCCAGTAATCTCTGAACCTGTTCACTGTTAGAGATTTGTTTACCCATGGCCGTTAGAAAATTTCTTTGTTGCCACAGTGCTCCAAAATCATGTACTACTCCAAACGCATATCTACTATCTGTGTAGATAGTTACTTCCTGTTCCTTGTGCAATTCACAAGCTCTTGTTAACGCATGAAGCTCAGCTTTTGTGCTGACCAATGTTGTGGCAATACTCCAGATTCTAAAATTGTTTCAGCCGTTACCACAGCATACCCCACCTCCATTCCACCCTTTAGGTCTCTTTTGGCACACCGTCCACAAATACTATACTTCCTGTATTAAGAGGAATGTCAATAAGATCTCGTCTTGGGGTAAGAACCTCTCTAACAACTTCCTGACAGTCGTGTGTGTCTGTGTCATCTGATGGAAATGGAAGTAAAGTTGCTGGGTTTAGCTTGGTGCATGTCTTTATTGTCAGCATAGGGTCTCCAAACAAACATGTCTCGTATTTCAAATACCTTTGAGTAGTGAGGTGTGTCAAATGTTGGTCTTGAAGAAGCATTTGTATTTGATGGTTACACCATACTGTCAAAGGTGAAAATCTCACCCACTCCCGGACTGCTAAAACTGCTTCATACATTCCTACAATGCTCTGTACACAGGTTGGATATGCACGTGCAACATAATCAAGTCTTTTGCTAATATAGCCCACTGGCTTCTGCAATCCTCCTCTCGTCTGGGTTAGTACTGCTCTCATGTAGCCATCTGAAGAATCAACAAACAACTCATAAGGTTTATTACCGTCAAACCACCCCAGTGCTGGACTATTCATAATACTGTCTTTCGCCTTTTCAAACTGTTCCCTTGCCTCTTCAGTCCACTGCACTGTGTCTGTGTTCTTCATGTCATGTGTTAGCAGATCTCTAAATGTTCCTTCCATGTTTGCAAAACTGGGAATCCATGTTCTACAGTATGAGCAAATTCCAATGAAACTTAACAAATCTTTTTTAGTCTTTGGTAAAGGTGTGTTACGAACTGCCTGCTTTCTGTCACCTGTCAGTCGTCTTCCTTCCTGAGAAACAATCTGTCCTAGATATGTCACTTCCTGTTGACATATAATTAGCTTGTCCTTATTTACTCTGTGGTTGTTAACTGCCAAGTATTTAAGGAGATCCAATGTGCCACGTCTGCACTCGTCTTTGTCTTCTGCACATACTAACAGATCATCAACATACTGCAGTACTGTAATGTCAGTGTCAGTCTCAAATTCACTTAATTGTTTATCTAAAACTGCATGAAAAACAGCGGGCTGTCCACGAATCCTTGAGGCAAAGAAGTCCATGTGAACTTTGACCCCCCCAATGTGAAAACAAACCATGGCTGTGTGTCTTCATGTATTGGTACTGAAAAAAATGCATTAGCCAAATCAATTGTTGAAAACCACTTATGTGTCGGTTTTATCTTTGTCCAAATGGTATGTGGATTGGCTACAACCGATGGAATTGGTTTAGTGAGTGCATTTATTGCCCTTAGATCATGAATGAACCTCCATCTGACCATTGTCCCTCTTTTCTTGATTGGATAAATTGGTGTGTTTGCACCTTCTTTGTTGTATGGAATAATCACACCAGCATTTAAATAATCGTTGAGACAGCTCAATGCCCCTTCCTGCGCCTCTTGTGAGATTGGGTACTGTCTAAGTTGAGGTTTAGTGTTTGTGTTTGTAGTGATGCGGTAGGGAGGTACATTTAGCCTGCCCACGTCCGTTGGACCTTTTGACCAAAGTATGTCTGGTATCTGTTCTAAGTCAGCTGCTATTGACTCTGATATCATCATACATTCTTCCACAGACTCTCTCATCCATACCGTCTTAAACACTGACCACATTTGCCACAAACTTATTTCATACACCTCCAGAGTTGGATTAAACCGTACTTTATCCCCAACAGTAACCCACCCTGACTTGGCGTCATTGAGAAGTATCATAGTCAGAAAAGATTGTAGGTCTTTCCACTCATCTGTATCATCTCTGGCAATAGAAACATGTGGTGTGTGTCCAGTAAACAGATGCATTTGTTCAGAGTGTAACTCTACTGAGCATACGGCTCTAGTCTTACTACAGTATAAACTTTTTACCATTAAGGTGTTGTGTGCGTCTTTAATCTGTTTGTAAAAGTCTTCTTCATAATTGTCATCAGGTCCCTGTGACACATGCAACGTACAATGTAATTCTTCTGCTGTCATGAAGTGTCTTGACTGAGTGGTGTATTGTCGGGCTATGTCAAGAACTATCTGTCCTGCCTCTGTGTGTTGCAAATCTAGTTGCATCATATAGATGACAAGAGGTATGTCATGTCCGTGTAACACAAACTGTTGCTCATTTTAACCTCAGTCGGTGTACTTTCTACTGTCATACACATTTTCTTCATAAGGTCTCTTCCACATAGATTAATTGGACAAGATCTAGATAAAATAAATTCATGTTCCACAATCCGATCTAGGCCCTCTACTATAAGTGGACTTGTTACCGCTTCCAATTGCATTTGATTAGTGTTTCCTATTGTAAACACAGTTTTGTTTGACAATGGAATATGATTTTTCCGTTTACACTTAGTAGATAATACTGATTTAGATGCACCGCTATCTATTAAAAGATTTTCAATTTCTCCATTAATCTGTATTAAAATCTGAGTTTCTGAGTTTAATCTATTTAATCCAAGTGCTACAACGGCTGCCTCAAATGGTCCTATAGGGCTAGACCCAAACTTACCCTTTTCCTGTTCTGTCTGTTGCTCATATGCTTTAAGGAATTTAGCCAAAAACAAAGGTGCACTCTCTTCAGGACCCTGAGTCATTTGCATTACATTTTGAAGACCTGAATAGTTACCCCAAACCTCTTTAGCAAAAAGAACTATTGCATTTACCATGTCTTGGTAGTCGTCATCTCTGTCCCACTGTACTTCTTTAGAAACCACTTTTTCTATAGTTCTACTCTCATCAAACAACTTGTCCCATTTATAAGCTTCATCTTTACTAATCATGCACAACAATTTTCTGCATTCTTCACCAGTCGGCCTCCACTGTTTACACAATGAGATCCAATTTTTTTCAAAAGCATGCGTACCATGTCTGGGGTCAGGAACACATCCAGCTGCCTGTTTCATTTCTGTCCTGTCCCATGGTCTGAAAACCTGTTGTATACCATCTCCTCCTGCAACTTGATACATAGGAAACTGCCCAACAGGCTGCACCAACATCTGCTCAATCAATCTAACTGGTGTCTGAGATGTATGTCCAGTGTCTCCCCTGGTTTTGTTAGAGGTAACAGTCCCGTCGAGTCAGTGTTTTCAGTGGGTAATGGAGGATAAAGTGATGCTGCTATTGGTGGCTTATTAGATGGTGACACAAGTACATTTGTTTTTGGTTTTTTGATACACAAATTATGTGGCGCATTACTATCAGCCAGGTCTGGTCCTACTACTTTCTGAACCTGGAGTGATTCTGTTGATAATTCTTTTCCTTTTAGGCTTTTATTTAATCTAAGGTTTGCTTCTTGCTCCCGGCTTTAAACAAATAAAGTCTTGTATTGTTAATTTTACTTTTGGTTTATTTTTATTTTTAGACCATGTACCATTGTAACAATTTTCCATGTTTTGTCTTAATTGTTGTAATTGTTGAACACTTAAACTACCCCCTTCTGGAAATCCCAACTTTTTTTCCCATATATTAACCCTTTTAGTTGAGCCTGGATACTTTTTTTCCATAAATTCACATAATGCAGAATTTGGTTCAGCGTTACTTTTGGATTTACACAACCCCATTTTAGTTTTTCAAAGTTGGCACTTACCCGGACACAATGAGAAGTGTAGTTCGATCTCAGGGACTCCAGGAGCTTCACCTCGGGCCTCCAGTCTGGCAAGGAAGTCTCGGTCCCACCTCTTCTCCACGGCCGCTGTCTGTCTATGCTGCCGGAAGGCTTGATGAGTTGCGCGCTAGGTGGGCTTTGAGTTCGTTGTCCAGCCCGTGGTCCGATGATGCCGCTCTGGATCCCACTTCTGGCACCAATGGAATAATGTTTTTTACTCTAGCTAGTCGATAGATGTTTTTTCCGGATTTATTCGGCCGAAGTCAGCTTCCCGCTTGACCAATACAGATTAGCTAATCTACCGAGCTATAGCTGGGCTCGATAGTCCGCTCCGCAAACTTATTTTTACCCAGTACCTACTGCTTGGCTACTGTCAGCATCCCGCTAACTAATGATATCATATTCAGATTATTGTCCGTAACTCGCTCCGCTAAATCAGTTTCTAGAATCCCGACAGTCACGTACAATTGTCTGAGCACTGATCAGTGGGAGAAAGAGACAAAAGGCACACACAGTTTTCGTGGTTCTGTTCTCTCCTTTCTCAAAGCTTTATTGTGAACGCACAGTTTATATACAATGGCAGTGTGACTTTACATGGTAATGGTGCATCTACCAATCCCAGAATACATTCAGAATGTAACTAAAAAGAAAAAGACAGATGTTTCTTGTGCAGCAAAGCAGTGTGTCCATATATGGAAGTCCATATGGCTCAAAGCATCCTGTCCACCCAAAGAGGCACAAAGCCATGTACAATGTCCTACAATGGGTAGTCTAACTAAAGCCCTTAATAACTACAATGAAGTCATAAGCACTCCAAAACTCATCTACAAACTAGGTTAAAAAAGGATACAAACTATATTAAAAAGGATATCATTCCAATATATGATTAAAATAACATTTTACTTATAGCAAGGTACACCTCTGCACTCTGGACGCACTGGAGAAAGAGCTTTTATAGACTAATCTATCCTCTTGTTGTTTTAGTTGGATTTGAACAGGTTTCAGGTGGATTTGGACATGTTTTAGATGGATTTGAACAGGTTTTAATGGATTTAAGCAGCTTTTAGATCTGTTTTTGTGAAGAAGTGGTGGATATGTATTTACTCTTTTATAGGAAATAAAAATTCATCTTTAAGGTAATTGTTTACATTATTATTAAATTTATATAAATAGTATTCAAACATTCCCTACGGGTTATAAATATATCTTACCACTCTAAAGTTAAACCTTCATACGAAATGCTAAACTTAGCGTAATATATAATATATAGACAAGACAAGACAAGACATTTATTTTTGTATAGCCCAATATCACAACAACAGCCGCCTCAAAGGGCTTAACAGACTGCACTAGACAACATCCCCTGTCCTTAGACCCTCCATCAGGGTGAGGAAAAACTCCAAAAAAACCCAGCCGGGAAAAAAGAGAGACCTCAGGGAGAACCACAGAAGGAGGGATCCACTCCCAGGACGGACAGGCCGTGCAAGAATGTGTCCAGGACAGTTGAAAAAAATACATAAAAACAAAACATATTCACAAAAAACATTTATATTGACAGCGTCCAGTGTCCACTCTGTCTGTGTATGTAAGGTGGATGGGACCTCAGCCATTATCAAGGTAGATGAAAGATGAGCTGTGGGTCCTCACACTGGAGCAGAGTCAGGGGGGGGTGGGGCAGTACACATCACCCAGCAGATCAGAGGTTTGCGTCCACCCTAGGAGGAGGTAGAAAGGAGAAAAACAAAAGTGCTAAATACTACTGATAATAGGCAGATGTAATAATAATATCAGCGGTTGAGTGTTACCTACAGCTACAACCAGTGTAAACCTAACCCTATGATCAATCAGTCTCCATACGTTTGGTGAAATAAGTAAGTTTTGAGTTTGCTTTTGAAAATCTCAACAGAGTCAGATCGCCGCACTTCCACCGGGAGCCCATTCCACAAAAATGGGGCTCTATAAGAAAAGGCTCTGTAGCAGACTTCTTCTTTATTCGAGGAAGTCTACAATTGTAGACTGCAGATTTTCCATTTAAAATAAACCAAAACGCATATAATTAATAAAATCAAACTATAACTTTACCAGATCGCATTTGTTGGTGAATAACCTAACTTTTTATTTATTTTCTGATCAGGCAGTTGCGCGGGGGCCTCTGTTGTTGATATTTTCCCAGAATCCCTTTTGCGCTTCCTTTTCCGCCATCTTTGCTCCATTTGTGCAGGTAAAGATCCGCCATGTCTAGGTTATAAACATTGAATTAAACATAATTCCTCTTTAATCCCTGAGTCAGAAACACGGCGGTGGCTCCGGTATGTCGTCCTTTAGTCCGCGGTGAAGTTTAAAGTTTGTGGATGAAGTGATGGCGGAGATTTTGACCGGATTGTGTTAACTGCGGGCTAACGGTAGAAGTGTAGCCGGGAACAGAAGCGCGAACACAGGCACGTTTTCGGGCTCTACGCGGTCTCTTATAATGCGTCTCCTTCACCAGTTTACTGCTTCAACATGTGTATTCTTTGCTTGCGTTTACATTACTTTCCCAGAGTTTAGCAGTCTCGTACTGTTTTGGGACAACGGTTAGCATATGTGGTTTATATTTTTGTATACAAAAGCCTTTTGAATAATTCCAATAGCGTTAACCGGTTTTCTTTAAATCCTTAAGCGCTTTTTCCTATTCATTGATTCTCGTTTCTGCATTTTCTCCGGTCTTTTGAGCTCATCTCAGTAATCCTGTTGAGTCTGTGGTTCCCTCACCATTTAGGGACACTTACTGTTCATTAGAACCAAGTTTTAAGCATGAGACAAATTAATTAAGAACTGGAGTAGCGTTACTTGGCCTTTTTTAGCTACTATTAGCTTCTAACTATTTTAACTTATTTCTTGTCCTTCAGTCAATTTCGTTTCCTTTTTAGCTTCTGTTGGATGCTTAGTGTCATTTTCTTTTTTTGCATTTTTCTGTTAAATGCAAAATAACTTCCGAAAGATCAATCTTTAAACTGAAGTTGTCTAAGATTTATTTTAAGGGTCTGTACTCTGTGTTTGGGAACCGCCATTCCGAATATACCATAAAGTATGGCTTTTACGGTAATTTTCTCTTGAATTGACTGTATTTAATGGTTTAATCTATTCTGTTTCAGGTGAACGCACCTGAAGAAAGATAATTATGCCTGGAAGGTGAGCTGTCGCTGTGGTCTCTGCTGAGGTCCCAATAATCTGTTCTAATCCCTGATGCTTCTCGTTTCTCTGCAGACTGTGGAGTAAGGCCATCTTCACCGGCTACAAGCGCGGCTTGAGGAACCAGCGCGAGCACACGGCTCTGCTGAAGCTGGAGGGCTGCTACAGCCGCGACGAGGTCGACTTCTACCTGGGCAAGCGCTGTGCCTACGTCTACAAGGCCAAGAAGTAAGCGTTAATGTGTAAACGGCTCATCAGCCGCAGAAAACCAGCTCAACACAGTAACCCAGGCTTATTGGGTCTGGCTCATTGTATTTCTGTTAAAACCAGACCTGGTCCAGGACCAGGGGACTTATTTTTAAAAGGTTGTGTAGAATCTAGTGCTTCAGCTTTTATTTTAGGAGTCGAGTAAAACACAGCAACACACTTTTCAAACAGATTAAACACGGGTTAAGTAATGTTAACATGTTACATTTATTATTTATTGCACATCTTTCATCTTTGGATTGGCACTGTACATTATAAATAAAAATTTACCTGAGACTGAAGGGCTATTGCATAAAAAATTATAAAATACTTTCTAACAGAGATGCATGCGCTCATCTGCAGCAGAAATGTGCACACCCTCTCTACGCCTCCATTCATTTACATTTATTCATTTGTTTACATTTATTCATTTTACATTTATTCATTTACATTTATTCATTCATTTACATTTATTCAGTCATTTTACATTTATTCATTTTACATTTATTCATTTACATTTATTCATTCATTTACATTTATTCATTTACATTCATTTTACATTTCATTTATTTACATTTATTCAGTCATTTTACATTTATTCATTTATTTACATTTATTCAGTCATTTACGTTTACATTTATTCATTTTACATTTATTCATTTTACATTTATTCAGTCATTTATGTTTATTTACATTTATTCAGTCATTTTACATTTATTCATTTATTTACATTTATTCAGTCATTTTACATTTATTCATTTATTTACATTTATTCAGTCATTTACGTTTACATTTATTCATTTTACATTTATTCATTTTACATTTATTCAGTCATTTACGTTTATTTACATTTATTCATTTTACATTTATTCAGTCATTTACATTTATCTGACGCTTTTATCCAAAGTGACTTGCGTTAGGCTTCTTTTCACCAGAGTTACAGCTGGAGGCAATGGGGTTCTTGCCCAAAGACACAACGACAGTATGAACTGTGGGGAGAGCGGGAATTGAACCACCAACCTTCTGGTTATAGGACAATTGCTCTGTGAATAAACTTTGTCTAAACATGAGCCGCTGAGGAAAGTGACGCAGTAAGACTGGAAACTAAAACTGAACAGGTCTGTTAAGATCTGAGTTTCCAGCCTTGACATGTAACGAGTGAAGAGTGTCAGACTGCAGCAGAACAGGTGGAGGTGTCTGATGTGGGGGGTGTTGGAGAGAGAGGTGTAGTGAGCCACAGTTTGACACTGCGCTTCTTAAAAACAAAACAGCCCTGAATGGAGCGTTTGATAAATGCAGCTCAGATTCATCAGGATGAGTCCTGCTTCACTTTACACTGCGCTCCACAACAGGACCGTGACCAGAGCCACTGTGCTTCAGGATTAGTGCGGGGGCTCCTGCTGAGGGTCTCCTGAATGTGCGACGCCTGGCTCAGAGCTGGTTTAGGGATGTTCAGTTTCATGCCAAGTTGGACTTTTATAAAGCACATCTTTTCTGTGGCAGTTTTTTTTTTTTGTTTGTTTTCCAAGTTTTATAAATGAGTCTAGACCAGTCTTTATGGAACAGGTTTAGCTTCGACTCTTAAGATTAAACACAACGTGAAGTGTTTCTAACGGTGTTCTGCTGTTTTTCTCAGGAACACAGTGACCCCTGGAGGTAAACCCAATAAGACCCGTGTGATCTGGGGCAAAGTGACCCGCGCCCACGGAAACAGCGGCATGGTCCGGGCCAAGTTCAGCAGCAACCTCCCGGCCAAAGCCATCGGCCACAGGATCAGAGTGGTACGCTTTAGTATCTTTTATTCAATAAAACAAACCAGGTGTAAGTTTTGACTCGCACTGACTCACTCGTTCTAAAGAAATGTAAAAGTCCTGTTTCTTTTGCAGATGCTGTATCCATCGAGAGTCTGAGAAACTCTGGGGTTTATTTGTAAATAAATGAACAACAAGGTCCAATCAGCTTCAGTCTCTTTATTGGCCCACCCTAAATAATAATTTATAATTTCTAAAACATCGGTCAACAGGAAATAGACGCTCTGCTCACAGATTATTTAAAACTCTTTAAGTTGAAGTTACTCTGAGGAAGAGGACAAATGTAGATTTACATTAAAATCAAAACTTATTTTCCTTCACCTGCTGTAACTGTTTAAATGTTGGGAGTGTTTACATGTTTGAGACACAAATGCTCAAATTCAATCATATTTCTGTAGACACAATCAAACATGCCTGGTGCTCCTGAGAGTTCTCAGCCAGGACTCCCGACGCTGTGAAAACTGTCCTGATCCAACGTTTGCTCAAACGCATTAAAAGTTGACAGCGGTCCACATCCAACACGTCACTAAATCCGTCTCAGGCTCCGGTGTCGAGGCTGGCCCCAGGAGCTGAAGACTGAGCCCACTGCAGTGTTGGCTGTAGGTTCTAACAAACCTGTCTGTCTCTCTGCTTATGGTAAGCACACTTTGCAGAAGGGCAACAGCCTGGAGGGGAAATGGGGGGCTATTTCTACAGAAACCAGACTCAACAGGTCACAACCAAAAATGGAGAAAAAAGTTTCAGCAGTAATTGTATTTGTCTCATTAGGATGACGGACCAAATAAAAACTCATGGCCTGGATGTGTTTTACACTAAATGTAAATTGTTCTGACATTAAAACATGTCAAACTTCAGAAAAGATGACTCAAATTTGAAAATGCTGACTTTAAAACAACACATTTTATAATAAAAGTTAAATACTGTGGAAGCAAATAAAACCTAATAAGGCCTTTAAAGTGTCACTGATGTCCCCTGCTTTGTTTGGTTAGAGTTTAATAAAGTCTATTCTCTGACCCAAAAGAGCTGACGGTTTGAAGTTAACTTTGCTCTAAACCAAGCAGCTGTTTGCATCATCTCCTGAAGATATTTGTTTTCACACAAGCCTCTCATGGAACCCATCATAAGGGCCTCGAGTAAGGGCCCCACCAGAGGGTGACTTTACAAGTGTAAAACTCATGTCTACACCTGGTACAAAAGGTCATCCTGCAACAGTCACCTGGACGTCACTGAGGAAGGGGTCACACTAAGAGTCATGGAGAAGACCACAGCATCTAACCGGACGTTATAGTCCGAAAGGTCAAAGGTGCTTCTACAGGAACACCTTCATTACACCAACAGCCTGAAGACTGGACCTGTACCTGAAGGGTTCAAACAGAGGTGGGCGGAGCCTCCATACTGTTCTCCACTGGAAGCACAGGGAACACAAGACAGGTAAAAACCAGGTGAGATCAGGGGGTCCAGGTGAACTCAGGAGGGGGTCCAGGTGAGCTCAGGAGGGGGTCCAGGTGAACATAGGAGGGGGTCCAGGTGAGCTCAGGAGGGGGTCCAGGTGAACATAGGAGGGGGTCCAGGTGAACTCAGGAGGGGGTCCAGGTGATCTCAGGGGGTCCAGGTGAACTCAGAGATGATTGAACAGACTGCTACTAACTCTGGGACTTTGTGATTCTTGAAACAGAATCAAAGAGAGGAACATGTTAAAGTAAATAAAGTTGTATAAATAAATAAAGGGAGCATTCAAAAAAGATTAAAATAAAGAAATGAGGAAAAGGAGAGGTTAATTCAATAAGTCAGAGTTGAAGCAGGAATAAAGTCTGTCAATATAATCATTTTATGAGTGGACGAAATTGGAGGAATTATTCTTATAGAGATAATATGGTTAACTCTGCTGCAGGCACCAAGAACAAAACAGAAATAGTGAAAGTAAAACCAGGACGTGACATTTTCTTCAGCAAGAATGTACAACTGAGAAAAAAAAGGTAAACTACAGAATAGAAAGGACATCAAACGAATTGGAGATTAAATTTGTGCATTTTCGTTTAGAGTTTATGTTGCAGTAAATAATCTGACGCTGTAATCCTCTTCCAGACATGTCTAACCAATCAGGAACTGAGAGGGGGAGGAGTCCATCGGACCAGGAGACTACAGCCTTTTTACTGACGTCACCAGGAAGCTTCCACAGCCACGCGCACGAGAGGTCAGAGGCGGGACTAGAGGGAAAAATACAAATAGATTAATAATAATAATTATTATTATCCTTAGCTTTGTTACTGTGCAGGGTTTAACCAAGCGTCTCCCAAGGAACCTCCTAAATGGTCGTTGCGTAAGGGCACCGCCATACGCCAAAATACAGCAAAATACGACGATATACCTCCGTCCACCAGGGGGCAGGCTCCAAAAAGGGGGCGGGGGGTTCGTTTATGCTATCTAAAAACTATTGTTTTACTTTGGCGTAAAAGCCAAAAAGCTCGGATGTAACGGCCATTTTATTGCCCTGTCGACAATATCAGTGAAGAGAGACCGATGGGCGGATCACATCCATGTTTTTACAATCTATGGTGCACTTATTTTTTTTGTTCTTTGTGTTGTTAAAATTGCTTTCATTGTTTTTCTCACCTGTAAGTTGCTAAAAAGCATCTGTTAATTTTTCACACGTCTGAATGCACGAGAGAGTCTTGTAAACAAGAGAGAGAATCAAATGTTTATTATTGATCACATTTAAAATCAAAGTGTGAGTTTTATTTGAGCAGCTCTGCTCTTCACGTTTCTGTCAGAAAATATATGGTGTACAACACTGCCATCGTGTGGTCACACTTAGAACTCCATCCTCTTCATCTCCAACAAATCCATCTAAAACCTGTTCAGATCCATCTAAAACCTGCTCAAGTCCAACTAAACCTGTTTAAATCCATCTAAAACCTGTTCAAATCCATATAAAACCTGTTCAAGTCCATCTAAAACCTGTTCAAGTCCATCTAAAACCTGTTCAAATCCAACTAAACCTGTTTAAAACCATTTAAAACCTGTGCAAATCCAACTAAACCTGTTCAAATCCAACTAAACCTGTCAGCAGATGTTTAGAGGACATTAAACTGTGGCTGTCCCAGAATTCCCTCTGTTTGAAAGAGGATAAAACTGAATGTATTGTGTTTGGCACTTCCAACCTGCCCAGTGTCTTAGCTCCTGGTCCTTTTGCTTTGGCCCCCATCATAGTCATGTTGTCAAAAATCTGGGGTAAAACTAGAAAGCAGTCTAAAATTTGACAAACAAATAGATTCTGTGGTTAGGTCAAGCTTTTTTCAGCTTCGCCTCCTTTCAAAGGTTAAACCCTTCTTTAGTTGTGCTGACCTGGAGAAAGACATCCATGCTTTTGTCAGCTCCCGCATAGACTACTGCAATGCACTCTGGGAGTTCACCAAACTGGTCTTAGTCTGGACTAACTCTGTCTCCTTCAAACACTGACCTCCATGAGTCTGGACCTGGTCTAAGTCTGGACTAACTCTGTCTCCTTCAAACACTGACCTCCGTGAGTCTGGACCTGGTCTAAGACTGGACTAACTCTGTCTCCATGAGTCTGGACCTGGTCTAAGACTGGACTAACACTGTCTCCATGAGTCTGGACCTGGTCTAAGACCGGACTAACTCTGTCTCCTTCAAACACTGACCTCCATGAGTCTGGACCTGGTCTAAGACTGGACTAACACTGTCTCCTTCAAACACTGACCTCTGAGTCTGGACCTGGTCTAAGACTGGACTAACTCTGTCTCCTTCAAACACTGACCTCTGAGTCTGGACCTGGTCTAAGTCTGGACTAACTCTGTCTCCTTCAAACACTGACCTCCGTGAGTCTGGACCTGGTCTAAGACTGGACTAACACTGTCTCCATGAGTCTGGACCTGGTCTAAGACTGGACTAACACTGTCTCCTTCAAACACTGACCTCTGAGTCTGGACCTGGTCTAAGACTGGACTAACTCTGTCTCCTTCAAACACTGACCTCTGAGTCTGGACCTGGTCTAAGTCTGGACTAACTCTGTCTCCTTCAAATACTGACCTCCGTGAGTCTGGACCTGGTCTAAGTCTGGACTAACTCTGTCTCCTTCAAACACTGACCTCTGAGTCTGGACCTGGTCTAAGACTGGACTAACTCTGTCTCCTTCAAACACTGACCTCTGAGTCTGGACCTGGTCTAAGACTGGACTAACTCTGTCTCCTTCAAACACTGACCTCTGAGTCTGGACCTGGTCTAAGACCGGACTTACTCTGTCTCCTTCAAACACTGACCTCCGTGAGTCTGGACCTGGTCTAAGTCTGGACTAACTCTGTCTCCTTCAAACACTGACCTCCGTGAGTCTGGACCTGGTCTAAGACTGGACTAACTCTGTCTCCATGAGTCTGGACCTGGTCTAAGACTGGACTAACTCTGTCTCCATGAGTCTGGACCTGGTCTAAGACTGGACTAACACTGTCTCCATGAGTCTGGACCTGGTCTAAGACTGGACTAACTCTGTCTCCTTCAAATACTGACCTCCGTGAGTCTGGACCTGGTCTAAGTCTGGACTAACTCTGTCTCCTTCAAACACTGACCTCTGAGTCTGGACCTGGTCTAAGTCTGGACTAACTCTGTCTCCTTCAAATACTGACCTCCGTGAGTCTGGACCTGGTCTAAGTCTGGACTAACTCTGTCTCCTTCAAACACTGACCTCCGTGAGTCTGGACCTGGTCTAAGTCTGGACTAACTCTGTCTCCTTCAAACACTGACCTCCATGAGTCTGGACCTGGTCTAAGTCTGGACTAACTCTGTCTCCTTCAAATACTGACCTCCGTGAGTCTGGACCTGGTCTAAGACTGGACTAACTCTGTCTCCTTCAAACACTGACCTCTGAGTCTGGACCTGGTCTAAGTCTGGACTAACTCTGTCTCCTTCAAATACTGACCTCCGTGAGTCTGGACCTGGTCTAAGTCTGGACTAACTCTGTCTCCTTCAAACACTGACCTCCATGAGTCTGGACCTGGTCTAAGACTGGACTAACTCTGTCTCCTTCAAACACTGACCTCTGAGTCTGGACCTGGTCTAAGACTGGACTAACTCTGTCTCCTTCAAACACTGACCTCTGAGTCTGGACCTGGTCTAAGACCGGACTTACTCTGTCTCCTTCAAACACTGACCTCCGTGAGTCTGGACCTGGTCTAAGTCTGGACTTAGACTGTTTACATTTTAGAACTGGTCGTTACAAAAACTTAACTAAAGCTTGAAAAATGTGTAGGTATCGTAAAAAGTGACCTTGTCATTCGTCTTAAACTTAACAAGCCAAAGAACTTAATGCTTGTTTTGATCACATGTTAATGGCCTGTTGTTGTCCGTCTAATTGGTCCAATGGGACGCCATTACCTCATCCCTCTGAGGACATGTGACCGGACCGCTGCCTCTGATTGGTCCTCTGGTCACAGTGTGTTTCCTGGGACTGAGAGGAAACAGTGGCTAAAGTTAGAGGCTGATAAACAATGATGAAATGACCTCCCCACACACACACACACACACACACACACACACACACACACACACACACACACACACACACACACACACACACACACACACACACACACACACTGGGCTTTCACTCTTCTCAGCTTTGTTTGAGGAACTTAAACAGAAAACACAATCAGAATAGAGATCAAACTTTGACCTTTTGACCATTCTGCAGAACGCTGAGTAAAAGCCTTTCACAAAACCAATAAGGCTTTACAAACAATTGCCCCCACCATCAGTGTCAACAAGCAGACGCTAGCGGTCGTGGGCAAACGTGTTCTGTTACAGAGGTTCACTGTCTCCTGGAGGTTTGGCCGAGGATTTTATAAATGCACGGCATGAGTTACAGAAACAAAACATATAAAACAATTGTCCGGGGTCTCCTCAGTTCCTCACGTCAGGCATTAGGGGTCAGTGCCGTGACCAGAGCCCTGAACACACGTCTGTTTAACTGTGTCAGGATGTTTACAGCTGCAGCCTTGAGCTCTCACAGGTCGTGGACAGGACAGGCCTGACTGAGGACAAGGACTCGATGGAAGCTGTGCAGGTAAGAACATAATCCTCTTTCAACAGACGAGACACATGCAGGTCTCGAGGAGCCTGTCCCGGAGAGACCCACGGGACACAGAGAGGACAGGCCTCACAGAAAGTCCAGGAATCGAACCCACAACCTTCTTACGAGGACCACTCCTTATTTCCATCTTTAAAAACTTGAACTTAAAAGACCTGATACATTTTAGGGACTCTCTGTTTATTCCATTATTCTACAAACTTTATTGTTCCCACATTATTACCTTTTCTCTACTTCAATATTTATTTTATTTTAGCAAACATTTTTGACGAGTTAGTGAAATAAAAAGTGCGACATATTCAAAAATACCTGCTACAGTCTGGCAAACACTGACGTGAGTCTGGACCTGGTCTAGAACTGGACTAACTCTGACCTCCGTGAGTCTGGACCTGGTCTAAGACCGGACTAACTCTGTCTTCATGAGTCTGGACCTGGTCTAAGTCTGGACTAACTCTGACCTCCGTGAGTCTGGACCTGGTCTAAGTCTGGACTAACTCTGACCTCCGTGAGTCTGGACCTGGTCTAAGTCTGGACTAACTCTGACCTCCGTGAGTCTGGACCTGGTCTAGAACTGGACTAACACTGACCTGTGTGAGTCTGGACCTGGTCTAAGACTGGACTAACTCTGACCTCCGTGAGTCTGGACCTGGTCTAAGTCTGGACTAACTCTGACCTCCGTGAGTCTGGACCTGGTCTAAGTCTGGACTAACTCTGACCTCCGTGAGTCTGGACCTGGTCTAGAACTGGACTAACACTGACCTCTGTGAGTCTGGACCTGGTCTAAGACTGGACTAACTCTGTCTTCATGAGTCTGGACCTGGTCTAGAACTGGACTAACTCTGTCTTCATGAGTCTGGACCTGGTCTAGAACTGGACTAACTCTGACCTCCGTGACTCTGGACCTGGTCTAGAACTGGACTAACACTGACCTCTGTGAGTCTGGACCTGGTCTAAGACTGGACTAACACTGACCTCCGTGAGTCTGTACCTGGTCTAAGACTGGACTAACTCTGTCTTCATAAGTCTGGACCTGGTCTAGAACTGGACTAACTCTGTCTTCATGAGTCTGGACCTGGTCTAGAACTGGACTAACACTGACCTCCGTGAGTCTGTACCTGGTCTAAGACTGGACTAACTCTGTCTTCATAAGTCTGGACCTGGTCTAGAACTGGACTAACTCTGACCTCCGTGACTCTGGACCTGGTCTAGAACTGGACTAACACTGACCTCCGTGAGTCTGGACCTGGTCTAAGTCTGGACTAACTCTGACCTCGGTAAATCTGGACCTGGTCTGAGTCTGGACTAACACTGACCTCCGTGACTCTGGACCTGGTGTAAGACTGGACTAACACTGACCTCCGTGACTCTGGACCTGGTCTAAGACTGGACTAACTCTGTCTTCATGAGTCTGGACCTGGTCTAGAACTGGACTAACACTGACCTCTGTGACTCTGGACCTGGTGTAAGACTGGACTAACACTGACCTCCGTGACTCTGGACCTGGTGTAAGACTGGACTAACACTGACCTCCGTGACTCTGGACCTGGTCTAAGACTGGACTAACTCTGTCTTCATGAGTCTGGACCTGGTCTAGAACTGGACTAACACTGACCTCTGTGACTCTGGACCTGGTGTAAGACTGGACTAACACTGACCTCCGTGAGTCTGGACCTGGTCTAAGACTGGACTAACTCTGTCTTCATGAGTCTGGACCTGGTCTAGAACTGGACTAACACTGACCTCTGTGACTCTGGACCTGGTGTAAGACTGGACTAACACTGACCCCGTGACTCTGGACCTGGTGTAAGACTGGACTAACACTGACCCCGTGACTCTGGACCTGGTGTAAGACTGGACTAACACTGACCTCTGTGAGTCTGGACCTGGTCTAAGTCTGGACTAACTCTGACCTCGTAAATCTGTACCTGGTCTAGAACTGGACTAACTCTGACCTCCGTGAGTCTGGACCTGGTCTAGAACTGGACTAAATCTGACCTCCGAGAGTCTGGACCTGGTCTAGAACTGGACTAACACTGACCTCCGTAAGTCTGGACCTGGTATAAGTCTGGACTAACTCTGACCTCCGTGACTCTGGACCTGGTCTAGAACTGGACTAACTCTGACCTCCGTGACTCTGAACCTGGTCTAGAACTGGACTAACTCTGACCTCCGTGACTCTGGACCTGGTCTAGAACTGGACTAACACTGACCTCCGTGAGTCTGGACCTGGTCTAAGTCCGGACTAACATTGACCTCCGTGAGTCTGGACCTGGTCTAGAACTGGACTAACTCTGACCTCCGTGACTCTGGACCTGGTCTAGAACTGGACTAACTCTGACCTCCGTGACTCTGGACCTGGTCTAGAACTGGACTAACTCTGACCTCCGAGAGTCTGGACCTGGTCTAGAACTGGACTAACTCTGACCTCCGTGAGTCTGGACCTGGTCTAGAACTGGACTAACTCTGACCTCCGTGACTCTGGACCTGGTCTAAGTCTGGACTAACTCTGACCTCCGTGACTCTGGACCTGGTCTAGAACTGGACTAACTCTGACCTCCGTGACTCTGGACCTGGTCTAGAACTGGACTAACTCTGACCTCCGTGAGTCTGGACCTGGTCTAGAACTGGACTAACTCTGACCTCCGTGAGTCTGGACCTGGTCTAGAACTGGACTAACTCTGACCTCCGTGAGTCTGGACCTGGTCTAGAACTGGACTAACTCTGACCTCCGTGAGTCTGGACCTGGTCTAAGACCGGACTAACTCTGACCTCCGTGAGTCTGGACCTGGTCTAGAACTGGACTAACTCTGACCTCCGTGAGTCTGGACCTGGTCTAGAACTGGACTAACTCTGACCTCCGTGAGTCTGGACCTGGTCTAAGACCGGACTAACTCTGACCTCCGTGACTCTGGACCTGGTCTAGAACTGGACTAACTCTGACCTCCGTGACTCTGGACCTGGTCTAGAACTGGACTAACTCTGACCTCCGTGACTCTGGACCTGGTCTAGAACTGGACTAACTCTGACCTCCGTGACTCTGGACCTGGTCTAGAACTGGACTAACTCTGACCTCCGTGAGTCTGGACCTGGTCTAGAACTGGACTAACTCTGACCTCCGTGAGTCTGGACCTGGTCTAGAACTGGACTAACTCTGACCTCCGTGACTCTGGACCTGGTCTAAGACTGGACTAACTCTGACCTCCGTGACTCTGGACCTGGTCTAGAACTGGACTAACTCTGACCTCCGTGAGTCTGGACCTGGTCTAGAACTGGACTAACTCTGACCTCCGTGACTCTGGACCTGGTCTAGAACTGGACTAACTCTGACCTCCGTGACTCTGGACCTGGTCTAGAACTGGACTAACTCTGACCTCCGTGAGTCTGTACCTGGTCTAGAACTGGACTAACTCTGACCTCCGTGAGTCTGGACCTGGTCTAGAACTGGACTAACATTGACCTCCGTGACTCTGGACCTGGTCTAGAACTGGACTAACTCTGACCTCCGTGAGTCTGGACCTGGTCTAGAACTGGACTAACTCTGACCTCCGTGAGTCTGGACCTGGTCTAGAACTGGACTAACTCTGACCTCCGTGAGTCTGGACCTGGTCTAGAACTGGACTAACTCTGACCTCCGTGACTCTGGACCTGGTCTAGAACTGGACTAACTCTGACCTCCGTGACTCTGGACCTGGTCTAGAACTGGACTAACTCTGACCTCCGTGAGTCTGGACCTGGTCTAAGTCCGGACTAACATTGACCTCCGTGAGTCTGGACCTGGTCTAGAACTGGACTAACTCTGACCTCCGTGACTCTGGACCTGGTCTAGAACTGGACTAACTCTGACCTCCGAGAGTCTGGACCTGGTCTAGAACTGGACTAACTCTGACCTCCGTGACTCTGGACCTGGTCTAGAACTGGACTAACTCTGACCTCCGTGAGTCTGGACCTGGTCTAGAACTGGACTAACATTGACCTCCGTGACTCTGGACCTGGTCTAGAACTGGACTAACTCTGACCTCCGTGAGTCTGGACCTGGTCTAGAACTGGACTAACTCTGACCTCCGTGAGTCTGGACCTGGTCTAGAACTGGACTAACTCTGACCTCTGTGACTCTGGACCTGGTCTAGAACTGGACTAACTCTGACCTCCGTGACTCTGGACCTGGTCTAGAACTGGACTAACTCTGACCTCCGTGAGTCTGGACCTGGTCTAAGTCCGACTAACATTGACCTCCGTGAGTCTGGACCTGGTCTAGAACTGGACTAACTCTGACCTCCGTGACTCTGGACCTGGTCTAGAACTGGACTAACTCTGACCTCCGAGAGTCTGGACCTGGTCTAGAACTGGACTAACTCTGACCTCCGTGACTCTGGACCTGGTCTAGAACTGGACTAACTCTGACCTCCGTGACTCTGGACCTGGTCTAGAACTGGACTAACTCTGACCTCCGTGAGTCTGGACCTGGTCTAAGTCCGACTAACATTGACCTCCGTGAGTCTGGACCTGGTCTAGAACTGGACTAACTCTGACCTCCGTGACTCTGGACCTGGTCTAGAACTGGACTAACTCTGACCTCCGAGAGTCTGGACCTGGTCTAGAACTGGACTAACTCTGACCTCCGTGACTCTGCACCTGGTCTAGAACTGGACTAACTCTGACCTCCGTGAGTCTGGACCTGGTCTAAGTCCGGACTAACATTGACCTCCGTGACTCTGGACCTGGTCTAGAACTGGACTAACTCTGACCTCCGTGAGTCTGGACCTGGTCTAGAACTGGACTAACTCTGACCTCCGTGAGTCTGGACCTGGTCTAAGACCGGACTAACTCTGACCTCCGTGACTCTGGACCTGGTCTAGAACTGGACTAACTCTGACCTCCGTGACTCTGGACCTGGTCTAGAACTGGACTAACTCTGACCTCCGTGACTCTGACCTGGTCTAGAACTGACTAACTCTGACCTCCGTGAGTCTGGACCTGGTCTAAGACCGGACTAACTCTGACCTCCGTGACTCTGGACCTGGTCTAGAACTGGACTAACTCTGACCTCCGTGACTCTGGACCTGGTCTAGAACTGGACTAACTCTGACCTCCGTGACTCTGGACCTGGTCTAGAACTGGACTAACTCTGACCTCCGTGAGTCTGGACCTGGTCTAAGTCCGGACTAACATTGACCTCCGTGAGTCTGGACCTGGTCTAGAACTGGACTAACTCTGACCTCCGTGACTCTGGACCTGGTCTAGAACTGGACTAACTCTGACCTCCGTGAGTCTGGACCTGGTCTAGAACTGGACTAACTCTGACCTCCGTGACTCTGGCACCTGGTCTAGAACTGGACTAACTCTGACCTCCGTGAGTCTGGACCTGGTCTAGAACTGGACTAACTCTGACCTCCGTGAGTCTGGACCTGGTCTAAGACCGGACTAACTCTGACCTCCGTGACTCTGGACCTGGTCTAGAACTGGACTAACTCTGACCTCCGTGACTCTGGACCTGGTCTAGAACTGGACTAACTCTGACCTCCGTGACTCTGGACCTGGTCTAGAACTGGACTAACTCTGACCTCCGTGAGTCTGGACCTGGTCTAAGAACCGGACTAACTCTGACCTCCGTGACTCTGGACCTGGTCTAGAACTGGACTAACTCTGACCTCCGTGACTCTGGACCTGGTCTAGAACTGGACTAACTCTGACCTCCGTGACTCTGGACCTGGTCTAGAACTGGACTAACTCTGACCTCCGTGACTCTGGACCTGGTCTAGAACTGGACTGGTCTACATAACCTTCTCCTGGAACTGAATGAAAGGAAAGGCAGCGGTTGATACAATAAATAGTAAATAAAAGTAAAGTAAATACACAGTAAATAAACATTAAAATATCAAAACGACAGGTTTGTGGCGTTCAGGTAAAAGGGGGCGGAGCCTGCTGTGAGTTCACTTTAAGAGTTGCTCTGGAGTTTGGTTCCGTTCTTATTCTCGGTTTTCCTCAGGTTTCGCTCTTCGCTCGAGTCTCTGCTCCGACACTGACCTCTGACCTCAGTATCTCTCTAACCTTGCTTCTCATTGGTCGTATTGTGTTTTCTTCAAACCTTATTTTTGTTTGATCACATTGTTCAGCGTTTTTGAACAGGTTTCAGGTTTGTTTTTATCTCTGTTTCACTGAGAGTGTCTTTAATAGAAAATAGATTTAAATAATCATAATTCTGTGGCCTGAGAGAAAATGTCCTGCTTCATTTTAAACTGCACTTGAGGTGCCATTTGTTGCTTTCCCTCATTTTCACGTCAAAACTTTGAATTCGTGTTCTTGTGAAAAGTACGTCTTTGAGAAAAAAACTCTCCTCTTTTGAGTTGAATAGTGGCAGCGTTTATTACACAATGTGTTTGAAACCGTTTGTGAAGAGTCTGTTGAATATTTGTTTTGTGCGTTAAAGTCATTTGGGAGCTTTATTTTGGTTTAATGATTTGTTTTCATCTTAAAAAGGTCAAGCTCAGTTTTAAATTTTGAAAGTTTTCTTTCAAAATGTTTTCAAGCTGAATTCTGTTAAAGAATCTAAAGAAGAAGTATTTATTTAACATTCTGGGGCTTTGATTTGGTGTCTTTTATTCTGCGCTCTGTATTTTTCCTCTTTTTAGCCATATCTTGGGGATTAAATTAAAAACCTTTTCAGGCTCAAAGAACACATTTACATTTAATTATTGTCCCTTTTATTTATGTTTCTACCTCGACATTTTAGTTAGTTCCATTTTTGACCTGTCTCTAGGTTTTTGTTTAATGAGTAAATCAGGTGAAAATCAGGTGAACTCTTTCCTGTCCGATTTGTTTTGTGCAGAACCGTTCATAATGAAACAGGAAAAGAATAACATTTATTTGTGCAATGTTTCAGCTGATATCTGATGTATTAATGTTTTAAATCTTTTCATTTTTATTTGATTTGAAACCCACTTTAAATACATGACATAAATATTTGTCTATGTTTATTCGCTCTGTTTTTAGTGTTATAAAACAAAAGCGTATATATATATTTTCTTAACATATTTGTTTGTAGATATTGGTTTTTCGTCTGCATTCATAAAAGACATCAGAAAATATGAACTTTCATTTGCTTTAGCTTCGTGTTAATGGCAAATAAAGTTTTTACCTGAACTCTGGAAAAGTACAAATTAAAAGATAGAAGAAGATGTTTAAAGAAAAGATGGAGAACTTATCATTGTTCGTGTCGAGCTCGACGGCCTGAGCGACTCTTTAACAAACCGTCAGATCTATTTCTGCTTTGCGTTAACGTCTTACTTCTTCACTGTCTTCTTCAACCTCGCTCTGGTCGTCATCATTGCGCTGGAGAAGTCTTTGCACAAGCCCATGTACGTGTTTTTAGCCAACGTCTGCATTAACGATGTCTGCGGTGCATCCAGTTTTTACCCCAAACTCCTTCACGACTTGCTCTGGGACTCTCACGTTGTCTCGTATCATGGCTGCATACTTCAGATGTTCGCCGTTTACAGCTACGTGTTTTGTGAGTTTACCAGTTTAACGGTGATGGCGTATGACCGTCACGTAGCCATTTGCCGTCCGTTACAATATCACGGCATTATGACTTGGACAAAGGTTATTCGTCTGATAATGCTAACGTGGATTTTTACACTTTTAGAGACAACCATTGGAGCGGTTCTTACGAGTCGTTTGCGCTGTGTGGGCGGCGTTTGCCTAAATTCTTCTGCACAAATTGGGAAGTGGTAAAACTGTCATGTACGGATACAATCCTCAATAATATTTATGGTTTTGTGCTGATAATTTCCCACGTTTCTCAAACTGTACTGATCCTGGTGTCGTACGTAGGGCTTGTCCGGGCTTCGTTGCGATCTCGGTCCAGTCGCCGTAAGTTCATTCAGACATGTTTGCCGCACCTCGCGGTCCTGCTGGTGTTTACGGCGTCCATTGTGTTTGACGCCATGTTTTCACGCGTTATGGACGTATTTTACCCGGGACTCGCACTCTGAGTAACGCTCTTGCCGCTGAGTTTCTGGTCGTACCGCCGCTGGTGAACCCGATTATCTCGGCATCAACCTGGAGCAGATCCGAGCATCCATCACGCGACACTTCAGCAAAGAACCGTGCAGATGACGGGCTCAAAATCTGGATCAATCTGCAGATGGACCTCAAGAAATCTGTTTGTAAAAATGTGTGAATCTTAATGTGTGTAGAATCTACAAATCTATTTAAAGATATAGATATATACATGAATAAATGTTCATGTAAATGCATGGGGCCCCTAAGCCACAGGGGCCTCAAAGTTGCATGTTCATCCCCATCTGAGGAGAATTAAAGTTATCCGTCTTTATCTGTAGCTATTTTGTGTGTTTATTATAATCCTTATATGCTTAAAGTATAAATGTAGGATCTAAGGATAAACAGTGTCTTTGTGGCTTAATTAAGTCCCAGTCTTGGACTGCACTGTCCCTCAGTGAGTGAGGGGCCACCGACAGGTACGACTCACTACACAAATACTGACCATGAGTGAGGAAATGACATTAGTGTGTGACATTGTGTGTTATGACATTAAAAGAAATGATCCTAGTGGGGCAGGAAAACAAAAGAAGAAAAGGGTATGGCATTTGTTTGTGATGTGGAGGTGTTAGAATGTGTAAATAAACACAGCTTTAGTGTTTGCTTCATGAAAGTTGGCTAAAATAAAAGAACATGTCACATGTGAACGGACTGTGTCCTGTCGTGGGTCTGACCCATGTTTGGTCTGATTAAGGCAGGAGGGAGTGTAAAGAATATGGTTCACTTCCCAGGTTCAGGTTGGAAGCGATGATTGTAAAAGACCACTATGAGTCAGCAGATTAACTGAAGAACAGTTTAACATCAGATCCCAGAGTGTCTGTCGTCAGCTGTGCTTCCGTCCAGCTCGACGCTTCTACATTTCTGTTACAGTCACCAAATATGGAACAAATCCAGTTAAGAAGGGTGAGTAGGAATGAGAGCAGAGGAGGCTGGAGTGTTACGGGAATTCTAAAATGCCACACAGTGTCACACAGTGTCACACAGTGTCACACAGTGTCACACAGTGTCACACAGTGTCACACAGTGTCACACAGTGTCACACAGTGTTGACAGAAGCAGAAGCATGTGGTTTCTAACAAGAGGATGTATTGTTTTTGTTGCAGATGTCTGTCATTGTCCAGTGGAAGTTATCGCAGATATTTGACACTTTACGTTATTTTGGAATTACTTATGATTGAGTTCAGTGCGTATTTTAAAGGCCCCTAATTAAAGTGTGCTATTGCTTTATAAATAACACTAATATCTAAATAATATCTGATAAATATTAGGGCTGTTGATTATTTTGGACTATTGTTGAAACTGTGATTGAGCCACAAGCAGCTCGCCAAAGTAGCTCCTCCGGACCAGGAAGCCCCAGGACCTTCATGTTCCTCAGGACCCCCTCCGGACCAGGAAGCCCGGGACCTTCATGTTCCTCAGGACCCCCTCTGGACCAGGAAGCCCCAGGACCTTCATGTTCCTCAGGACCTCCTCCGGACCAGGAAGCCCGGGACCTTCATGTTCCTCAGGACCCCCTCCGGACCAGGAAGCCCGGGACCTTCATGTTTCCAGGACCTCCTCCAGACCAGGAAGCCCCAGGACCTTCATGTTCCTCAGGACCTCCTCCGGACCAGGAAGCCCTGGGACCTTCATATTCCTCAGGACCCCCTCCGGACCACGCAGCCCCGGGACCTTCATGTTCCCAGGACCCCCTCCAGACCAGGAAGCCCCGGGACCTTCATGTTCCCAGGACCCCCTCCAGACCAGGAAGCCCCGGGACCTTCATGTTCCCAGGACCCCCTCCGGACCAGGAAGCCCCGGGACCTTCATGTTTCCAGGACCTCCTCCGGACCAGGAAGCCCCGGGACCTTCATGTTCCTCAGGACCCCCTCCGGACCAGGAAGCCCCAGGACCTTCATGTTCCTCAGGACCCCCTCCGGACCAGGAAGCCCCGGGACCTTCATGTTTCCAGGACCCCCTTGCCGTCTTTATCCTGTTTTTGGTAAACAAGTAGATACAGCTGATTGGCCATTAGTTCTGTCCGATTTATTCAGGACAGATTTAATGGTAGAGGACCATTTCAGAGTAACCCAGTTTTCACATTTTTCCAAAAAGAAGATGTTAGAAGCTTTATCATCATTATTATTACAAAACATTAGTGAGTGGAAAAGGATAAAGTGGATTCAAAATAAATCAAAAACATATGAAAAATATCTGTTTTGTTTGATGCACTAAACAGTCCCTGACAAAAGTCTTGTGACTTATCCATTTTGTAGAAACAAAAGCTTATAAACTGACTTTAAAATTAATCGATTGGTTTTAGAAATGTCTCAGATGAAATCTAAAACACTCCCAAATTATGCTCAATATACTAAAATAAATTTGCTTCACTGAAGAAAGATTGATCATTTAATGAACACAGAAAGGTCAGATTTTGGCAAGACAAAAGTCTTGTCGCCTACAGAAAATTGAACAAATAATTGACTTCAACTACAAAAATATGTTGCATAACGTCAGTGAATTAAGTAGTGGTGCTGTGAGATCCATATTTAATATCTTGTATGACTTCCATGAGCTTGAAGGACTACATCCACGGATTCATACAATTTGTTGATGAAGTCATCAGGAATAGCAAAGAAAGCAGTCTTACATGCCTCCCAGAGTTCATCAAGATTCTTTGGTTTTGCCTTCCATGCTTCCTCTTTCCTTCTACCCCAGACATGCTCAAAGATGTTCATGTCTGGTGACTGGGCTGGCCCGTCCTGGAGCACCTTGATCTTCTTCGCCTTGAGGAACTTTGATGTAGAGACAGAAGTATGCGATGGAGCACCATCCTGCTGCAAAATTTGACCCCTTTTATGGTTGGGAATGTAAGAGGTAGCTAATACTTCTTGATATTTTAGGCTATTGATATTGCCTTCCACCCTGCAAATGTCTCGCACAGCCCCATACTGGATGTAACCCCAGACCAGGATTGTTCCGCCACCAAACTTAACTGTTTTCTGGGTGAATCTTGGATCCATACGGGCTCCAGTAGGTCTCCTGCATTATTTGCGGCGGCTGTGATGTAATTCAACCGAGGATTCATCTGAGAAATCCACCTTCTGCCACTTTTCCAGTGTCCATCCTTTTAGCAGGCTGTGGGCCTTGGCAAATGCCACACGGTTTTTTAATTGTCTTTTGTTTAGTGCTGGTTTCTGTGCACTGATTCGACCATGGAGGCCATTTCGGGACAGAATTCTACAAACTGTTCTGGTTGACACAGGGAGGTGACCAGGCCTGGTGGAGCTCTGCTGCAGTGGAAAAGGGGCTGGCCTTGGATTTTTGCATCAACAAACGGTCCTCCCGAGCAGTTCTTGCGGGTTCTGCCGGACCTGGGCTTGTCAAAAACATGTCCAGTCTTTTCATATCTTTTCTTATTCTTTGTACTTGGCGCTGAGACACATTGAAGGTGCCTCTTGATAATTAACGCTTTGGTCTCAGGGTGGATCTTAGGCATGTTGTCACAGGTCTGGTGTGCTGGGGTTCTTTTTATACACTCCCACTAATTGATTGATCAGGAACTGATCACAGGTGAGCTGTAATCTAGGATTGGGTGCATCATATGACAAGGCGACAAGACTTTTGTCTTGCCAAAATCTGACCGTTCTGTGTTCATTAAATGATCAATCTTTCTTCAGTGAAGCAAATTTATTTTCGTATATTGAGCATAATTTGGGAGTGTTTTAGCTTTCATATGAGACTTTTCTAAAACCAATCGATTAATTTTAAAGTCAGTTTATAAGCTTTTGTTTCTACAAAATGGATAAGCGACAAGACTTTTGTCAGGGACTGTAGAGGATTGTTGTTTTCCTTGTATTATCTTTTTAATCCTGAGTGTCTCAATTTAAGATGTTTAATTGTAATATGAGAGGTTATTCAAATTCAAATTCAAATTCAAAACACTTTATTTGTCCCCAAGGGGCAATTAAAAGGAGCACAAAGTAGCTTAAAAAAACATACTCTTACACACAAACACACAAACGATCGACACACCGTACAATAGCTCCAATAAAAAAGGTCATAATATATAATATCTTGTCTGTAATAGATCGGGGCATCTTCATGCATCATTTAAAGGGTCAGGAATCTCTACATCATAGTTTGACAAACTAGGGGCCCCAAACAGCATCTTGCATAGGACCCCCACAAAGCTAGGAATGACCCTGCACGTTATAAACAAATCTCTTCTCTTTCCTCAAAAATGGTTCTGTCGTTTTGCAGTGTGGTTTAGTGCCATGTAGTAAATACAGTTGTGCTCATAAGTTTACATAACCTTTTTTAGAGAATATGAATGATAACACAAAACCTTTCTTTCACTCATAGTTAGTGTTTGGATGAAGCCATTTATTGTCAAACAACTGTGTTTTTCTCTTTTAAAATCATTAAGACAACAGAAACTACCCAAAAGTTTACATACCCCAGCTCTTAATACTGTGTATTGCACCATCGAGCATTTAACATTGATGACAGCTTGACAACATCACTCCAAATGACTTTGTTCCCGAAGTCCTGAGGCTTGTGTCTGAGCTGTTTGGGGTATTGTAAGTGGGATGCTTTGTGGCATTTGTGTAGTAATGGATTTCTTCTGGCGACTCATGCAGCATTTTTCTTCAAGTGCTTCCTTATAGTGCATCTTCAAACAGCCACACCACTTTTTCAGAGAGTCCTGTATTTCAGCTGAAGTTATCTGTAGGTTTTTGCATCCTGAACAATTTTCCAGCAGTTGAGAATCCTCATTTTCCACTTCTTAATTAGAGTTTGAACACTGCTGATTGACATTCTCAATTCCTTGGATATCTTTTAATATTTCTTTCTTGTTTTATACAGTTTAATTACCTTTTCACGCAGATCCTTTAACAGTTCTTTAGCTTTCCCCATGACTCAGACAGAAACATCAGCAGCACTGGATGAAAGATGCCAGGGTCAGTCAGGAGCCCAGAAACTCTCTGACCTTTGACACACACTGATCACAAACAGGTCACAGGTCACAGGTGAGGAGGGTTACCTTTAGGAGCCATTCAAACCTGTTTGTGTCACATGTTCTCAGTCCAACATCACCAGGGTCTGTAAACCTTAGATCAGGGTCATTTGGGTAGTTTCTGTTGTCATTATGATTTAAAAAGAGTAAACATGGCTTCATACAATCCCTAACTATGAGTAAAAGAAAAGTATATGTTTAAGAATGGATATTGTTTTTCTTCTAATTGTCAAATCCTGGTTAATGGAGTTTAAGCTTAATTTAGAGATGGAGCTGTCCTGTCACAGCTCAGTTTGTCCTGTTTGGGTTCTATGAAAAAAAGACAGACAAGAGGCTTACCTTGTGGTGTTTATGGAGCTTTAAGTATCTATTTATTATTTTGGTTCCATTTTTTTAATATAGTGCACAGAAAAACATAAAAATCACTTCAACAATAAACCAAAGCAGAATTAATAACTATTCTCATCTGTTTATTGGTCGCAGCAGCAGGTTTTTACACATTTGTCTGATGTTTGACAGTTTGAGTCCGTACATTAAAGGGTTAAACAGTGGCGTACCGTCAGAAAATACAACGAGAGGAAAATCCTCAGCGTCATGTGAACACGACTCATGTCAAATCTGCTCTGAACGATTTCAAAGAAACATCCGCAGCAGAAATTTAACAACGAGGCCAAGTGAGGCGTACAAGTGGCAACAGCCTTCTGCCTCGTCTGCTTTGAACTGGAAAAACACACTTTAAAAATGCAGATATAAGTCCATAACATGAAAATTAAAGGCCCAAAGACGTTCATTGTGGTGGCAATGAGTCCGTAAATGTTATTGACTGATGTGTCGAGCAAGAGAGTTTAACAATGGAGTAGTTATCACAGTAGACTTTGGAAATGACGTTTCCACATAGCTTTAAAGAAGAACTTAGAGAAATCAGAATAAGAACACCAACAAAGAGTAGAGCCAGGGAAAAGCAGTGAGGATGGCTATTTTCCTGTGGTTCATCTGAGTGTTGTACTGAAGAGGAAGCATATGGCCAAATATCTGTCGTACGACATGACAGCAAGGGTCATGAACTCTACAGAGCCGTACGAGTGAATGAGGAAGATCTGTAGGAAACAGAGCAAAGAAGAAACAGTGTGAACGTCTTTGAGGATCTGAGATAAAAGAAAGCGGGAATAAAGCAGTGCTGCCGTAAAGTTCATTGATGAATAAACTGCAGAGAAAAACATACATTGGTTCGTGTAGAGTTCTGTTCAAGCAGATGACGACGATGAGAAGCAGGTTGGACAGCACTATCAGAGCATACACAGACATTATGAGCAGAAAATACAGCCATCTCAAAGGCCCAGTGTCAAAGTAGGCTCCCAGAGTGAAATATGAAACCTGACTGGAGTTTCCCATCGTCCTCCTTTTGGTTTAGAAACTGGACATGAGTCTGTTCAGAGCATTTTACTCTCACACAATAACCTCTGTTGGAAAAACAGTCTGTTGTATTATAAATATTACACAGTGTAAGAATTTACAAAACAATCAACTCAACATAAACCAGGACTAAACAAAATGAAGACTGAGACAGAAACTCAGGACTCCTTTTGGTTTGAAAACCCAGCTTCACATGGTTCACAGAAACAGCTCAGATTTTTCTCCTTCAAAGTTCAGTCCACATCCACATTTCCCACAGCCACAAAACACTAAAAAGACAGCAGTTAACTGCATGGATTTAATCCTGGCTAAGTTTGGTTTTAGTCCTGGTTAAATCCTTATATAGACCTCAGTTAAATCTCGACTTAGACCTGGTTCAGAGCAAGTTTCTCCTTGATTTAGTTCTAGACTTGGTTTAAATCTGTGACAAGTCCGACTTAAGGCCTGTTTTAGACAAGTTTCAACACATTTCTTAAACGTTTCACTCTTAAGTCGAAACCATCTGAGATTTAACTCCATTTATGACACACCATGTAAATGACAAAATCAATCAAAATAAATATTGAACTGGAACTTTCAATAATCAGATTTTTCTAGATTTAGACACAGAAAGAAGATGCCTTAGTTTTGTTCAATCTCATCCAATGCATTTGCATTCGCCTCAAAACGCTGAGTAAAAGCAGCTGCTGTGTCTCACTGAAGACGACACAAGTCTCTTGATCTCACTGTTGGAGCCTGAACCTGACTCAGTCCTGTTTTAATCTCAACTCAGTCGACTCAGGGACTATCGCCAACAAACTCAAAACGGCCTCTGATTGGTCCAGACTCAAAACTGCCTCTGATTGGTTTAATTTCTATTTGTCACATGTTTGAGAACTTACCTTTTCCAAGACATTACACTTAATTGAGTGTGTGTAACAACATTTGCCACCACACTGAACTTTTTCAGGCCAAAATCTTCTCACTGTCCTGTGTCTGTTTCTGTTGCATCTCTGTTTCCTGCTGGTTCCTCTTTTAATGAAGGGGGACCGGACGTTGTGTTCCTTCTACAGAGGATTAAAGCCTACATTACAGATTACTCCCAGCCTCCCGGAAAAGTCTATGCCAGGCCAGATGGTTTGAGAGAGGTGTGATGGAAGCCATTTGTGGTCATTGAACAGAGGAGGCGCCTCAGATTCATGTTGCCTGGTATTTTCAACAGTGTTCTGAAACCTAAAACAGAACAGTTTCACTCTAGAACAACAACACCTGAACAGTTCCCTAAAGACTCTCCTGAGCCTTACGACTCTCACATCAGGAGTCACACCTTCAGAGCTAACAACTATAAGATCAGAAGAGTCTGGTCCAATCAGGTTTAGTTTCAGGAAAGTCCTCTGAAACTAAACCTGATTGGTTTCAGAGGAATTGTTCCGTCAGTTAGATGGGAATTTTCAATCGGCTTCTGAGTTTTGTCCCTTTGGACACTTGCCTTGTCTTCTTGTTTGCAGCTTCCAGTCCTGCCTGGTCCACTCCGCCATCCCCTCCACTTTTGACCGGTCTACCTCCTTCACTGTTGGAATTACCATTTTAAGGTCAGTCTTGTGTCTATATTTGGGTCCACACCTATTCCGCTGCAACAGAATAATTTGGCCAGAGCCAACAGACCAAGACTCACTCCGACATGCTTTGTTCTTTCAGGGTGCCCTGGTGGGGAAGCATGAACAGACCCTGAGGAGGTCATGGAAAATCTGGGTGCTTTTGCGATTCCTCCTTTAGTGCTCTCTTGTGTTTCAGCAGCAACCTAAAACCTACACTCACAAAGGGCAAATGCTGTTTGGGAGAGTCACCTATTATCAGCTCATTTACTGCTTTCACTTTGGGGTTGAAAAACGTTTTTGTTTCCCCCCCTTATGGGAAAGGAAGCAGCTAAGTGGTTGCTAGCACTTCATCGATTGCTGAAAATGCAGTGGACTTCTGTATCCTGGCAGCTAAGAGTGGGTGGGACACTGTGCTGCAAGGAATTTTTGTGAAGGGGTTAGCTACAAGTGTTATGGATGAATTAGCCGTCAGAGATGAGACGGAAAGTCTGGTACCACTAAAATCTCTTCCAATATACCTTGATAACAGAGAGGAGAGGTCCTAGACAAGACAAGACATTTATTTTTGTAAAACCTAATATCACAACAACAGCTGCCTCAAAGGACTTAACAGACTGCACTAGACAACACCCCCTGTCCTTAGACCCTCCATCAGAGTCAGAGGAAAAACTCCAAAAAAAAAGAGAAACCTCAGGGAGAAGCACAGAAGGAGGAATCCACTCCCAGGACGGACCGGACGTGCAGAATGTGTCCAGGACAGTTGAAAAATTACATAGAATTACACAAACTTATTCACAAAAAAACATTTAAGTTGGACTCTGGAGCAGAGTCCAGGGGGTCAGAGGTTGGCGTCCACTCTAGGAAGAGGTAGGAAGAAAAAAAAGTCCCATCTATTCCTACCAGGCAAGGAGATAAATGGAAGATATCATTTAACACCCCCTCGGGCTACTTTGAATATCTAGTAATGCCATTTGGTCAAACAAATGCCCCTCGTTGTTTTCCACGCCCTGGTCAATGACATTCTTAAGTACACACTGAATAAAAGACTTTTTGTCTACTAGGATGACATTTTGATTTTCTCCAGGGACCAGCTGTAGAAGAATTGCTGAGACCAGAGACCCAAAAACAGTTTCAGCATTTCCTGGGATTCTCTAACTTTTATTGCATTAAGGACTACAAAAGAAGGGCAGCTCTCTGACTCATCTACCTCTATTCCTTTTAAATGGTCATCTGAAGCAGAAGACGCTTTCTCTAAACTCAAATTCCTCTTTATTTCAGCACCTGAGCAGTCCTGTCTTAGCGCTTGGTGGAAGACTAGAGACTAGTCTGGATCCCATTTTGAGACCGTTCTCCGACCAGCCAGTACAGTGTACAAACACAGACCGGATGCACCTTTTGGTTGGAGCAGTGCACTGGGAAATTGAAAGAATTGTCCGGCAAGCCCAGCGCTCTAAACCAGACGCAGGTAACGGCCCAGCTGATTGTTTATTTGTCCCAGACTCTGCTTGTAATGAAGTTCACGAGGAGGGGATACTCATCAGAACCCACCTACCATTCAGGATTCGACCCAGCTCTAGCCTTTATTAAGCAGAGATTTTGGTGGCCCACTATTAACCAGGATACTCATTCCTTTGTTTCTTCCTATTGTGTTTGTGCCCACAGCAAGTGCAGACACCAACCTCCAGCTGGCCTCCTCCACCCTCTGCAGATCCCCAGTACACCATGGTCACACATCACGGTCGATTTGGTCACAAGTCTCCCTCCATCAGAAGATAACACTGCAATTCTCACTTTTGTGGATTGTTTCTCCAAGGGAGTGCATTTTGTCTCTCTTCCAAAGTTACCAACATCCACGGAGACGGCAACCCTTTTAGTCCATTATGTGTTCCGGCTGCATGGCATCCCCATCGACATTGTCTCTGCCAGAGGCCCGCAGTTCACATCGCAAGTCTGGAAAGCCTTTTGCCAGGCCCTAGGTACTTCCGTCAGTCTTTCTTTAGATTATTACCTGCAATCCAACAATCAGACGGATGCTAAGCAGGACCAGAGATTCACTCTGCGCTGTGTCACATCACACCATTCATCTTCCCGGAGTACTCTTCTGAATTGGATTGAATACATTCACAACCCTCTGGTGACACCTGCCACAAGTATGTTACCATTAATGTTATCTCTGGACTATCAACCTCATCTTTTAGATAGATAGATAGATAGATAGATAGATAGATAGATAGATAGATAGATAGATAGATAGATAGATAGATAGATAGATAAATAGATAGATAGATAGATAGATAGATAGATAGATAGATAGATAGATAGATAGATAGATAGATAGATAGATAGATAGATAGATAGATAGATAGATAGATTTATTGTCATTACACATGTACAAGTACAATGTAATTAAAAAGGAAATAGATTTCACGCCAATGCAGCCATTTTTCGCCACAAAGATGATCTTCATGAAAAAGAAATAAGGCATTTTACAGACATAGCAGACATCAACATAACTACAGTTGTAGTTACACATTACACACATACTTGCAATAACAGTAGCCTTTACAACATACGTAACATAAATAAATATTACAGCACATGCAGTCACGTGATGGGATTTTCCAGTGGCGATTACGATTGTGGGGGAAGGAGGTAGAGTCAAACAGGGTCGGACAGATGTCAAAATGGCAGACGATTGGGGAAGTAAAGTCAAGGCCTCTGTTGGGCGATGTGTTGGCCGTGCGTTGGAGAGGCTCAGTGGCCTTGAGGGAGGACGGGAAGTCTCAAGAGGATAAGATAAGACCCAGCAGCCGGCTAGGCTTCCAAGAGGGACAAGCCGTGCGTCCATTTCGTGGAGTAACCTTGATGTTTCCTATCCCTGTCAGGCCTGACACAGTACAACGCAGCTCACCGGTCAGTTTTCTTGATGTTATCCACTCTTCTCTGGATGAAACCCCTTCATATCTGTTAAGCAGTGTAGTAGCTCACAGGTCTGACTCCTGGTGTTAAAGTCTTTTCTGTATGTACACAGTCCGTGCTGAAGGTGTCGAGTCAGCTCCTCGGATTGTGCGACTCTTTGATGTAATCCTTTAAATGTCACAGAAACACAGTTTATCGGTTCTTAGGAGTCCAGCAGGCGGTAGAATCCAGGAATAAGAGAAAAGTGCAAGAGGCGAGGACGAGATGAAACGAGACAGAGAAGCACACACTGATAAGCAGACCGCAGGAGCAGAGGGTAAAGATGTCCGCCTTATCCAAGAGCAGGAAATGAAAGTATTGTTCCTGACCAGGTGAGGATGTAGCAGTTCCTTCAGTCCAGACTCACCTCATACGTTGTCATCACATTTGAAAGCTACTCGTGCTGCTGTAAAGTGCACGGAAGAACAAAATTGTGAGATGGCTAATAGACATTGCAAACCGACTCCATCGCACCGACCTGGCCAGTCTACCCCAGATCTCCCCTCTGGGTGGTATCCCGCAAGTTGGCACCCGCTTTGTGGGCTCTTTTGTTGTTGACATAGTCATCAACACCCTCTGTTGTCAGCCTGAAGCTGCCACCATCTCTGGATGTTCATCCTACCTTCCACGTGTCCCTCCTCAAGCCAGTCTCATGTAGTCTTCTAAGACCTCCAGCTGAAGCCCCTCTGCCCACCCAGTTGGTTGATGGTCACCTTGCACTCACTATTTGCTGGATCCTGGATGTAGGTACTACCAGCCTTTTTAATTCTACAGTGCTTTCTGCACAAACATAACATAAAAACACCCAACTACTGAGAAGTACATTTACCCACTTACTGAATATCACAAATAATGTACTATGCACACTATTCACTTTTTCAAGCAGTAATTATAAAGCTGATAACAATCAGAACATTTCATTAACAGCCAACTCTAACAGACACAGTGTTTTCATGGAAACTACATGAAATAGTAAAGTGTGTTTAGCCAAGTATACACACTGAATCCATGGCAACACTGAACTTTGTTAAAAGTTTAAATCCACAAACTACACAAACACATGATAGTCTGAAGTAAGAGGATCCATATCTAATGTCTCTAATTTTGTACAAGCAGATGCTTTTTTCCCAAGCGACTTACATGAAGCTTCCATTCCCCAGTGTTAAAGCTGGAGGCAAGGCGGGGTTAAGTGTCTTGCCCAAGGACACAACAACAGTATGAACTATGAACTCTGGGGAGAGCAGGAATCGATCTGCCTACCTTCCGGTTGAAGAATGACCACTCAACCACTAAGACAGTGCGCCCCTAAATGTTAATGTTTCCATCACAGGAGTATTATTTTAAAGCATTTATACGCTATTGTTACGGCAACAAAAAAGAACATTAAATTAAAGAGAAAGAAAGTCAGTTAAGTTGAATTTCTAGGAAAAGGTAAGTTCTCAAACAAGTGACAAATAGAAATTAGGCCAATCAGAGGCCGTTTTGAGTCTGGACCAATCAGAGGCCGTTTTGAGTCTGGACCAATCAGAGGCCGTTTTGAGTTTGTTGGCGATAGTCCCTGAGTCGACTGAGTTGAGATTAAAACAGGACTGAGTCAGGTTCAGGCTCCAACAGTGAGATCAAGAGACTTGTGTCGTCTTCAGTGAGACACAGCAGCTGCTTTTACTCAGCGTTTTGAGGCGAATGCAATTGCATTGGATGAGATTGAACAAAACTAAAGCCTCTTTTTTCTGACTCTAAATTTGTTCAATATTTTAATTTGATTTAGTCATGTACATGGTGTGATGTGCATCTGTCATAAATGGAGTTAAATCTCAAATGGTTACGACTTAAGAGTGAAATGTTTGAGAAATGTGTGTTGCTTTGTGACTGAAACTTGTCTAAAACTGGCCTTAAGTAGGACTTGTCACAGTTTTAAACCAAGTCTAGAACTAAACTGGAACAGTTAAATGCTGTCTTCTTGTTTTTTGTGGCTGTGGGAAACGTGGATGTGGACTGAACTTTGAAGGAGAAACATGTGGAACTGTTGCTCGTCTTGGTTCTGGTTTGGTTCTGACTGAGCTGTTTCTGTGAACCATGTGAAGCTGGGTTTTCAAACCAAAAGGAGTCCTGAGTTTCTGTCTCAGTCTTCATTTTGTTTAGTCCTGGTTTATGTTGAGTTGATTGTTTTTGTAAATTCTTACACTGTGTAATATTTATAATACAACAGACTGTTTTTCCAACAGAGGTTATTGTGTGAGAGTAAAATGCTCTGAACAGACTCATGTCCAGTTTCTAAACCAAAAGGAGGACGATGGGAAACTCCAGTCAGGTTTCATATTTCACTCTGGGAGCCTACTTTGACACTGGGCCTTTGAGATGGCTGTATTTTCTGCTCATAATGTCTGTGTATGCTCTGATAGTGCTGTCCAACCTGCTTCTCATCGTCGTCATCTGTTTGAACAGAACTCTACACGAACCAATGTATGTTTTTCTCTGCAGTTTATTCATCAATGAACTTTACGGCAGCACTGCTTTATTCCCGTTTCTTTTATCTCAGATCCTCAAAGACGTTCACACTGTTTCTTCTTTGCTCTGTTTCCTACAGGTCTTCCTACTTTTTTCGTACGGCACTATAGAAATAATAAACCTTGCTGTCATGTCGTACGACAGATATTTGGCCATATGCTTCCCTCTTCAGTACAACACTCAGATGAACCACAGGAAAATAGCCATCCTCACTGCTTTTCCCTGGCTCTACTCTTTTGTTTTTGTTAATATTCTGATTTCTCTAAGTTCTTCTTTAAAACTATGTGGGAACGTCATTTCCAAAGTCTACTGTGATAACTACTCCATTGTTAAACTCTCTTGCTCCGACACATCAGTCAATAACATTTACGGACTCATTGCCACCACAATGAACGTCTTTGGGCCTTTAATTTTCATGTTATGGACTTATATCTGCATTTTTAAAGTGTGTTTTTCCAGTTCAAAGCAGACGAGGCAGAAGGCTGTTGCCACTTGTACGCCTCACTTGGCCTCGTTGTTAAATTTCTGCTGCGGATGTTTCTTTGAAATCGTTCAGAGCAGATTTGACATGAGTCGTGTTCACATGACGCTGAGGATTTTCCTCTCGTTGTATTTTCCGATGTGTACGCCACTGTTTAACCCTTTAATGTACGGACTCAAACTGTCAAACATCAGACAAATGTGTAAAAACCTGCTGCTGCGACCAATAAACAGATGAGAATAGTTAGTAGGTCTGCTTTGGTTTATTGTTTTTCTGTGCACTGTATAAAATATAGAAGCAAAGTGTTCACATCTGTGAAAGTGTTGCTTTCGTCCTAGACCCATTACATTCAGTTTCTGTCCTACAAAACCCCTTTAAGTACTAAACCAAACAGATTTAATATAAATTGAATTAAGTCATGGAAGAAAAAAAGCATAATCCATACGTGTCTCCCTTTGAAAGCCCTGTCTAAACAAACAGTTCATTTTCATTCACATATCTTTTGTCATGTTAAAATATATTTCCCTGTCCACATGAGAACAAATGCAGGGTGTATTAAGTGCATATTCAAATACTTAATGTTTTTCTTAATCCTGCATGCACACTTTTTGTCATTTCTTTCACTTAATATCAGTCTGTGAGCTTCTGTAACAAGTGAATTTCCCGACTCTGTGATCAATAAAGTCCAGTCTTATCCTAAATGAGGAATAACCTTGTGACTCACTGTTTCATCTATATTATTATTTAAGAAGAGACATTGCTTTGGTCTGAGGAGGGTCATTATTCAGGATTTATTTCACCTTGAATGCTGCCTGTTCAAACTGCTGCCTCCTAGAAGACGTTACAGGCCTATTAAGGCATTTCGTATGTGACAGGTAAACATGGCAAACAAGACGCCATATCAGCCTTTTGTTGGGGGGAACATAGACTTTTAGCTTTAATTTGTGGGCCATTGCCAAAGCAACACAGTTGACTTTAAGGTGGCATTAGTCTTGTCATGTCCTAGTGTTGTGTGTTTATCTGTTTATGTATTGTATTTCACTTCCTGTGTTTTATTGTGGAATCACTAAACCCTGTCTGTGTTCCAGATTGTCTTCCTGCCCTGGTGTCTTTCCCTCCACTGTGATTACCTGCTCCGCCCTAATGTGTTCCACCTGTGTCTCATTGTGTTCCCTTTATAGTCTGTGTGTTTTCCCCTGTCCTGTGCTTGTCTTTTCCTTAGTGTGAGCTTTCCAGCGTTTCTTTGTATTGCATTTGATAGAGTCTAGTATTTTTGACCCTTGCCTTGTCTTGTGATTACGTCTCTCGGATTTTGGAATTGTACTTTTGCCTCGGAAAATAAAGAACGTCAAAGCTCTGCCTTTCGTGGGATCTGCTTTGTGAGTCCTTTTGCCTGTCCCTGACAGTACAATCTGGCCACTAACATGGACTCCGCAGATCCAGTGCGTGCCGCTCTGCAGGCACAGGGACAACGGGTTCATCACCAGGAGGAACAGGTGGTGTTGCTCCAACGTGAGATGAGGGCTTCAGCAGAGAGCCATGAGCGGGCTTACTCCCACCTGTCTACACAAATTGGATATGTCGTTGAACGGATGCAGAGGCAGGAGGCTGCGTCATTGTCAGCGGAGAGTGCGGTTACTGACCAGATGCCAGCTGAAGCGACCCCGAGAACGGTCATTCGTGAGCCAGCACATATCCGGCTGTCTAGCCCGGAGAGATTCACGGGTGAGTCGGGAGATTGTCGTCCCTTCTTGTCCCAATGTAAGCTGCACTTTGAGTTTCAGGAGTCCTCTTTTCCATCAGATCGGGCTAAGATAGCTTACATTATCTCATATTTGTCCGGTCGTGCGAGAGCATGGGCCACAGCTGAATGGGATAGAGATTCAGCAGCTTGCAACTCGTTACCTTTGTTTTTAGAGACATTTACTCGAGTTTTTCAAACCATCACTCCGGGCCGTGAAGCAGCGAAGGCACTAGTAACGTTGAAACAGGAACGCCGTAGCGTCTTTGATTATGCTATTGAGTTTCGCACATTAGCAGCAGACAGTGGGTGGAATCAACTAGCTCTTGTGGATGCATTTTTCAATGGTCTGTCTGAAAGAGTCAAGGACTATCTGACCCCGCTTGATCTACCCACCGAACTCGACGCTCTAATTGCTTTGGCGTCTAGGATTGATAATAGACTTCAAGAGAGTGAGATTCCGCTCTCAATCTGACTGTTACCTGGGAAGGAGGGGGGCCTCTAGGGAGGAGGTTTTTTCGGTGCCCGCTAGTTCTGCTCCTGCCTCCTCTCTTCTAACTGAGGAACCCATGCAGATGGGTCGGACCAGGCTCTCTTCTGCTGAGAGGAATCGACGCATGAGGGAGGGGCGTTGCATCTACTGTGGTCAGCTGGGCCATTTCCTCTCCACGTGTCCAGTGAGACGAGGAGGTAGATCACCTGGACCCTCTATTCTGGTAAGCCCGGCTATCATCAAGACTGATATCAGTCGACAACTCTCCAAGATCCGGTTAACTAACACTCCTCACTCTCGCAGCCTTCCAGCACTTATTGATTCGGGAGCTGATGCCAACTTTATGGACAGCGATCTTGCTGCTGGGTTGGGACTAACCATAATTCCTTTGGACTCACCAAGGGAGGCTACCGCTCTTGATGGTCGGCTTCTATGCACTGTTACTCATCACACTAGCCCTGTAGTTCTGTCTTTTCCGGATCATCATTCCGAGAGACTCAGTTTTTTCCTGTTTCACTCATCCCTGCACCCTGTGATCTTGGGCTACCCCTGGCTCATTCTACATAACCCGCACCTAGACTGGTCATCGGGAGTTATATTATCGTGGGGAGATCAGTGCAGACCCCGGTGTTTCCAGTCCTCCTCTTTAGTTCCTGATGCGGGTGGAGAGACTCTCTCATCAGAGGAGACCCCGTGCGCAGAATTGGCTACAGTTCCTGAGGTCTACTGGGGACTACGAGAGGTGTTCAATAAGGTAAAGGCAACCACCCTTCCACCACATCGGCCGTATGACTGTGCCATCGAACTCCTCCCTGGAGCTTTTCCACCTAAGGGACGTCTGTACTCCCTATCCAACCGTGAGCGGGCTGTCATGGATGAATACATAGATTCTTCACTCAAGACTGGTATTATCCGTCCTTCCTCCTCTCCCGCCGGTGCTGGATTCTTCTTTGTTGATAAGGACAAGACGCTTCGTCCTTGCATCGATTACCGGGGATTGAATGACATCACAGTGAAGAACAGGTACCCCCTTCCATTAATCGCCTCTTGTTTTGAACTGTTACAGGGGGCTAAAGTTTTTACGAAGTTGGACTTAAGAAATGCATATCACTTGGTCAGAATCAGAGAGGGTGACGAGTGGAAGACTGCTTTCAACACCCCTAGTGGCCATTACGAGTACTTAGTGATGCCATTTGGGTTGACTAATGCGCCTGCGGTTTTTCAGGCTCTGGTTAATGATGTACTAAGAGAAATGCTGAACAAGTTTGTCTTCGTGTACCTTGATGACATTCTCATTTTTTCCCCTGATTTAGAGACTCACATTGTTCATGTCAAGCAGGTGCTTGGCAAACTTCTGGAGAATCAGCTGTATGTTAAGGCTGAGAAGTGTGAATTTCATGTACCTTCAGTGTCATTTTTAGGAATGGTAATCGCAGAGGGGGTGCTGAAGATGGACCCGGGCAAGATTCAAGCCGTGGCTGAGTGGCCTACCCCCTCTTGTCGTAAGGACGTTCAGCGCTTCCTAGGATTTGCCAATTTTTACCGCAAGTTCATCAAGAATTTCAGTTCTATTGCAGCTCCGTTGCACCTCTTCCAAGGTCCAGTTTTCCTGGTCTCCTAGGGCTCAGGCTGCCTTCCAATGGTTGAAAGACTGTTTTACATCCGCTCCTATACTCGCTCTTCCAGACACCAACCGTCAGTTCATGGTAGAAGTGGATGCTTCGGATTCGGGAGAGGGGGCAATTCTGTCACAGAGGTCAGTCGATGATGATAAGATACATCCTTGTGCGTTCTTGTCAAAGAAGCTTTCTCCAGCAGAACAGAATTATGATGTTGGAGATGGAGAGTTGCTGGCAATTAAAGTAGCTCTGGAGGAGTGGAGACATCTCCTGGAGGGTACGCCGCAACCTTTTCTAGTTTGGACTGATCACAAGAATCTGGAATACCTTAAGGCAGCCAAGAGACTGAATCCCCGACAGGCCCGATGGGCTCTATTCTTTTCCAGATTTAATTTCACCGTATCATATCGCCCAGGCTCCAAGAACATCAAGGCTGACTCTCTCTCCAGACTGTTTCTCCCTGACAGAGACCCTAAAGAGGCTTCCCCCATCCTGCCAGGCTCCTGTTTCTTGGGGGCCATTACCTGGGGCATCGAGAGAAGGGTCAGGGAGGCTCTTCGAGCCATTGAGGCGCCACCGGGGGTTCCACCTAATCGCCTGTTTGTACCACCAGCACTACGAGGACAGGTAATATCTTGGGCTCATTCGTCGCGGGTGTCCTGTCATCCTGGAGGGCGCAGGACACTGTTTAGAGCTCAAGAGAGGTACTGGTGGCCAAACATGAAGAGGGAGGTTACTGAATATGTGGCAGCTTGTGATATTTGCTCCCGCAATAAGACCTCCAATTCGCCCATCTCTGGTCTGCTGCATCCATTGCCTGTACCCCATCGTCCTTGGTCGGACATCTCGGTGGATTTTGTTACTGGGTTACCTGTTTTGGAGGGTAACAATACTGTGCTTACTGTGGTAGATAGGTTCTCCAAGATGGTGCGGTTCATCCCTCTGCCCAAACTGCCTTCTGCTAAAGAGACGGCAGAAGTTTTATTAAGTCAGGTATGCAGAATTTTTGGTTTCCCCAGGAACGTGCTGTCCGACCGTGGCCCGCAGTTTGTAGCAGGTTTCTGGAGGGCTTTCTGCAGCCTTGTGGGAGCAACTGTCAGTCTGACTTCAGGCCATCATCCTCAGACCAATGGACAGACTGAACGGGTCAATCAGGATTTGGAGGTGGGATTAAGATGTCTGACCTCGAGGAACCCCACATCTTGGAGTAAGGTACTGGGATGGTTGGAATACGCACATAACACTTTGCCGAATGCATCTACTGGTCTGTCACCATTTCAGTGTGTTTTTGGATATCAGCCACCCTTGTTTCCTGCTTTAGAGCAAGAGGTCAGTGTTCCATCTGCTCTGGCCTTAGTTCGCCGTTGCCGCCGCACGTGGAGTCAGGCTCGACAATCCCTTCTAAGGAGCTCCGACCTATACAAAACAGTTGCTGATCGAAGGAGGAGGGAGGCTCCAACTTACCGAGTGGGACAGAGGGTGTGGCTATCCACTAAGGATATCCCATTACGAGTAGAGTCCCGTAAGTTAGCACCAAGATTCATTGGTCCTTTCCCTGTGTCCAAAGTCTTGAACTCTGTTGCGGTCAGACTAAAGCTCCCTGGGACTATGAAGGTCCACCCAACGTTTCATGTAAGCCGGATAAAGCCTGTAAGGGAGAGCTCTTTGGATCATTGATGGTGGGCGGTGTATACGGTGCGGAAGTTGATGGCAGTTCGTCGCAGAGGGCGAGGGTTCCAGTACCTTGTGGATTGGACGGGATACGGTCCCGAGGAGAGATCCTGGGTACCGGCCAGGAACATTCTGGACCCTGACCTCATTCGGGATTTTCACCATCGCCACCCACAGGATCCTGGGCCGTCCGGTGATGGCTCGTAAGGGGGTACTGTCATGTCCTAGTGTTGTGTGTTTATCTGTTTATGTATTGTATTTCACTTCCTGTGTTTTATTGTGGAATCACTAAACCCTGTCTGTGTTCCAGATTGTCTTCCTGCCCTGGTGTCTTTCCCTCCACTGTGATTACCTGCTCCGCCCTAATGTGTTCCACCTGTGTCTCATTGTGTTCCCTTTATAGTCTGTGTGTTTTCCCCTGTCCTGTGCTTGTCTTTTCCTTAGTGTGAGCTTTCCAGCGTTTCTTTGTATTGCATTTGATAGATTCTAGTATTTTTGACCCTTGCCTTGTCTTGTGATTACGTCTCTCGGATTTTGGACTTGTACCTTTGCCTCGGAAAATAAAGAACGTCAAAGCTCTGTCTATCGTGGGATCTGCTTTGTGAGTCCTTTTGCCTGTCCCTGACAAGTCTAAGAGATTTATTTTTGGTTGTTGTGACAACATGGATGTCTGTGCCAAATTTTGTACATTTATTCATTAATTTTCTTCCTTTCAGTCCCATTGCGGGTGACTGGAGCCTATCCCAGCAGCTTTGGGCCTGAGGCGGGGTACACCCTTGACAGTGGCCGGTTAGCTGCAGGGCTGACATTTAGACACAGAAGTGACACACTACCAAACTCACGACCTTCTTGCTGTGAGGCAGAAGCGCTAACCAGTCTATGTACAACAAATTATATTCTTGTTTGTCACACAAGTATTTTTTTTTTTCAAACCCATTTTAACTTTTTCCGTAATAAATTTGTTCATCCCAGGGGATTGAATTAATAATTAATAGTTACAAATATTTGAGTGTTGCAAAAAATTTATTGTTTTTAAAAAAAATGTGTAATTGCAGCAATGGCACACAAAAAACATAATACTTTTGAGAAAAAAATTAATGTAAACGTAATTATCCTGTGCAAATGTTATTTTCAGATGGTAAATTTCAGACAAAGATGGCAACCTTCCCGTTTGTTTGTGAGGGTGGCCATAATAATATGGGTTAGTTCCCTATCAGAAGCTACACTCGATGCTGCGTAGCATACGCTATGTGGAACATTCTTTGTGTGACCGGTTGTGAAGCACGTGTGTCAAACACACCAAGAATTGGTTTATTATACCTCGGTTGGTGACGCAGCTCATCAGCGGCAGCTGTGTGATTGCGGGCACCTGAACAGAGGGGATAAGAACGCATGATGCGGGAGCGTCTTCAGGTTTCTTTGTCTTCAGATCGCATTGTGTGAAGTGTGAGCAAACCTACTCTGTGTGCCAGCACAAAAAAAACAAAAGTGAACAAGTCAACGACTTTGTAGATAAAGCAATAAACGCAGTATATATATAGGGTTAGGGTTAGGGTTAGGGTTATATATATATATATATATATATATATATATATATATATATATATATATTGGAGAGCATTAAATTAAATATCATGGCTGGGCTCATGAAGAGACGTGTTCTTCTGTGCCAGAGGCACATTTTTAATGAGGATCAACATGAGTTTTGTTTTGAGTGCATGTGGGAAGATCAAGCAAGCGGCCCTCGGACTTTCTGGGGAGTGTCAACACTACGATTTTTAGCCTGTTAAGATCCTACGTGCCCAGGTCGCTTTCTTTAAAAAGGAGCAAGCCGTCTTCACACTCCGGTCGTGGGGTTTGCGTGTTGAGTCCTATGTCCCTCGTGCTATCGCCAGTTGAGGCGGACACCGGCACTGTGCTCGGGCCGGCGCGCTCTGGTGCTTCTGGCGAGCATGTCGATGAAGCCTCATCCCTGGCTTCTGTGGGAGCTGCAGCCTCAGAGCACTCCTCCTGGTTTGACGCGGCGTTAGACCTCTCTCCGTGCAACTAAGCAGACGGCGCACGCTATTGGCTGCTCTATGTCTGCTTTGGTTGATATCTATATGTCTCAGGAGCTAGTGCTTCGACACCAGGATGTCGTCCTAGCTCATCTCGACTCTCTAGGCTTGAGACTCAACACCGAGAAGAGCGTTCTCTCGGCCGCCCAGAGGACAACATATCTAGGGATTGTTTGGGACTCAACCAAGATGCAGGCACATTTGTCTCCTGCACGTGTCGGGTCCATTCTAACTACCCTAAAGGCTATTAGGCTAGGCCAGGAAGTGACTCTGCACTTCTTTTAAAGAATATTGGGTCTCATGGCATCTGCATCCTCGGTAATATGTTTGGGCCTTATGCACATAAGACCGTTTCAGCTGTGGCTCAGAACCAGGGGGTTTCATCCAAGGGCCAACTCTCTGAGGCAAATAAGGGTTACGCGCCGAGGGCTTTGTACCCTATCTGTGTGGTTCAGACCCCAGTTTCTCACTTTCGGTCCCACTCTAGGTCCATGTTGTCATCGCATGATGCTAACAACAGATGCATTTCTCACAGTCTTAGATGGCCATCCAGCCCAAGGGATATGGAGAGGCCATCTTCTCGCATGGCACATCAATTGCCTCGAGATGAAGGCTGTATTTCTGGGGCTGTACTTCCTCCAGCAGCTAAGGGGCTACCATGTCCTATTACAAGTGGACAGCACAGCGGTGGTCTCTTACATAAATCGTCAGGGCGGACTGCGTTCGTGCCGCTTGAACAAGCTAGCGCAGCAGGTGCTGCTTTGGGATCAGGACAAGTTCCTGACCCTCATGGCAATTTATATCCCCGGCCACATGAATATGGGAGCAGATTTATTGTCCAGACAGTCTGTGACACATGGGGAGTGGAAACTCCACCCAGAGGTAGTGAGCCAAATCTGGGAAAGATTTTACGAAGCAGAGGTGGACCTCTTTGCTTCACAGCAGACAACACAATGTCCCCTCTACTTCTCTCTGACTCCTCTGGACGCAATGGCCACATGCGTGGCCCAGACTGCACCTTTATGCGTTTCCTCCGGTGGCTCTGCTCCCGGGAGTCCTGGTGAAGGTTTGTCAATGGGGGTCGCGCCTCTTACTAGTAGCGCCCCGTTGGCCAACCAGAGTGTGATTCTCAGACCTAATATCTCTCCTCGACGGCTCGCCATGGGCGATTCCGACCAGGAGGGATCTCCTTTCTCAGGCACAGGGGACAGTCTTTCATCCCGGCCCGAGCTCTGGAACTTTACGTCTGGCCCCTGAGGGGGACCATTTAAGAGACATCGTTGTGATGTTGTAGAGACTATTTTCAGTGCTAGGTCTCCCTCTTCTAGAAGAGCCTAATCCTGCAAATGGCGTGTCTTTGATGCCTAGTGTGCTACACACCATACAGACCCAGTCCACTGCCAGATTGTTTCAGTGTTGAAGTGTCTGCAGGACAAACGGTCCTCGGGCACTAATCCGAGCACACTCAGGGTCTTTGTGGCAGCAATTTCGGCTTGCCACGCCCTGATTGACGGGGTCTCGATAGGGAGACACCCTCTAGTTGCCCGCTTCATTTGAGGGGCCAAGCGGTTGAGGCGACCCACTAGAGCTAGAGTTCCTTCCTGGAACCTAGCTATAGTGCTAGAGGGCTTAGTATGCACTACTTTTGAACCACTACTGTTAGCGTGTGTCAAGTTTCTGACTCTAAAGATGTTTTTTGTGCCCATTACCACTCTCAAGAGGGTTGGAGATTTGCAGGCTCTGTCAGTTTTACCTTCACCCTTCTGCGTACACTTTGCCCCTGGGCTGGTCAAAGCCATTTTGCATCCTCACCCTAACTATCTTCCAAAAGTTCCATTCTCGACCCTAATTCTTGAAGCCTTCTGTCCTCTGCCATTTACAACCCCGGAGCAGGAGAGACTTCACTTACTGTTTCCAGTACGTGCCCTCCAGACTTATGTCTACCGCACTAGCAATGCCCTGGTCTATGAGGTGCTTGGTCAAACTTCGACCATAGTTATAAGGGCTTATTCTAAGTACTAGGGGGGTTGCAGCTTCAACTGCTCTAGCAAAAGGTGTGCCTCTGCAGCAAGTTTGTGATGCAGCAGGCTGGTCTTCCCCACACATATTAGGCTGTAAAAAAAAATACAAATCAAAATCCAGGAGACGAGGTAGGAACAAGGCCAGGGTCCGAGCATACAAAATCCAAAAAAGGTATCACAAGAAAAAACAGGAGGCGAGGAAACTAAAGGAATAATAATCCACAGCATACACAGGGTAAACCAGAACTCGCCAGACACAAAGCAAAACAGAACAACATGCTCACGGTATGGGAGACAACGACCTAGCACTGAGCAGGGGAACACACAGGTATATGTATATAGAGACACACCAATGAGGGACAGATGAAACACATTAAGGCGGAGCAGGCAATCACATATGAGGGAAAAGCAATGGCAGGAAGTCAATCAGGAAACACAGACAGGGTAAGACATTCACAATAAAAAAACAGAAAATCAGATACAATAATGAAACCACTCAGATACATTAAGGAGACGAGAACACAGATACACTAACAAAAACAGACTAACTACAAAAACAGGTAGGGATCCTGACAATGTCATGTCCTTCATGCTAATCCAAACATGAACATAGACATAACTAGACGTATTTCTCTGCACCTGGAGCTTGTGGTGGGGGTGTGATATGCCTCCTACAGCTTTAACTGCCATGATAGAAAATCTCATGTATTGTTTACTTTTTCAAGCAAACTTTATTCTGTTCCATTGTTACATGTTTGTGCTTTGCTTCTTTCTAGCGAGAATTAAACTTTACCATTCACTTTTAAATTGAATCGTCTCTCATTAATCTGAACTAAAATTATTTTATTATTTTAATCTTATTTTAATGCCTAACTTCCTCGCTTAAGAATTTCTTGGAGCCTTGGAGCTTTATTGCAATACACTTGAAACTTGCCACCAGAACCAAAATACATATATAGACAAACCAACATTTCGCAGGCGTCTTAAAGAACCCCTCCAAAAAAACAACAAAAAAAAAAACTTTGCCATGTTTATGAGGGACCGTAAAAGGCCTTCTACAGGCAGCATTAAGGGTGATAGCCATACTGAATAGTCTGTGTAGCTCTGTGCATGTCAGTGAGGATTTAAATGTGCACTTAAAACTCCACTCCCTGAGTTTCTTTTGCCATTCCTGTCTCAGATTTCACTTACACCCAGAAGCAGCCTGGGGACCTCACCTGCCTCTTTAATAAAAATATAAAACCGGATACATTTTTTCCATCACAAAATACTAATATTAGTTTGGTGCTTAGCATTAGCTTAGAATTAGCTTGGCTGCGACTTTAGTCAGGACGGCAAATATCTTCTCCTTTCTAAACACACAAGTAACTGTAATGGCAGACTCAGAACCCAAATGCACGACACCAGACACAGAATGTCAAAACTGTATAGTCCTTAATGAGACAACTCATTGGACGTAGGCGGTCAGACATGAAGGAAGGGTAGCACCACACAGCAACAGGCTGGAAACACTGACGGATGACTGGAGCACCCACAGGACTGCTGGCAACACATGGCGACGAGCTGGCCAAGGAGATGAGGACAGAAGAAGCAGGACCAGGTAAACTGGCACAGGTTGGAACGGTTTAGCAGGAAGAGGTGACAGTACCTGGTTGGCCAGGACCATGTGCCGCTGGCAATGGTCCTGGCCAATCACTATCAATCACCATGACAGTGATTGAATCAGAAATATAATCAATAATCCGACTGTTCGCTGTAGTCTCCTGATGTCTGATTTTGTAGCTGAACCCAGCCAGACAGTGATGGAAGTGCATAAAACAGACTCAAGAACTGCAGAGTAGAACTGAATCAGCAGCTCCTGAAGCTTTCCTAGTCTTCGTTTTTTTGAAGACTTGGCTCACGTCCTCCACACACACTCAGGTTGGATGGCAGGAGGAGGAGGGGGGGGGGCAGGAGGTGATGATGAATGTTAGAAGGGCATTCTACTGCAGCAGCTTCAAAAACAGTCCAATCAGAGCAGTCGAAGCACGCTTGTAAATCCTGCTCTGCTTCATCGGTCCATCTTTTTACAGTCTTTGTTACAAGTTTGGCTGATTTCAGTTTCTGCCCGTAGGCCGGTATAAGATGAACTAAACAGTGACCAGAGAGCCCCAAAGCACAGACACAGGACAGAGAGAAGATTTTGGCCTGAAAAAGTTCAGTGTGGTGGCAAATGTTGTTACACACACTCAATTAAGTGTAATTCCTTGGAAAAGGTAAGTTCTGAAACAAGTGACAAATAGAAATTAAACCAATCAGAGGCCGTTTTGAGTCTGGACCAATCAGAGGCCGTTTTGAGTCTGGACCAATCAGAGGCCGTTTTGAGTCTGGACCAATCAGAGGCCGATTTGAGTCTGGACCAATCAGAGGCCGTTTTGAGTCTGGACCAATCAGAGGCAGTTTTGAGTTTGTTGGCGATAGTCCCTGAGTCGACTGAGTTGAGATTAAAACAGGACTGAGTCAGGTTCAGGCTCCAACAGTGAGATCAAGAGACTTGTGTCGTCTTCAGTGAGACACAGCAGCTGCTTTTACTCAGCGTTTTGAGGCGAATGCAAATGCATTGGATGAGATTGAACAAAACTAAGGCATCTTCTTTCTGTGTCTAAATCTAGAAAAATCTGATTATTGAAAGTTCCAGTTCAATATTTATTTTGATTGATTTTGTCATTTACATGGTGTGTCATAAATGGAGTTAAGTCTCAGATGGTTTCGACTTAAGAGTGAAATGTTTGAGAAATGTGTTGAAACTTGTCTAAAACAGGCCTTAAGTCGGACTTGTCACAGATTTAAACCAAGTCTAGAACTAAATCAAGGAGAAACTTGCTCTGAACCAGGTCTAAGTCGAGATTTAACTGAGGTCTATATAAGGATTTAACCAGGACTAAAACCAAACTTAGCCAGGATTAAATCCATGCAGTTAACTGCTGTCTTTTTAGTGTTTTGTGGCTGTGGGAAATGTGGATGTGGACTGAACTTTGAAGGAGAAAAATCTGAGCTGTTTCTGTGAACCATGTGAAGCTGGGTTTTCAAACCAAAAGGAGTCCTGGGTTTCTGTCTCAGTCTTCATTTTGTTTAGTCCTGGTTTATGTTGAGTTGATTGTTTTTGTAAATTCTTACACTGTGTAATATTTATAATACAACAGACTGTTTTTCCAACAGAGGTTATTGTGTGAGAGTAAAATGCTCTGAACAGACTCATGTCCAGTTTCCAAACCAAAAGGAGGACGATGGGAAACTCCAGTCAGGTTTCATATTTCACTCTGGGAGCCTACTTTGACACTGGGCCTTTGAGATGGCTGTATTTTCTGCTCATAATGTCTGTGTATGCTCTGATAGTGCTGTCCAACCTGCTTCTCATCGTCGTCATCTGTTTGAACAGAACTCTACACGAACCAATGTATGTTTTTCTCTGCAGTTTATTCATCAATGAACTTTACGGCAGCACTGCTTTATTCCCGTTTCTTTTATCTCAGATCCTCAAAGACGTTCACACTGTTTCTTCTTTGCTCTGTTTCCTACAGATCTTCCTCATTCACTCGTACGGCTCTGTAGAGTTCATGACCCTTGCTGTCATGTCGTACGACAGATATTTGGCCATATGCTTCCCTCTTCAGTACAACACTCAGATGAACCACAGGAAAATAGCCATCCTCGCTGCTTTTCCCTGGCTCTACACTTTTGTTGGTGTTCTTATTGTAGTTTCTCTAAGTTCTTCTTTAAAACTATGTGGAAACGTCATTTCCAAAGTCTACTGTGATAACTACTCCATTGTTAAACTCTCTTGCTCCGACACATCAGTCAATAACATTTACGGACTCATTGCCACCACAATGAACGTCTTTGGGCCTGTAGTTTTCATGTTATGGACTTATATCTGCATTTTTAAAGTGTGTTTTTCCAGTTCAAAGCAGACGAGGCAGAAGGCTGTTGCCACTTGTACGCCTCACTTGGCCTCGTTGTTAAATTTCTGCTGCGGAGGTTTCTTTGAAATCGTTCAGAGCAGATTTGACATGAGTCGTGTTCACATGACGCTGAGGATTTTCCTCTCGTTGTATTTTCTGACGTGTACGCCACTGTTTAACCCTTTAATGTACGGACTCAAACTGTCAAACATCAGACAAATGTGTAAAAACCTGCTGCTGCGACCAATAAACAGATGAGAATAGTTAGTAGGTCTGCTTTGGTTTATTGTTTTTCTGTGCACTGTATAAAATATAGAAGCAAAAGGTTACCGTTTTATTGAAAAAATACACTTGTACAGCTCTATAGAAGCCAGTGTAAATAGAGATTAGTTCCATTACATTCTGTTTCTGTCCTACAAAACCCCTTTAAGCACTAAATCAGGCAGATTTAATATAATTTTAATTGGAGAAACAAAAAACAGAGGCAGAAAGAAATCTATGATTTCTCTAAGAAATTTGGACATAAAAAAACCTGTCTACACAAATGGCTAGTTTTGGAAACTCTGTATTAAGCTAAATACAAAGCATACAAACATAAGCTACTAACGATACAAAGCTAAAAAGTTTACAGGATTGTTAGAGCAAAAAAAGAAAGGTAAAGATGAAAGACAGGTTTAACTTTCTAAACAAGACCAAACATACAAGACATCCAGAATATTTAACTGAGAAAGAAAAGGTATTAAACAACAGCATGTATTCAAAAATAAATTTAGCTCCTTTTTTAATAATGTTGGGGCAAATTTTGCTAAATCAATGAAAACCTCAAACCAAAAACAAAATGATAAGAGCAGAATACAAAGTAAAATATTGCAAAATTTTGGGGAAAAGGGATTGAAAATTAAATCCAGTCTATTGTAAAGAATCCAGTCTATTGTAAAGAATAAGACATCAATAGATTGTGATACACTATTGTTAAAAGGACTATTGACTGCATTATTAAACCACTGACTTATATTTGTAATCTGTCAAGACAATTGTATTTTTTCAGTGAAAATTACCTTTAATTAAAAATGGGGACAAACAACAATTGAATAACTTGTGACCTGTGTCATTGCTTTCCATCCATCCATCTTCTACCACTTATCTGGGGCCGGGTCGCGGGGTCAGCAGTCTAAGCAGATGTGGTGAAGCAACGGCTCTACTTTGAGCTCCTCCCGAGTGACCAAGCTCCTCACCCTCTCTAAGGGAGCGCCCCGCCACTCTGTTTGAGAAACCTTTGAGGAGAAGATCCTCAAAGTCTTCAATCCACTGTCTGACAATATTCACAGTTGAGCTCAACAGCTGCCACCTCCACTGTAAACCTTGTTGGCAGGGCACTGCTTCCCCCTCCTGAGTCTCCAGACAGTTTGCCAGAATTTCTTTGAGGCCGACTGACGACTCAGGCTGCAGCCCTCTTGGTCTGCCGGTACCTATCAGCTGTCTCAGGAGTCCCATGAGCCAACCAGGCTCGATAGGACTCCTTCTTCAGCTTTACGGCATCCCTTACTTCTAGTGTCCACCACGGAGTTTGGGGGTTGCCGCCACGACAGGCACAGAGACCTTGCGGCCACAACTCCAATGGAGGTGGAGAACATGGTCCACTCGGACTCAATGTCTCCAACCTCCCTCGGGATCTGGTCGAATCTCTGCCGGAGGTGGTAGTTGAAGATCTCTCTGACGGGGACTTGGCCAAACGATCCCAACACAGTATGTTTGAGTCTGTCAATAATACGTAATAATAAAGATCCATGAAACAGGGAGTCTCAAGGTTATTCCTCATTTAGGATAAGACTGGACTTTATTGATCACAGAGTCAGGAAAGTCACCTGTCTAGTGTGCATGTAATAAAAATACATAGTCATTATATTACATTTACATTTAGTCATTTAACAGACGCCTTTATCAAAGCGACTTACAGGTGAGGAAAACAACGGAAGCAACTTTAACAAGACAAAAAGCGCAAGTGCACCCAAAACTAGTTAAACCCAGTACAGTACAGTTTAATAACATAAGAATAAGAAAGATATATTATATTTTTCTTTTGTAGAAAAGGAATATATAGAAAGGAAGTAGAATTCAGTGTTTGTCAGTCAGGTGTTGACGGAAGAGATGTGTTTTCAAGCGTGTTTTAAAGATGGCTACAGAATCTGCTGATCTTGTAGCAGCTGTAGATCATTAACCAATGAACAGATCCAGAGAAAGTACGCAAGAGGGATTTCTTTCCTTTTTGGGACGGTACCACCAGACGTTGTTCATTAGCAGATCGCAGGGATCTGGTAGGACATAGGTCTGTATCAGTGAGTGAAGATATGAGGGGGCGGAGCCAGTGGTGGTCTTGTAGGACAAGAGCATAGCTTTAATGCAGGCGTCAACAGGAGCCAGTGTAACCTAGTGAAGAGAGGAGTTACGTAAGAAGAGAGTAAAGGCCTGTTCACACCGGGACGAATTTCGCTGACGAATTTCGCCGACGTTTAACGCCTCGCGACTAAACAATGGGCGCCAATGTGAGTGTTCACACCGGCGGCCACGCGTAAAAGCGTCAGTTTTTTAAGAACGTCGCGGGTTTGTTTTTTTGGTTTGACGCGCGGCGTCAAAAACTATACGACCAATGAGATTAGCGCTTTTGCTCACGTGTCTGGAGCTTCTGAAGTTACAGTAAAACACAACTTGGGGGCGCTCAAACACAAAATTGTCTTGCCGAGTGCACATAGGCAACGGCGAAGAAGATACACGCCAAGTAGCGTCTACACTTCCGGGAAGAAATAAGACGACGAAAGACCTCTGACGTACAGTCTTCGGTGAAATTTAAAATTTATCAACTGATGCATGATGCTGAGTTTGGCCAGGCCTCTTTCTTTCCACAGCCGTACCATCAGGTCACACCGCAGACCCCAACAAACTATGGACAATCTCCAACTCCTTGGCAACCCTTATAGATGTTTGATTTATACATTTTATTTCTGTTTTTAGTGTGTTTTTTTTTTTTACATTTATGCACTAATTTGCACTATTGTATACTTGCACTACAGTCGTGACTTAATAACACTGCCTTTTGTGACTCCCTTTTTACTTTGATTGTTTTAGCAAGTTGTATACTATTTTAAAGTTAAATTTCTCCCAAAAATTGTGCATAAATGATTTTAAAGTAATGTAACATATTTTGGTATTTTGCATACATTTGCACTTAGGTATTCTTGAAATAGCTATGTGCCTAATTATGGAATCATCACATTTATAGGCAACAGTTATCATTCTACAGGAACATGACCATTTTGCACAGCATTGTGCAGGGAATGACATTTTAAAGAAAATGCTAGCAAATATGTTTATTAAAAATACACATTTACCCAAATACAACGTAAACTTAACTGTTTGGGACAAACCAAATACTTTACATTTTGCAAAAAAGCTAGGCTTTAGCATTGAACATGTTATATCATATATGAAATTTGATGTAGTGAGTGCTGCCATATTAAACAATCAGATGCAATAGATCGGATAGTGTAATCAAGTTCACAGACGGACATTCTAAAATACCACCGAAAACGCTCATGATACATTTTCAGCTCTTGCACCAGTCGATAAAACTCCCCATGTTCTTCTCTTCTCGTAACTATGGGATTTATCCAATATCGCCGTCTTTTACGGCATCTTTCCTCATTCAACAGAACAATAATTTCTTCATCGCTGGAACTGGAGCTGGAGCTACTGGTGCTTGAAATATTCATGTTTTGTTTGTATGATTTTAGACAAGCAAATACTTGCTCTCTTCTTGGAGTGGCGAGGTCAGAAGTGTAAAGTTGCGCAGCGCCACCTTGTGTACCGGGACATTTCTGTTTTACATTAAGCGCCCTCTAATGTCAGGAAATGAAGTTGCATGTTCACTCGGCTCATCGTCAGCGCAAATCGCTTGGGTGTGAACACAGAAAACGCGTTGAAAAACGCTGACGAATTAACGCTGGCGAATATTCGTCCCGGTGTGTACGGGCCTTAAGAGGGGAGCAACCGCATATCAGGATTGTGGATGAATTTGACAGATGGTGGCGCAGAGAACTGACTGCTGATGCTGGTTGTTTTCTTTACGAAGAAAAGCGCAAAATTATTAGCTTTTAAATCTGATGATGCTCCCCCATAATCCCCAATAATAATAGTGTTCATTTGGATTAAGAAAAATATTAAGTATTTAAATCTACACTTAATACACCCTGTATTTGTTCTCATGTGGACAGGGAAATATATTTTAACATGAAAAAATATTTTAATGAAAACTAGCTTTTGAATAGACAGGGCTTCAGATCATGGAATAATTTATAATTATGCTATGCTTATTTTCATTCACTGATTTTCTCAATTCAATTTATATTAAATCTGCCTGATTTAGTGCTTAAAGGGGTTTTGTAGGACAGAAACGAAAAGTAATGGAACTAATCTCTAGTTACACTGGCTTCTATAGAGCTGTACAAGTGTATTTTTTCAATAAAACGGTAACCTTTTGCTTCTATATTTTATACAGTGCACAGAAAAACAATAAACCAAAGCAGACCTACTAACTATTCTCATCTGTTTATTGGTCGCAGCAGCAGGTTTTTACACATTTGTCTGATGTTTGACAGTTTGAGTCCGTACATTAAAGGGTTAAACAGTGGCGTATACATCGGAAAATACAACGAGAGGAAAATCCTCAGCGTCATGTGAACACGACTCATGTCAAATCTGCTCTGAACGATTTCAAAGAAACATCCGCAGCAGAAATTTAACAACGAGGCCAAGTGAGGCGTACAAGTGGCAACAGCCTTCTGCCTCGTCTGCTTTGAACTGGAAAAACACACTTTAAAAATGCAGATATAAGTCCATAACATGAAAATTAAAGGCCCAAAGACGTTCATTGTGGTGGCAATGAGTCCGTAAATGTTATTGACTGATGTGTCGGAGCAAGAGAGTTTAACAATGGAGTAGTTATCACAGTAGACTTTGGAAATGACGTTTCCACATAGCTTTAAAGAAGAACTTAGAGAAATCAGAATAAGAACACCAACAAAAGAGTAGAGCCAGGGAAAAGCAGTGAGGATGGCTATTTTCCTGTGGTTCATCTGTGTGTTGTACTGAAGAGGGAAGCATATGGCCAAATATCGGTCGTACGACATGACAGCAAGGGTCATGAACTCTACAGAGCCGTACGAGTGAATGAGGAAGATCTGTAGGAAACAGAGCAAAGAAGAAACAGTGTGAACGTCTTTGAGGATCTGAGATAAAAGAAACGGGAATAAAGCAGTGCTGCCGTAAAGTTCATTGATGAATAAACTGCAGAGAAAAACATACATTGGTTCGTGTAGAGTTCTGTTCAAACAGATGACGACGATGAGAAGCAGGTTGGACAGCACTATCAGAGCATACACAGACATTATGAGCAGAAAATACAGCCATCTCAAAGGCCCAGTGTCAAAGTAGGCTCCCAGAGTGAAATATGAAACCTGACTGGAGTTTCCCATCGTCCTCCTTTTGGTTTAGAAACTGGACATGAGTCTGTTCAGAGCATTTTACTCTCACACAATAACCTCTGTTGGAAAAACAGTCTGTTGTATTATAAATATTACACAGTGTAAGAATTTACAAAAACAATCAACTCAACATAAACCAGGACTAAACAAAATGAAGACTGAGACAGAAACTCAGGACTCCTTTTGGTTTGAAAACCCAGCTTCACATGGTTCACAGAAACAGCTCAGTCAGAACCAAACCAGAACCAAGACGAGCATTTTAACAGTTCCACATGTTTCTCCTTCAAAGTTCAGTCCACATCCACGTTTCCCACAGCCACAAAAAAACAAGAAGACAGCATTTAACTGTTCCAGTTTAGTTCTAGACTTGGTTTAAAACTGTGACAAGTCCTACTTAAGGCCAGTTTTAGACAAGTTTCAGTCACAAAGCAACACACATTTCTTAAACATTTCACTCTTAAGTCGTAACCATTTGAGATTTAACTCCATTTATGACAAATGCACATCACACCATGTAAATGAATAAATCCCCCAAATTACAAAATCAAACTGAAAATGATTTTTCTGATTTTTCCTGATTCAGTAAATAAAATAAGCCATAGTTTTGTTTAAATCTGGCAATTGCTTTTAATTTAGCCACAAAATGCTGAGTAAAAGCAGCTGCTAAGTCTCGGTGAAGACAGCTCAACTCAGTCCAGTCAGTTTTAAACCAGCCTGCTCAAAAAGTTTACCTGGATTTAACTACTGCCAGACTCCACAGAAGAGCCTCTTATTGGTCCAGACTCCACAGAACAGCTTCTGATTGGTCCAGACTCCACAGAACAGCCTCTGATTGGTCCAGACTCCACAGAACAGCTTCTGATTGGTCCAGACTCCACAGAACAGCCTCTGATTGGTCCAGACTCCACAGAACAGCCTCTGATTGGTCCTAAGTCTGTTTGAGAACATACTTACACATAACATACTCATAACTGAGTGTTTTGTATGTTGTAGTATCTAAAACATTTAAGTCATTTAAGGCTGCACTCAAACCGGTCAAAGCATTCTGTGCCCAGACACTCAAAGTATGACTGCGAGGGTAAAGAACTCAATATGTCCATATGAGAGAGATGGAAGATTTGTACAAAGCCTAATGAAGCTGTCTTGATGTGAATGTCTTTGAGGATTTGGACTAAAAGAAACTGGAATACGGCAGTGCTTCCCCAAAAATAACTACAGTGAAAAATGTATTGGTTTGTGTGGAATTCTGGTGTCACATTCATAAAAAAAAACTCTCACCTCGCTCTCTGCGGCCATTCTCAAGTTTCTGCGCAGTAGCTTGGCTGTTCATAGCTTTAAAATAAAAAGTTTTCAAAATTTTTTCTAAGTGCCTAGACACTTCGAAAAAATCCCAGCTCCAAGAACAAAAAGCGTCAAAAAAATGGTTAAAAGGGCTAAAAATTAGACTCTTTTATAGGCACTATTCACTGCTGGGAATCTTTTATCTATCTCAGAATTTCTCTAGCTTTAAATTCTTTTTTTCATGAGACCCAGGATATGAGGCCGACCCTTCCCGCGGAGTAGTCCGAGAATGGTGGCCCTTCCTGGGCTTGCATTGCCGACCTTTCACCGGACCTAACTGGTTCAAAAAAGAACCAAATCTATCTAAATTTTGCAGTTGGCCTCTACTCACTGGGGGCTACAAAATGGTTATTTCCAAATTTTCATATCTTTAAAAAAAGTTTAATTTTTGTGTTTAGCCGGGAGTGCCGGGCTGAAGTGCACAGTCTGCGGGATAAAAGTGAAAATAAAGGGCTTTAAAAATATAAATTCCAAAAACTTTCAACACAGGTCTTGTTCTACTCCAGGGATTATTTTGGCTATTTAAAAAATTTTTAAAACAAAAAGTTACAAAACAAAAATCCAGGAAATAGAATCAAACAAGGCTAGAGTCCGAGCATAATAATCCAGGACATGTCATACAAGAAAAAAACAGGCTAGGAACATCCACAAGGAACCACAGAACAGACTCACAGTAGGGAAGACGACGACCTGGAGTAACAAGACACACAAGTATATATAAACACAAACAACAAGGGACAGGTGAAACACATTAGGGCGGAACAGGTAATCACACAGGAGGGAACGACACAAGACAGGAAGTCAATCAAAGACACAGACAGAGTTGACACACTTCACAATAAAATCAGGAAATCAGATACACTCATGAACAAAAGTCAGCTACACTAAAAAAATTGGAAATCAAATACAATACCAAAACAACTCAGATACTACAAAGAAACATAACAGAAACAAAACAGACTGACTACAAAACAGGAATGGATCCTGACAGTACACCCCCCCCCTTAAAGGCCGAACACTGGGCGGCCTAAAATCCTATAACTAACACAAAAATCCAGGGACATGACCTTAGTGGGAGGAGGGGGTCAAGAGGGAGGGAACCAAGACAATGGGACGATGGCACAGGAACAAACTTTAGGAACAGGCTGGGCGCAAGGTCCGGCCCTCGGAACTGGTCGGCCGGAAGGCGCTGGGAACACAGGTGTCCCGGGACGGACATTCTCAGGCGGGGATACTCAGGATTCTCAGAAGGGCAGAAACTCAGGACACTCAGGCGGGAAAAGACAAAGGACACTCAAGACTAGGCGTGGGAATGACACAAGACTGGACGGGGATTACCGTGAGGAGACCGTGGAGACCGTGAGGGACCAGGTGTAGAGGGAACCCGGACGGGGATGACCAGACGTGGGAAGACCCGACGGAGAGGCGGAGTCTTGTTGGAGTTGAGGTGGCCCAGGTAGGCGCTGAGAAGTCTCTTAGTGGCACACTGGGGCTGGAACGAAGACTCAGAAAAAGCTCTGGGGCTGGAATAAAGACTAATAACTCAGGGGCTCTGAAAGACTCAGGCAGGGGAAAACTCAAGGCTCGGAGATCCTCCAGACAGGGTTGACACACTTCACAATAAATTCAGGAAATCAGATACACTCATTAACAAAAGTCAGCTACACTAAAGAAATTGAAAATCAGATAAAATACCGAAACAACTCTGATACTACAAAGAAACATAACAGAAACAAAACAGAGACACGGATACACTAACAAAACAGACTGACTACAAAACAGGAATGGATCCTGACAGAATGTCTTTGAGGATTTGGACTAAAAGAAACTGGAATACGGCAGTGCTTCCCCAAAATAAACTACAGTGAAAAATGTACTTTGGTTTGTGTGGAGTTCTGGTGCCACATTAAAAAAACTCTCGCCTCGCTCTTGATGGCGTTCTCAGGTTCTTGTGCAGTAGCTTGGTTCAAAGTTCAAAGTTCAAAGTTTTCTTCACTGTCCCTCTTGGGGAAATTAATTTCGCAGCATCATGCTCCTTAAAAAACATACAACATAAAATTACACTTCAACAACTCAAGAGCAGGATCAACAATGGAAATCACTAAAAACCAAGATAAAAATGTGCGAAATGGAATTAAAACATGAATAAATACATTGTGCAAACAAGCAATTATTGTTGTGCAAAATGATTACAAAGTGCTAGGTGCCATTTAAGTGCCTCACAGCTGTCGGTAAAAACGACATATTTAATCTTTTAGTCCTACAGCCCAGAGCTCTGTAGCGCCGGCCGGAGGGCAGCAGCTCAAACTCCTCTGAGGGGATGGTCTTGGGACTGCGCTATAGCACCAGCCTTCCTCTGCACCTGTCGGCTGTAAATGTCCTTCAGCTGAGCCTGACTCCTCCCGAAATCTTACTGGCCACTTTGACCAGACTTCCCAGTCTGTTTTGTTGGTCAGGAGAGGCTTCAAACCAGGCAGCAATACCGAAGGATAAAACCGATTCAATAAAAGCACGATAAAACAATGTCATCATTTCAGTGGATACATTAAAACTGTTCATCTTCCTCAGGAAGTATAATCGTTGTTGGACTTTTTTAGAAACAGCATCCACCCAAGGCTCAAAACACAGTTTATTGTCCAGAATGACTCCGAGATATTTGTAGCTGTCGACAGGTCAATGTCCGTGTTCTTGATGACAGTGGCTCTGGGGCAAGGTGGTGATTTGCGGAAGTCTATTTTAATTTCCTTTGTTTTTAACACATTCATATGTAAAAATGAATGGTCACACCACTGAACAAAGTCATTAAGGACTGGCCCATGGTCCTGTTCATCCCCTCTGAGCAGGCTGATGATTACAGAGTCATCTGTCTATCCTTGTACACACTGCGACACTGGTTTGTGTACAGAATGTACAGAAGAGGGGAGAGACAGCAGCCCTGGGGTGAACCAGTAGAGGAATAGAGCACATCAGATAAAATACCATTCACTCTAACACACTGAGGTCTGTCTAATAAAAAGTCCAATATCCAACCAACCAAGTTAAGATCAAGGTTAAAATCAGCCATAAGTCTCTCTGCCAGCAGGAATGGCTGAATGGTGTTAAAAGCAGAAGTAAAATCAACAAATAAAAGTCTGGCATGTGTCTTGGCTCCATCCAGATGTTTAAGAATAAAGTGCATCCTCCACTCCTCTCTCAGACCTGTAAGCAAACTGCAAAGGGTCTAGCTGTTCCTTGACCTGCAGTAGCACCATGTCTTTAATGATTTTTTCAAAAGTTTTCATAACCAAGGAGGTCAGAGCAACTGGTCTAAAATCATTCAAGGCTTTAGGAGTGTTGCACTTCGCCAAGGGCACAATGACTGAGTGCTTCCAAATTTTGGGGACCTTCTGTTGTAGTAAAGACAGATTAAAAATATGTTGGAAGATGCCACAAAGTTGGTAACCACACTTTTTTAATGTCTGTCCACAGATGTTGTCTGGCCCTGGGCTTTTGGGTTTGGTGTGGCAGAACAGCTTAGCCACAGTGTTTACCTCAATAGACACTGATGGAGAGGCTCGAGTCATTGCCCTGATGTCGGCAATCTTATCATTAAAATCCACTGTGTTGAACCGTGTATAAAATACATTTAGTTCATCTGCCAAGTGTTTATCAGAATTAAAACCATCAAGTGCAACTCTGCTGACTTTATCATGTGACCCAATCATTGTTTTCATACCATTCCAGGTTCTTTTTAAGTTGTTACTTCTTAGTTCAGCCTCAATCTTATCCTTATATCTCAATTTGCTTTTTAATTTCAGCCCTGATCTCCTTTCTCACAACCCTTTCTGCATTCACATCACCTTCGTTAAATACAGTTTTCCTTTTGATAAGCAGATCTTTCATGTCCTTGAAATCCATGGTTTGTTATTAGGATACACCTTGACTTCCCTGTTTGGGAGAACTGAGTCTTTACAGAAGGAGATGTAACTGCAGACAACATCAGTCAGTTCGTCTATGTCAGAACAAGAGTTCTGAAACACTGTCCAGTCTGTGCACTCGAAGCAGCCCTGCAGCGCCAGAGAGCTGTCCTCAGTCCACACCTTTACCTGTTTCCTAACAGGCTCCTCCCTCCTCAGCCCCGAGGTGTAGGGCAGAAGGTGGACTGTGTGGTGGTCAGAGGAGCCCAGTGCAGGTCCTGCCTTCGAGATGTAAGCCCCTTTAATGGAGCCGTAGCACAGGTCCAGGGTTTTATTGTGACGTGTAGGACAGTTGACATACTGATAAAAACTGTTCAGGGTTTTCTTTAAATTACAGTGGTTAAAATCGCCGAGTATAAAATTGGGAGCAGCAGGTGAAATAGACTGAAGCTTATTTATAGTTTTAAAAACAATGTCAGCCGCAGACTTAGCATCAGCCTTAGGTGGATATAAACAACAGTCACAAATATCTGGGGAACTCTCGGGAGATAAAACGGCCTTAAAGACACGGACAGGAGTTCGATGTCCGGGAGACACATCTGCTCTCTTACAGTAATGTTACTGCACCATCTCTGGTTTATGTAGAGACATACGCCTCCTCCCAGTGTTTTGTGTCACCTCTCGGTCGATCCAGGCGCAGAGGAGCGCCAAAGCCGCTTATTTCAGCGCTGAGTCCACGTCCGCTTCATTTAACCAGGTCTCCGTAAAAGCCATAAGACACACATCCCTGTAGTCCGCAGATGGCTCACATTTCCCTGTAGTTCATCTATTTTATTCCTCAGAGACTGCGTGTTAGCCATGATGATTGAGGGCAACGGGATGCGGTTTTTCCGCTGCAGCTTCCGGGTTCGTTTTTCACGCCACCCGTTTTCCTCGCTTTCTAACTTTTAACTGGTTTTGTAGAGTTTTTGTTGTGCACATTTCGTAATTCCAGAGGAAGATTCATAGTCTGTGTGTTGACACTGGAGTCCGACATACTGTGCAGGTAGCTCCATTGTAATGCCAGTAGGAAATCACGAGAGTATCTGAATGTTTGTGACTGCTGACTCCAAACAAAGTTTAAAATAACCAATAAAAACAGGGCATAAAAAGTGACTTCCATTCCTCAAGTGCTCAGGAGTCCTTAATAAAAACAACAACATAAAAATATCATCTTCCAGGTGGCTAAAAGACTGCTAAAAGACGTTAAAACGTTAAAACAGACCGACACGCTCACGCACACAGCTGCAGGTCGCCACAGAACAGCGCCCCTCCCACATGGCTGTTCCTAGGACTGCGTCCTTCTGGACTGAGATGTCTGGTGTACTTCCAGGGATCTGCTGTAGCCACTCCTCAGGTTTGGGGGGTCACTGCCTCGAGTGCTCCAATGACCACGGGCACCACTGTTGCCTTCACTTTCCAGCCCTTTTCTAGCTCTTCTCTGAGCCCTTGGTATTTCTCTAGTTTCTCATGTTCCTTTTTCCTGATGTTGCTATCACTTGTTATTGCCACATCAACCACAACAGCTTTCTCATAATGTCCGGTTGATTTGCTTTTATCTTTTTATGTCTGTCTGTGTCAATTTTGATTGGGCATAAATGAGATCCAGCCACATGAATGTAAACATGCCGGATTGTAGCCGTAGGCTAATTTCCATCCGTTGTCCCAACATTCTCACCCTTTGTCACTGGAAACACGGAGGGTTAAGTGTCTTGCCTAAGGACACAACGACAGTATGAACTTTCAAAAACATTTGCTGGGGTTTCTTTCAAAATGCTGTTGGCTTAGATCAGGGCCAAATTCAAAAATGTAAAAATGCCCAAAGTCCTAAGTCCTTGATTTTTTCTGGTCTGTAACGAACAAATAAAAGCACTGAATTATTAGAATTAAGTTTTATTAAAAGTGGTCAAAACAGTGGTCAAAACAGTGTTTATAAGATGATAGTTTCTTTAGTCTTTTCTTTATATTGTTTAATGTTGTGGACAGTGTCTAAAAATATAAATACAGTTAAAAGCAAATGTAAAATCAATAAAAGCAAAACGTACAAAAGAACCAGCCTTGTCCAAATGAGTTCAAACCAAACTTTAAAGAGTCCCTGTTGCCCGGCCTACAGACAAACTGAAACTCTTCAGCTGCTCAAACGGTTTCTTAAGTTCATCACTAAAGTGAGTAGGACACAGGCTCTCATTTTGAAAAGAAACCTGTTTATTGGACCTGAAAATGCATGTCTCTTAACCCAGTGAGTCCTACACAGAGACTTCAGAACTCACACAGAAAAGTAAAAAAGATTTCAAATAAACCACTGAAAGCCCAACGCTCTGTATTAATGTTGAGTATTAATGAGTATGAGTATAAATTTGGTTTGATCTATCAGTACTCTCTGTTTTTAAAATGATGCTAAAAAAAATGTATTCATTTTAATTGTATGTGTAATTTGTGCTTTTGTCCAGTAATTGGTTGTCCATCTTTTGGCAATTTAAACAATTAAAATTAGCAGGTAATTTCCTCCCCCCAAAAAAACATTTCAAAAGTTTGAAAATTTAGATTTATATGTTTATATTTTTCCATAAAGATATTTTATTCACATTTAATACAAGTACAACATTTTAAATTGTTAATAGAAATATAAAAAGTCCCAGAAACTATTTTGGGTGAATTTTGGTGGGTCAACTGGATTTGCCCTTTTCTTTAGAATTTTAGAATTTCACCACACTTTTTATGACACAACATAGAGTAATGGTCCAATAAAAGCTCACTGGTGAAGTTTGAGAGCAGAGCGCAGCAGGTTTCTACACATCAGTCTGACTTTGGTGAGTTTAAGTCCGTACATTAAAGGGTTAAACAGCGGCTGCACCGTCAGAAAATACAACGACAGGAGCACTTTGAGCAGACTGTGCACGTTTCTCAACTCAAACCTGCTCTGCAAGACTTCAAAACAAACTCCAAACGAGAAATTCACAATGGAGGCCAAGTGAGGCGTGCACGTGCTCAGAGCCTTCTGTCGCGTGTGTTTAGATCCAGAAAAACACACTTTAAAAATCTGGATATAAGTGAAAAGAATCCAACCGAGGGGAGCGAGCACAACAAAAGATGTGATGATGAGTCCATAAATGTTGTTGACTCTTGTCTCGGAGCACGCCATTTTAACGATGAAGTAGTTATCGCAGTAGACTTTGGGAATGGAGTTTTCACACAGATGCAACGGCAGGCTCAGTAAAATGAGAGTTAGTATTGTAATAAAAGGGTACAACCAGGAAAAAGCAATGAGTAAGCAGACTTTACTGGAGTTCATGCGAGTGTGGTACTGCAGAGGGAAGCATATGGACAAGTATCGGTCATACGACATCACAGCGAGAATCAGAAACTCTATGGAAACGTAAGAGTAGATACAGAAAATCTGAGTGAAACAAAACGGCGGCAAAACAGTGTGAGCGTCTTTGAGGATCTGAGATAAAAGAAACGGGAATAAAGCAGTGCTGCCGTAAAGTTCATTGATGAATAAACTGCAGAGAAAAACATACATTGGTTCGTGTAGAGTTCTGTTCAAACAGATGACGACGATGAGAAGCAGGTTGGACAGCACTATCAGAGCATACACAGACATTATGAGCAGAAAATACAGCCATCTCAAAGGCCCAGTGTCAAAGTAGGCTCCCAGAGTGAAATATGAAACCTGACTGGAGTTTCCCATCGTCCTCCTTTTGGTTTTAAAACTGGACATGAGTCTGTTCAGAGCATTTTACTCTCACACAATAACCTCTGTTGGAAAAGCAGTTTAGTTCAATGATATTTAGAAATACAACAAAGTATAAGAATAATAAAAACCAGGCAAAGACTTCATTTAAAACTTAGAAACAACTAAAGCAAAATTAAATTAGGATCACATTAAAGTCAACAATCAACAGGATCAAACCTGAGGCAAATTCCAGGATTTATCAAGAATAAACCTAAAGTAAAATTAAATAAGCACCAAAACAGGATTTAATTAAGCACTAAACCACATCAAGATCATAAAAAGAAGTAAACCGGGATTAAATATATTAATCCAGGACTAAACTAGAACCACATTGTGTTTAAACCAAATCTAAACTAGGAGTTAAACCAAGGACAAAACCAGAAGAAAAATAGGACATGCTTTATTCTAAAAGAAAAAACAAATCTAAAGTCTGAAGCCAAGGACTAAACCTGAAAGACTGAAGAAAAATTCAAAACGGGATTAACATAATTAAAGCCTAAAGACAAATTAAATTATGTATAAACCTGAAAATGAGTCCAATTCTAGTCAACAGCAGGAAAACTGGACTAAAACACAGTAAAACCAGTGACAAAGATCACACCAGGACAAAACCAATGAGTAACATCCAGTCAAAACTAAACCAGGATTGAACCAAAACATAAAACATAATAAAATTCAGAATAAAACGAGTTAAGACTAAACCATCACATGAAACAAGGACTACGTTTATTCTGACATCAGAGAACTACAATAAATTACTCAGAATTTGATAAAAGCTCAGTATCAAATGTATTTTAAATTAAGAGTTAGAACGTTCATGTGAGAATTACAGGTTTAGAGTCGGCCGTGTGAACCACAGACAGGTCTCTTTATATCTGTAAATACATCCTGGAAACAATCCCAGTGAGAGATGCTTCTGCTGCTGCACTCCCTTCAGCCGCTCCAGGAAAAATCGCACTAAACAAACCTAAATCTAAATCTCACTGAAATGATCAAAGTTTTCAAATATTTTGTTTTTATATGAACCCCCTGGAGGTAGAAGCATAGAAACATCACAAATAGAAAAAAGCAATGTAAATATTTAATGTGCTGTTTACTGACCTTCTCTCTTTGACTGTGTGAATGTGTTTTGTTTGTAAATGTACAGACATGTCCTCGTCCCGGGACAGAATAGGTACAGGAGGTTTGTGTCCAGCTGAGGGCGCTGTGTCAATGAGACAGACATGACTCTACTGATCTCACGTCTAAGAACCATCAATTTGCCCAAGGACACGCCGACAGTATGAACTGTGGGGAGAGTGAGAATCGAACCCTCTACCTTCCATGTTCCAGACATGTTCTGAGCTCATTACTGGCCCAATCGAGAAACTAGAGAGGCCTGTGTAATGTCGAACCCTGGGCTGTGGACAAAGCGCTTGTCATTGACTCTCACTTCATCTGCTGCTGAATGATTACAACAGAACTTCGCCTTCTGTGATGGCTCTGGCCTCTTAAACTGATAACGATTTTTAACAGTCTATATTATAATGTTTACTGCTGTTAAAAAAAAGCAAAGACACCGGTTGTTACACCATCGCAATCATTATTTTATTCTTCTTCTAAAATAAACTTTTACAAACAGTTCTGATTTAAGACAGGTTCATTCCGTACAGGACAGGGTTAAACAGCGACTGAAAGGTCAAGTGATACAACAGGAAAAATATTCTCAAAACTTAGACACACTCACTCACACTCTCTTACACTCTCACTCACTCACTCACACTCTCTTACACTCTCACTCACTCACTCAGACTCTCTTACACTCTAACTCACTCACACTCTCTTACACTCTCACTCACTCACTCACACTCTCTTACACTCTCACTCACTCACTCAGACTCTCTTACACTCTAACTCACTCACACTCTCTTACACTCTCACTCACTCACACTCTCTTACACTCTCACTCACTCACACTCTCTTACACTCTCACTCACTCACACTCTCTTACACTCTCACTCCACTCACACTCTCTTACACTCTCACTCACTCACACTCTCTTACACTCTCACTCACACTCTCTTACACTCTCACTCACACTGTCTTACACTCTCACTCAGACTCTCTTACACTCTCACTCACACTCTCTTACACTCTCACCACCACTCAGACTCTCTTACACTCTAACTCACTCACACTCTCTTACACTCTCACTCACTCACTCACACTCTCTTACACTCTCACTCACTCACTCAGACTCTCTTACACTCTAACTCACTCACACTCTCTTACACTCTCACCACTCACTCACACTCTCTTACACTCTCACCACTCACTCAGACTCTCTTACACTCTAACTCACTCACACTCTCTTACACTCTCACTCACTCACACTCTCTTACACTCTCACTCACACACTCTCTTACACTCTCACTCACTCACACTCTCTTACACTCTCACTCACTCACACTCTCTTACACTCTCACTCACTCACACTCTCTTACACTCTCACTCACACTCTCTTACACTCACTCACACTGTCTTACACTCTCACTCAGACTCTCTTACACTCTCACTCACACTCTCTTACACTCTCACTCACTCACACTCTCTTACACTCTCACTCACACTCTCTTACACTCTCAATCACACTGTCTTTCACTCTCACTCACTCACACTCTATAACACTCTCACTCACTCACACTCTATAACACTCTCACTCACTCACACTCTATAACACTCTCACTCACTCACACTCTCTTACACTCTCACTCATACACTCTCTAACACTCTCACTCATACACTCTCTAACACTCTCAAACACACTTTCTAATACTCTCTCACACATACTCTCTAACACTCTCACTCACACACTCTCTAACACTCTCATACATTCTCTCTAACTCACGCTCTCTTACACTCTCACTCACACTCTCTTACACTCTCACTCACACTTTCTTACACTCTCACTCACACTCTCTTACACTCTCACTCATACACTCTCTAACACTCACACTCTCTTACACTCTCAGTCACACTCTAACACTCTCTCTCACTCACACTCTCTTACACTCTCACTCACACTCTCTAACACTCTCACTCACACACTCTCTAACACTCTCTCTTACACTCTCACTCACACACTCTCTTACACTCTCACTCACACTCTCTTACACTCTCAGTCACACTCTAACACTCTCTCTCACTCACACTCTCTTACACTCTCACTCACTCTCTAACACTCTCACTCACACACTCTCTAACACTCTCTCTTACACTCTCACTCACACACTCTCTTACACTCTCACTCACTCACACTCTCTCACACTCTCACTCACACACTTTCCAACACTCTCACTCTCACTCACTCACACTCTCTTACACTCTCACTTACACTCTCTTACACTCTCACTCAAACTCTCTTACACTCTCACTCACTCACACTGTCTTACACTCTCACTCAGACTCTCTTACACTCTCACTCACACTGTCTTACACTCTCACTCAGACTCTCTTACACTCTCACTCACACTGTCTTTCACTCTCACTCACTCACACTATCTTTCACTCTCACTCACACTCTCTTACACTCTCAATCACTCACACTATCTTACAATCTCACTCACACTCTCTAACACTCTCAAACACACTCTCTAACACTCTCTCACACACACACTTTCTAACACTCTCACTCACACACTCACTAACACTTTCATACACTCTCTCTCACTCACAATCTCTTACACTCTCAGTCACACTCTCTAACACTCTCTCTCACTCACACTTTCGTAAACTCTCACTCACACTCTCTTACACTCACTCACACTCTAACACTCTCACACACACTCTAACTTTCTCTCACACACTCTCTCTTACACTCTCACTCACACTCTCTTACCTCTCACTCACACTCTCTAACACTCTCTCACACACTCTCTTACACTCTCACTCACTCACACTCTATAACACTCTCACTCACTCACACTCTCTTACACTCTCACTCACTCACACTCTATAACACTCTCACTCACTCACACTCTATAACACTCTCACTCACTCACACTCTATTACACTCTCACTCACTCACACTCTATAACACTCTCACTCACTCACACTCTCTTACACTCTCACTCATACACTCTCTAACACTCTCACTCATACACTCTCTAACACTCTCAAACACACTTTCTAATACTCTCACACATACTCTCTAACACTCTCACTCACACTCTCTAACACTCTCATACATTCTCTCTAACTCACGCTCTCTTACACTCTCACTCACACTCTCTTACACTCTCACTCACAATTTCTTACACTCTCACTCACACTCTCTTACACTCTCACTCATACACTCTCTAACACTCACACTCTCTTACACTCTCAGTCACACTCTCTAACACTCTCTCACTCACACTCTCTTACACTCTCACTCACACTCTCTAACACTCTCACTCACACACTCTCTAACACTCTCTCTTACACTCTCACTCACACACTCTCTTACACTCTCACTCACACTCTCTTACACTCTCACTCACTCACACTCTCTCACACTCTCACTCACACACTTTCTAACACTCTCACTCTCACTCACTCACACTCTCTTACACTCTCACTCACACTCTCTTACACTCTCACTCAAACTCTCTTACACTCTCACTCACTCACACTGTCTTACACTCTCACTCAGTCTCTCTTACACTCTCACTCACACTGTCTTACACTCTCACTCAGACTCTCTTACACTCTCACTCAGACTCTCTTACACTCTCACTCACACTGTCTTTCACTCTCACTCACTCACACTATCTTTCACTCTCACTCACACTCTCTTACACTCTCACTCACTCACACTGTCTTACACTCTCACTCACACTCTAACAGTCTCACACACACTCTTACACTCTTACTCATACACTCTCTAACACTCTCAAACACACTCTCTAACACTCTCTCACACACTTTCTAAAACTCTCACTAACACACTCACTAACACTCTTATACACTCTCTCTCACTCACAATCTCTTACACTCTCAGTCACACTCTCTAACACTCTCTCTCACTCACACTCTCGCACTCTCACTCACACTCTCTTACACTCTCACTCACACTCTCTAACACTCTCACACACACTCTCTAACTTTCTCTCACACACTCTCTCTTACACTCTCACTCACACTCTCTAACACTCTCACACTCTCTTACACTCTCACTCACACTCTCCTACACTCTCACTCACACTATCTTACACTCTCACTCACACTCTCTTATACTCTCACTCAGACTCTCTTACACTCTCACTCACACTCTCTAACACTCTCACTCACACTCTCTTACACTCTCACTTACACTCTCTTACACTCTCACTCACACTTTCTTACACTCTCACTCACTCACACTGTCTTTCACTCTCACTCACTCACACTCTCTAACACTCACTCACTCACACTCTCTAACACTCTCACTCACTTACACTCTATAACACTCTCACTCACTTACACTCTATAAAACTCTCACTCACTCACACTCTGTTACACTCTCACTCACACTCTCTTATACTCTCACTCAGACTCTCTTACACTCTCACTCACTCACACTCTCTAACACTCTCACTCACTCACACTCTATAACACTCTCACTCACTTACACTCTATAAAACTCTCACTCACTCACACTCTCTTACACTCTCACTCACACTCTCTTATACTCTCACTCAGACTCTCTTACACTCTCACTCACACTCTCTAGCACTCTCACTCACACTCTCTTACACTCTCACTTACACTCTCTTACACTCTCACTCACACTCTCTTACACTGTCACTCACTCACACTCTCTTACACTCTCACTCACTCACACTCTCTTACACTCTCACTCACTCACACTCTCAACACTCTCACTCACTCACACTCTATAACACTCTCACTCACTTACACTCTATAAAACTCTAACTCACTCACACTCTCTTACACTCTCACTCACCCACACTCTATAACACTCTCACTCACACTCTCTCTTACACTCTCACTCACTCACACTCTCTTACACTCTCACTCACACTCTCTAACACTCTCACTGACACTCTCTATACTCTCACTCACACTCTCTTACACTCTCACTCACTCTCTTATACTCTCACTCAGACTCTCTTACACTCTCACTCACACTCTCTAACACTCTCACTCACACTCTCTTACACTCTCACTTACACTCTCTTACACTCTCACTCACACTCTCTTACACTAACACTCACTCACACTGTCTTTCACTCTCACTCACACTGTCTTTCACTCTCACTCACTCACACTGTCTTTCACTCTCACTCACACTCTCTTATACTCTCACCACTCACACTGTCTTACACTCTCACTCAGACTCTCTAACAGTCTCACACACACTCTCTTACACTCTTACTCATACACTCTCTAACACTCTCTCACACACACTTTCTAACACTCTCATACACTCTCTCTCTCACAATCTCTTACGCTCTCAGTCACACTCTCTAACACTCTCTCTCACTCACACTCTCTTACACTCTCACTCACACTCTCTTACACTCTCTCACACACTCTCTTACACTCTCACTCACTCACACTCTATAACATTCTCACTCACTCACACTCTCTTACACTCTCACTCACTCACACTCTATAACACTCTCACTAACTCACACTCTCTTACACTCTCACCACTCACACTCTATAACACTCTCACTCACTCACACTCTCTAACACTCTCACTCACACTCTATAACACTCTCACTCACTTACACTCTATAAAACTCTCACTCACTCACACTCTCTTACACTCTCACTCACTCACACTCTCTTACACTCTCACTCACACTCTCTTACACTCTCTTACACTCTCACACTCACACTCTCTAACACTCTCACTCATACACTCTCTAACACTCTCAAACACACTTTCTAATACTCTCTCACACACACACTCTCTAACACTCTCACTCACACTCTCTAACATTCTCATACATTCTCTCTAACTCACGCTCTCTTACACTCTCACTCACACTCTCTTACACTCTCACCACACTTTCTTACACTCTCACTCACACTCTCTTATGCTCTCACTCATACACTCTCTGACACTCACACTCTCTTGCACTCTCCCTCACATTCTCTTACACTCTCACTCACACTCTCTTACACTCTCACTCACACTCTCTTACACTCTCACCACTCACACTGTCTTACACTCTCACTCAGACTCTCTTACACTGTCACTCAGACTCTCTTACACTCACACTCTCTTACACTCTCACTCACACTCTCTTACACTCTCACTCAAACTCTCTTATACTCTCACTCAGACTCTCTTACACTCTCACCACTCACACTGTCTTACACTCTCACTCACACTCTCTTACACTCTCACTCACACTCTCTTACACCTCACTCACACTCTCTCACACTCTCACTCACACACACTCTCTTGCACTCTCACTCACTCTCTTACACTCTCACTCACACTCTCTTACACTCTCACTCACTCTCTTACACTCTCACTCAGACTCTCTTACACTCTCAATCACACTGTCTTTCACTCTCACTCAGACTTTCTTACACTCTCACTCAGACTCTCTTACACTCTCACCACACTGTCTTACACTCTCACTCACACTCTTTTACACTCACACTCACTCACACTCTCTTACACTCTCACCACACTCTCTTACACTATCACTCACACTCTCTTACACTCTCACCACTCACACTGTCTTACACTCTTACTCAGACTCTCTTACACTCTCACTCACACTCTCTTACACTCACACTCACTCACACTCTCTTACACTCTCAATCACACTCTCTTTCACTCTCACTCAGACTCTCTTACACTCTCACTCACACTCTCTTACACTCTCACTCACACTCTCTTACACTCTCACTCACTCACACTCTCCTACACTCTCACTCACACTCTCTTACACTCTCACTCACTCACACTGTCTTACACTCTTACTCAGACTCTCTTACACTCTCACTCACACTCTTTTACACTCACACTCACTCACACTCTCTTACACTCTCACTCACACTCTCTTACACTCTCACTCACTCACACTCTCTTACACTCTCACTCACACTCTCTTACACTCTCACTCACTCACACTGTCTTACACTCTTACTCAGACTCTCTTACACTCTCACTCACACTCTCTTACACTCACACTCACTCACACTCTCTTACACTCTCAATCACACTGTCTTTCACTCTCACTCAGACTCTCTCTTACACTCTCACCACACTCTCTTACACTCTCACTCACACTCTCTTACACTCTCACCACTCACACACTCCTACACTCTCACTCACACTCTCTTACACTCTCACTCACTCACACTGTCTTACACTCTTACTCAGACTCTCTTACACTCTCACTCACACTCTTTTACACTCACACTCACTCACACTCTCTTACACTCTCACTCACACTCTCTTACACTCTCACTCACACTCTCTTACACTCTCACTCACTCACACTCTCTACACTCTCACTCACACTCTCTTACACTCTCACTCACTCACACTGTCTTACACTCTTACTCAGACTCTCTTACACCTCACTCACACTCTCTTGCACTCTCACTCACACTCTCTTACACTCTCACTCACAATCTCTTACACTCTCACTCACACTCTCTTACACTCTCACTCACACTCTCTTACACCTCACTCACACTCTCTTACACTCTCACTCACACTCTCTTACACTCTCACTCACACTCTCTAACACTCTCACTCACACTCTCTTACCTCTCACTCACACTCTCTTACACTCTCACTCACACTCTCTTACACTCTCACTCACTCACACTGTCTTTCACTCTCACTCACACTGTCTTACACTCTCACTCAGACGCTCTTACTCTCTCACTCAGACTCTCTTACACTCTCACTCACACTGTCTTTCACTCTCACTCACTCACACTGTCTTACACTCTCACTCAGACTCTCTAACAGTCTCACACACACTCTCTTACACTCTTACTCATACACTCTCTAACACTCTCAAACACACTCTCTAACACTCTCTCACACACACTTTCTAACACTCTCATACACTCTCTCTCACTCACAATCTCTTACGCTCTCAGTCACACTCTCTAACACTCTCTCTCACTCACACTCTCTTACACTCTCACTCACACTCTCTTACACTCTCTCACACACTCTCTTACACTCTCACTCACTCACACTCTATAACATTCTCACTCACACTCTCTTACACTCTCACTCACTCACACTCTATAACACTCTCACTAACTCACACTCTCTTACACTCTCACTCACTCACACTCTATAAAACTCTCACTCACTCACACTCTCTAACACTCTCACTCACTCACACTCTATAACACTCACTCACTTACACTCTATAAAACTCTCACTCACTCACTCTCTTACACTCTCACTCACCCACACTCTATAACACTCTCACTCACTCACACTCTCTTACACTCTCACTCACTCACACTCTCTTACACTCTCACTCACTCACACTCTCTAACACTCTCACTCATACACTCTCTAACACTCTCAAACACACTTTCTAATACTCTCTCACACACACACACACACTCTCTAACACTCTCACTCACACACTCTCTAACATTCTCATACATTCTCTCTAACTCACGCTCTCTTACACTCTCACTCACACTCTCTTACACTCTCACTCACACTTTCTTACACTCTCACTCACACTCTCTTATGCTCTCACTCATACACTCTCTGACACTCACACTCTCTTGCACTCTCACTCACATTCTCTTACACTCTCACTCACACTCTCTTACACTCTCACTCAAACTCTCTTATACTCTCACTCACACTCTCTTACACTCTCACTCACTCACACTGTCTTACACTCTCACTCAGACTCTCTTACACTGTCACTCAGACTCTCTTACACTCACACTCTCTTACACTCTCACTCACACTCTCTTACACTCTCACTCAAACTCTCTTATACTCACTCAGACTCTCTTACACTCTCACCACTCACACTGTCTTACACTCTCACTCACACTGTCTTACACTCTCACTCACACTCTCTTACACTCTCTCACACTCTCTCACACTCTCACTCACACACACTCTCTTGCACTCTCACTCACACTCTCTTACACTCTCACTCACACTCTCTTACACTCTCACTCACACTCTCTTACACTCACTCAGACTCTCTTACACTCTCAATCACACTGTCTTTCACTCTCACTCAGACTCTCTTACACTCTCACTCAGACTCTCTTACACTCTCACTCACTCACACTGTCTTACACTGTCACTCAGACTCTCTTACACTCTCACTCACACTCTTTTACACTCACACTCACTCACACTCTCTTACACTCTCACTCACACTCTCTTACACTCTCACTCACACTCTTACACTCTCACTCACTCACACTCTCTTACACTCTCACTCACTCTCTTATACTCACACTCACTCACACTCTCTTACACTCTCAATCACACTGTCTTTCACTCTCACTCAGACTCTCTTACACTCTCACCACACTCTCTTACACTCTCACTCACACTCTCTTACACTCTCACCACTCACACTCTCTTACACCTCTCACTCACACTATCTTACACTCTCACCACTCACACTGTCCTACACTCTTACTCAGACTCTCTTACACTCTCACTCACACTCTCTTGCACTCTCACTCACACTCTCTTACACTCTCACTCACACTCTCTTACACTCTCACTCACACTCTCTTACACTCTCACCACACTCTCTTACACTCTCACTCACACTCTCTTGCACTCTCACTCACACTCTCTTGCACTCTCACTCACACTCTCTTACACTCTCACTCACTCTCTTACACTCTCACTCACACTCTCTTACACTCTCACCACTCTCTCTTACACTCTCACTCACACTCTCTTGCACTCTCACTCACACTCTCTTGCACTCTCACTCACACTCTCTTGCACTCTCACCACACTCTCTTGCACTCTCACTCACACTCTCTTACACTCTCACTCACACTCTCTTACACTCTCACCACACTCTCTTACACTCTCACTCACTCTCTTACACTCTCACCAAACTCTCTTATACTCTCACTCAGACTCTCTTACACTCACCACTCACTCACACTGTCTTACACTCTCACTCACACTGTCTTACACTCTCACTCACACTCTCTTACACTCTCTCACACTCTCTCACACTCACTCACACACACTCTCTTGCACTCTCACTCACACTCTTACACTCTCACTCACACTCTCTTACACTCTCACTCACACTCTCTTACACTCTCACTCAGACTCTCTTACACTCTCAATCACACTGTCTTTCACTCTCACTCAGACTCTCTTACACTCACTCAGACTCTCTTACACTCTCACTCACTCACACTGTCTTACACTGTCACTCAGACTCTCTTACACTCTCACTCACACTCTTTTACACTCACACTCACTCACACTCTCTTACACTCTCACTCACACTCTCTTACACTCTCACTCACACTCTCTTACACTCTCACCACTCACACTCTCTTACACTCTCACTCACACTCTCTTACACTCTCACTCACTCACACTGTCTTACACTCTTACTCAGACTCTCTTACACTCTCACTCACACTCTCTTATACTCACACTCACTCACACTCTCTTACACTCTCAATCACACTGTCTTTCACTCTCACTCAGACTCTCTTACACTCTCACTCACACTCTCTTACACTCTCACTCACACTCTCTTACACTCTCACCACTCACACTCTCTTACACCTCTCACTCACACTATCTTACACTCTCACCACTCACACTGTCCTACACTCTTACTCAGACTCTCTTACACTCTCACTCACACTCTCTTGCACTCTCACTCACACTCTCTTACACTCTCACTCACACTCTCTTACACTCTCACTCACACTCTCTTACACTCTCACTCACACTCTCTTACACTCTCACTCACACTCTCTTGCACTCTCACTCACACTCTCTTGCACTCTCACTCACACTCTCTTACACTCTCACTCACACTCTCTTACACTCTCACTCACACTCTCTTACACTCTCACTCACACTCTCTTACACTCTCACTCACACTCTCTTGCACTCTCACCACACTCTCTTACACTCTCACTCACACTCTCTTGCACTCTCACTCACACTCTCTTACACTCTCACTCACACTCTCTTGCACTCTCACTCACACTCTCTTACACTCTCACTCACACTCTCTTGCACTCTCACTCACACTCTCTTACACTCTCACTCACACTCTCTTGCACTCTCACTCACACTCTCTTACACTCTCACTCACACTGTTTTTGTGCATTTGTAGCAGACATTTGACCGTGTCCCTCACAGTGCCTTGTGTGAGACCACAAAAGGCCGGCTCCACCCGCCTACGCTCACCACACACAGAGGGTCCAAAAGCTGCTGTGTAAAGTGTCCAATCCTCAGACAGAATGTGCCCCGGCTGGTGTGACCTCAAAGAAGCTTAACAGCTGAAAGGTCCCTCTCCTGTGTGAGTTAAAAAATTTAGAGCCTAAACACATACTATAGATTTTTGTATTGATTTTGGCTTTGACCACAGCAGAGGAGGTGCGTTCGTTGTGTTGAAACTGTACACCTGTAGGTTGTACAACTGCAGCTTATTCAGAATGCGGCTGCTCAGTTTCTACCTAAAACTAGGAATTACAACCACATCCCTCATGTCGAGTTAGAAGTGAACCTGGTGAAGCAGCGTTTAAGTTTCAGCAGCAAAAACTTTGAATAGTCTCAACTTGATCTGCAGCGTTGAACGTGTGTCTGTTTGGAACAACTAAAGGATGTATTTGTAGATATAAAGAGGCTGTGTTTGAAATAAATCATGATCACAGACTAAAAATAAATCGTAGAAGTTACTGCTCTTTTTTGTTTGTGTTTGTGCACGAATATCAGTGCAGAGTAGCAGTCTCTCGGAGGGGTGCTGGAAAGTGCTCCAACCGGGGACTTTTTTGTTCTACTCAGGGACTTCAACGCTCAAGTGGGTAGTGACAGTGACACCTGGATGGGCGTGATTGGGCGGAACGCTCCTTTTCCCAATCTAAACCTTAGCAGTGTTCTGTTATTGGACTTGTTCAACATATTGCACCATGTTTAGGCTATCCCCATGGTGTCCACCAGTTTGCGTGGCACAAGGACCCTAGGCCAGAGGTTGATAATCGACTTTGTAGTTTTTTCTTCTGACATCAGCCGCCTCAGGAGGGAGAAGCATAGTCCTGCAAATCCTGTTCACAGTGGAGGTGTGAATCTGCTAACTTCAACTGGGGATAGTTTCAGATGATGGAAGGAATACTTTGAGGATCTCCTTAACCCCTCTGACAAATCTTCCACTGAGGTTTCTCATTTTTCACATGGCTGTGTTTTTTTTAGTTTTTTCTCTGATGGAAGTTTCTAGGACACAGGGATTGCCTTGTCCAGTCTGTCAATGTCATTTAGGCATTTGTTTATTTTATATTGGGCTAAAGAAATAAAACTGAAATTAAAATAAATACATCTATTCATCCATTTTCTTCCACTTATCCGGGGCTTTGTCGCGGGGCAGCAGTCTAAGCAGAGACGGCCAGACCCACTCCCCAGGCACTTCCTCCAGCACTTCCGGGGGGATACCGAGTCATTCCCAGGTCAGCAGAGAGACATAGTCCCTCCAGCGTGTCCTAACTTGTCCCCAGGGCCTCCTCACAGTGAGACATGTTAAGAACACCTCCCAGGAAGCGTCCAGGAGGCATCGGGACCAGATGTCTGAGTCACATGAGCTGGCTCCTCTCGATGTGAAGGAGCAGTGGCTCTACTCTGAGCTCCTCCCAAGTGACCAAGCTTCTCACCCCATCTTTAAGGGTGCGCCCAGCCATCCTGGAGAGAAAGTAACTTTGGCCACCTGTATGCGGGATCTTGTCCTGTCGGTCATGACCCACAGCTCATAACCATTGGTGAGAGTATGAACATAGACTGACTGGTAAATCGAGATCAGCTCGATTCCTTCTTTACCAAGATCGACTGCCTTGCATCACTTCAAAATCTGCGCCGATCTTTGTAAACCTCCCCTTCCATCCTCCCCTTCCATCCTCCCCTTACTCAAGACCCCAAGATACTTGAACTCCTCCACTAGAGGCAGGAGCTCTCCACCAACCTGAAGGGGGCAACCCACCGTTTTCTGGATGAGAACCATGGCATCGGACATAGAGGTGCTGATTCTCATCCCAGCTGCTTTACACTCGGCTGCAAATTGTCCCAGTGCAGCTGAAGCTCCTGTTGTGATGAACTTTCACTGTGAACAGGATTTGCAGGACTATGCTTCTCCCTCCTAAGGCGGCTGATGTCAGAAGAAAAAACTACAAAGTCGATTATCAACCTCTGGCCTAGGGTCCTTGTGCCACGCAAACTGGTGGACACCATGGGGATAGCCTAAACATGGTGCAATATGTTGAACAAGTCCAATAAGAGAACACTGCTAAGGTTTAGATTGGGAAAAGGAGCGTTCCGCCCAATCACGCCCCTCCAGGTGTCACTGTCACTACCCACTTGAGCGTTGAAGTCCCTGAGTAGAACAAAAAAGTCCCCGGTTGGAGCACTTTCCAGCACCCCTCTGAGAGACTGCTACTCTGCACTGATATTCGTGCCAAAATCACAAAGATAAAAGAGGAGTAACTTCTATGATTTTTTGTTTTAGTCTGTGATCATGATTTATTTCAATGTTAGGTACCACTGTTATTTCTTACTTTTCAAAAAACAAAGCAAAGACAAAGTTTGTCACTCTGACTCAATTATTTTATTCTTTGGCTTCAACAATAAACTTTTACACACAGTTCTGATTCTGGACAGGTTCAGTCCGTACATGAGAGGGTTAAACAGCGGCTGACACATGAGAGGATACAAAAGTAAAACTATGCTCAAAATCTGAGGCCAACGGCTGATGTCAAACCTGGTCTGAAGAATGTGGAACAAACCCCCGAAAGCATAGTTAATAAGTGAACAGAGGTGAGGCGTACACGTGCTCAGAGCCTTCTGCCGAGTCTGTTTGGATCCATTAAAACAAACTCTGAGGATCTGGAAATATGTGAAAAATACGACACTTAGATGAATCATAATTGTGACCGTCACAGCGACCAGTTCATACAAGTTATTCACAGTTGTGTCGAAGCAGGACAGTTTAATGATGCTGTAGTTAACGCAGTAAACTTTGTCAATAAAGTTTCCACAAAGTGTTAAAGATGCTGTGGGAAGAGTCATGATTAAAACCACAACAAATGGAGGCAGCCAAATCAAAACTATAAGAAATACCACTTTATTGAGGTTCATCTTGGTGTGGTACTGCAGAGGGAAGCATATGGCCACGTATCGGTCGTACGACATCACAGCCAGGTTTGTGAACTCAACACATCCGTAAGAATACAGACAGAATATTTGAAGAAAGCACAGAGAAGAGGAAACAGTGTGAATGTCTTTGAGGATTTGGACCAAAAGAAACGGGAATAAAGCAGTGCTGCCGTAAAGTTCATTGATGAATAAACTGCAGAGAAAAACATACATTGGTTCGTGTAGAGTTCTGTTCAAGCAGATGACGACGATGAGAAGCAGGTTGGACAGCACTATCAGAGCATACACAGACATTATGAGCAGAAAATACAGCCATCTCAAAGGCCCAGTGTCAAAGTAGGCTCCCAGAGTGAAATATGAAACCTGACTGGAGTTTCCCATCGTCCTCCTTTTGGTTTAGAAACTGGACATGACTCCGTTCAGAGCATTTTACTCTCACACAATAACCTCTGTTGGAAGTTATTTAGAATCGTAAAGTATTTACAACAATGAACTTTAGACGTTGACATAAACCTGGACTAAACCAAGACTTAACACAAAACAAACTCAATCAGGAAATAGAACAGTACTTAAAAAGAAATCTAAAGATGTAAACCCAGAAGGAAATTAGATCTAAGATCAAACCAAGACTAAACCAGCGCTGACACAAGACAGAAAAGTGAGACTAATGTAGAGTAAACCAGAAATACAATCATAATTAAAACAAAATCAGCAACAAATGAAAAACTAAAACCAAAGTACAAATAAAATACTAAAGTAAACTTAACAATAAATAAACTGTGTCTTGACAAAGACTTAACCAAGAAATAAACCAAGACAAAACTTAAACTAAACCAAACCCAGACATGTTTCATTTAGGACAGCAGTAAAGTAGTATCTAATGATCCAGAGGCAAATCTGTAAAAACACATTTAAGCAAAGAACTATGTTGTAAACTTAATACTGGTTTGAAAATGTGATTAAAAACTCTATAAAAGTCTGTTAAAACCTGAGCTACATCTGCAGTTTACGTCCAGAGCTTTGTTAAAAATACTTCTTCTTTCGCCTTGTTCAGAATTAAAGCCAAATAACAGTTTGACATTGAGTCACTGTGAATCCTTCAAATCAAATATAACAGAGCAGTAAGAGGCTGGAGTCAGAGGTGTTCAAACACAGCCTCTTTATATCTACAAATACATCCTTGAGTCGTTCCCAACAGAGACACGTCCAACGCTGCAGTTCTACCTTCAGCCACCAGGGACAATAGTAACTTCAAAACACTTTAGACTCACAAGATTTATTAGAGTTTTACAAGTTTGACATAACAGAACCCTACTAGAGACTATATTAGAGAGAAACCTTTCAGCAGTTCAGTTTGTGCCAAAACATTTAAGAGTAGAACTGCATTAAACAAGAGCAACGATTCAAGATTTTCACACAAGAACACAAAAACACTTGGTAGTTTGCAGAAGAGCAGCCCTTCAGCTGTTTTTCAGATCAGAACTTACAATAGAGAGAAAGCTTTTATCAGTTTAGTTTGTAATAAATGTTTTACAATGAGGAGCTGCATAAAACAAAACAAATCTGGTGGTTAAAAAGCCCTTATGGATAGTAAAAATCAAGGACCGTGATGTCTGGTATGGTGCAACCGAGGCCCCACCCTGGAGCCAGGGGTTGGGGCTCATATGCGAGCGCCTGGTGGCCGGGTCTTTCCCACGGGCCCGGCCAGGCTTTGCCCGAAGGAGCGACATGGGGCCGACCTCCGTGAGGCCCACCACCTGCAGGAACCGTGAAGGGGTCGGTGCAAAGTGGATTGGGTGGCAGTCAAAGGCAGAGGCCTCGACGACCCAATCCCCGGACACGAAATCTGGTGCTAGAGACATGGAATGTCACCTCGCTGGCGGGGAAGGAGCCTGAGCTTGTGCGGGAGGTTGAGAGATACCGACTAGAGATAGTCGGGCTCACCTCCGCGCACAGCTTGGGCTCTGGAACCCAAATCCTCGAGAGAGGCTGGACTCTCCACTACTCTGGAGTTGCCTGCGGTGAGAGGCGGCGGGCTGGTGTGGGCTTGCTCATAGCCCTCCAGCTCAGCCGCCATGTGTTGGAGTTCAGCCCGGTGAACGAGAGGGTCGCTTCCCTTCGCCTTCGGGTCGGGGATAGATCTCTCACTGTTGTTTGTGCTTACGGGCCAAATGGCAGTGCAAAGTACCCGGCCTTCTTGGAGTCTCCGACCGGGGACTCCGTCGTTCTACTGGGGGACTTCAACGCTCACGTGGGCAGTGACAGTGACACCTGGAGGGGCGTGATTGGGAGGAACGGCCCCCCTGATCTGTTATTGGACTTCTGTGCCTGCAACAGAAGTCCAATAACAGATCAGGGGGGCTTCTGTGCTAGCAACAGTTTGTTCATAATGAACACCATGTTCATTGTGGTATTCGTTAGTGCACCAGTGCCGTAACGAACACCATAATGTGTGTTTGTTAGTGTCCTGGTGCCACGTCCACCAGTGCACGTGGCACCAGGACACTCTAGGCCGGAGATCGATGATCGACTTTGTAGATGTTTCATCTGACCTCCGACCGTATGTCTTGGACACTCGGGTGAAGAGAGGGGCGGAGCTGTCAACTGATCACCACCTGGTGGTGAGTTGGATCCGATGACTGGGGAGAAGGCGGGACAGACTTGGCAGACCCAAACGTACTGTGAGGGTCTGTTGGGAAAGTTTGGCCAAGTCCCCTGTCAGAAAGATCTTTAACTCCCACCTCTGGCAGAGCTTCAATCAATCAATCAATCAATCAATCAATCAATCAATCAATCAATCAATATTTATTTATATAGCGCCTTCTAACAAGCACAGATTGAACCAAGGTGCTTAACAACATTAATAAAAAATAAACATATTTACAGATAGGTTTAAAAATACATTTATACAATAAAAACAGCAGTGTCACAGAGACATTAAGTGCAAAAAGCCATTTTAAATAAGTAGGTTTTAAGTTTGGCTTTAAACAGAGGCCGGTCAGTGATGGAATGTAGCTCAACGAGTAAAGAGTTCCAGAGTTTAGGACCGCCACTGCAAAAGAACAATCGCCCACTGTTTGAACCAGGACCGGGCACCTTCAGCAGATGTTGCCCCAGAACGAGCTCTGCTGGGTTGGTGAGGGGTCAGAATCTCACACAGAGAAGAAGGTGCATTAAAAACCAACATTAGGATTTTAAAATTAATTCTAAACTGAACAGGGTCAGTGCAGGAGGACAGGACAGGTGTTATGTGCTCGTGTTTACGACTGTTAGTTACAGTCGAGCAGCAGCGTCTTGCACAAGCTGCAAACCGTGAAGCCCAGTCTGGTTAACTCCCAGAGTGCATTGCAGTAGTCTATGCGGGAGCTAATAAAAGCATGGATGTCTTTCTCCAGGTCAGCACGACTTAAATAGGGTTTAAACTTTGAAAGGAGGCGAAGCTGAAAAAAGCTCTCCCGAACCACAGAATCTATTTGTTTTTCAATTTTAGACTGCTGTCTAGTTTTACCCCAGATTTTTGACAACATGACTATGATGGGGGCCAAAGCAAAAGGACCAGGAGCTAAGACACTGGGCAGGTTGGATGTGCCAAACACAATACATTCAGTTTTATCCTCTTTCAAACAGAGGGAATTCTGGGACAGCCACAGTTTGATGTCCTTTAAACATCTGTTGATGGACTGAAGACTATCAGGATAAGCAGGGACAACCGGAAGGTAAACCTGCAGGTCGCTCATGCGCAGATGAAAGGACATATTGTGCTATGAAATAACTGCACCTAACGGCAACAAATACAAGGAAAATAAAACAGGGCCCAAAATGGAACCTTGTGGCACACCAGAGGTCAAGGGGGCTTCAACCAGATCCCGAGGTAGGTTGGAGACATTGAGTCCGAGTGGACCATGTTCTCCACCTCCATTGTCAATGCGGCCACTCAAAGCTGTGGCTGTAAAGTCTTATGGACACCGGAAGTAAGGGATGCCGTCAAGCTGAAGAAGGAGACCTACCGAGCCTGGTTGGCTCATGGGACTCCTGAAGCAGCTGATAGGTAACGGCAGGCCAAGCGGGCTGCAGCTGGTGGTTGTGGAGGCTAAAACTCGGGTCTGGGAGGAGTTCGGTGAGGCCATGGAAAAAGACTATCGGTCGGCCTCGAAGAAATTATGTTATAATAATTTTAATTCTTATGTTTAGAGTTACTGGGGGCTTATAGTTCTCCTCAGGTCATGTCAAATTCATGTCATGTCCTTCGCTCTAATCCAAGCAGGAAGTAGACATAACAGGACTGAGACATGGCTTGTCACGGGACTCTTTCTCCTGGACCATTGTGAACGCCTCACACCAAGGCCTCACTGTGTTGTATATAATCCCATGTTATGTTTACATCTTTAAGCAAACCTTCCGCTGTAATATTGTGCTGCTTTGCTTCTCCTTCAAGGATTAAAACCTGACCATTGCTTGTTAAATTATAATCGGTCTCCGTGTCTCTCTGGTTAAATATATGGATATAAAATATTCCTATAACATTTGGGGGCTCGTCCGGGATATCAATACCTGATGCTTCTCATGCAGAAAAGTGAAACTGACGTGCACGGGGGAAATGCACAAAGCATTTCTCTGTAAGTCCCGAGACTATTGTTTTTAAATAGTACGGGCCAGACCTTCACTATCTGTGTGTGAGACTCAGTGACGATATCTGAACAAAGAGAGGAAAAGAGAGAAAAAGAGAGGAGACATTCAAAGACGTCCGGCTGAAGAACAACTGGACCATTGGAATTCTGATTCAGGTAACCAGCTGGTTTAAAATTTTATTTTTGTGTGAATGGTGAATGGAACGAACAAACCTTCCGGAAGTAGTGGTTTGGGTTACTTCTGCTGGTTCGGTGGTTGCATGTGTTTATCTGAGAATATTTACATGTGATTATCATAACGGTAGAAGAACGCTGACACTGTCCGTCCGTGGACGGAGGGAAAAAGCGTGTGTTTTGTGTCAAGACCTTACCTATAAGTGTAAGTGAGGCCTTAACGGACAAGTTTGATGTTGATCGGTGTTAAAGTCTGTAATCTTGCTGGATTGTAAGCTGTCTAGATACCTGGTGCTCTTTGGGTTTTTATGGGTCTTTGAATCTGACTCCCACGAATGATCACGTGCGAGCTCTACGGTATAGAGAAGATGCCTGATTACAATAAGGAGTATGAGGTCTGGATGTAGCTGGTCCGGTGAGGACAAGATTTGATACAGATCAACAACATGGGTCCTAACGCGCCGCGTCCTCAAAGGCTGGCCTTATCTATGAACGTCGGTCATGCAAGGTGTGTTGGACACACAGGTAACTCGAGTATGGACTATTATCGAGATTCTTAGCCTAACACCTTTAAGTGAGATACATAGCTCCGGAGTCTATGAGACTTGGTAAAGCAGGCCTGCAGAGAAGTGTTCACTGTGTGACGCAGTGAGATAAAGCCCACAGAAGGAAGTGTCTTTAATGAAGTTTATCTAACCTGAAGGGTTAGTGAGATAAAGGCTGAGTAAAAAGTGTGGTTGAGAGAGTGATTGTGATGCGACTGTGGATTGAATGCAGTTGATTTTATTGAAAGAAGTTGACTCAGTCTGAATAATGAGAACTAACTTCAGTCAGCCTGAATGTGAAAAAGAATTAACTTAAAGCTTAAGCTAAGATAAGTTAATGTGATTCAGAGAATCTGATCCATCGGAGGAAAAATAGTAAGAAATACGTATTTCTGTATTTATGTAAATTACAAATACCTGCTGCGAGGAGTTAATTAGAAAAATAGTAACAGAAAATCTAACATTGTGACACAAGTGTTTGGTTGATTTTACCTTATTTTGATCCATCTGAATAAGAAGAAAAGCCTACGAGAGTGAGGGGCTTATACTTTTGAGAATAATATAATGTATAATGTGGACTTAACGTTAAAAACAGTTAAAAGAAGTTGTGTATTAGGATTAATGTTGTATGAATGGGCCATTGTTGAATGTCTAATGTCTAAGAATGTGAACATTAACAAAGGGTTAATGGTTTTGTAGAAAAAGTTTGAGAACTGACTTGAAAGCAGTGATTTAAACAATTACGAGAAAGAAAAATGGCTTAAAAATAGCTAATGGAAGATATTTTTCTAGGCTTCCGGTGTAACAGAAAAAAAAAAAAAGGGGGAGAAGCCATTTTGTGAAAAGAAAAATGAGTTTTTAAAAAAAAGGAAGGTACACATGGACTTCAAAACACTAATCATTTGTATTTTTCTTTATGTCCTGTGAGATTTTTAGGTCTCGGCCTCTCCGCTCAAACCAGTGCAAACCTCCCTCTGCCCCACACACACCTGCTCCTGTCGGCTGAGACGCTGCAGAAAGACAGCAGCAAAACAAACGGTAATATAAACATATTCCAGACAAATGTTTATCTGTATTTATTTTAAACTGTATCTATTGAGAGAGACCAAAGAGGAATTTGTAAATTAAAGTTGGAAATTGTGTGAAACTTGACCTTAATGTGAATGTAATGTATTTTTCGGAGGAAAAATGCACCATGGGCCATGGTTGCCATGGAGACCGGGGGCGGGGCTGTGGTGGGCGTGGCAGAGGAGGGGGCACTGAGAACAGGAGAGGAGGCCGACACTGGGTCCAGACAAGAGAAGGACCTTTGACTGACCCTTGAACAGGTCAGGAACAGAAACACATATGCACACAAACAGACATCTACAGAAGGTAAATGTGCTTTTAAATGTGCTTTTGAATCTTTTGAATTATGATAAAGTTTATAAATAGTCTGTTAAAGAACAGATATTGTATTACGTTTGTGTGACACAGCAGAGAGGAGATTAAAGATTTGACGACATATATATTTTGTTCCAAATGTTTCTCCTGTGAGCCTTTGGGTCTCCGCCTGCCTCGACAGCAGCATGCCGTCCCACGTCTGTCTGCCCCCGCCACACTCCTGCAGCCCAGCCACTGCACCAAGGCCTGAAGGGGTCTGCCCAATGCACAGCGATTCAGACACTAAGGCGGTAAGATGCCGAGCACATTTTGAGAATGTAGTGTAATATGCACTGAATTTAACAAAAGAAAGAGGCTTTTCTCAATGACACAAAGCCTGAAATGAAAACTGATTATGTTGTTTTCTCCGAGGAAAATACACAAATTCCTATGGTCGCCGGAGCAGGCTGGGCCGGGGATTGGAGGTGGTGGGGGTGCAGCGTGACGAGGGGCGGAGCGAAGTGTGGAGGCCCAGACCCAGGCCACAGCAGGAGCAACACTGAGCAACACTGAGCAACACTGAGCAACACTGAGCAACACTGAGCAACACTGAGCAACACTGACTGGACATTAGGAGTTAAGTCACAGACCAGATGACACTTAAAACACACACAAAGACAGAACACGGAAGTGAAAATGTTAGATCCAAACTTTAGATCCAAAATAAAAGTATTGATTAGTATGTTACAAAACAAGGGTATGTATCTATTAGTACGAGAACTAATAGAGGTCCTTAATATCAGTGTGGTTCAAAAACACGATATAACGTTTATGAAAATGTTCACTTTGTAATCAGAAGAATTTAAAAATGTGTCTTAAAGTGAATTGTGCAGTAGGTATTTCCCTAACAGAGAGAGTTTTTTTTCTCTCCCAAAACAAACCTTGTTTGGGAACACAGGAATTTTTCACAGAACGGAGCGAGAAGTGTTTTGGTTTTTCCGTTTTTGTTTTGGTTTCGACGTTAGCTCCACAATCATTTTGTGTGGGAGCCTTTACATCCGATTCAAAGTCTAGAAGACTTATTTAGGAAACAGTTTGACCTTCTGAAAGGTCTGTGGGAAAAATATAGTCCACCTTGGGATGTAATTTAATTTTTTTTGGTACGACCATGTTGTTTTTAGAATCAGAAAACTAAACGACAACTGAGGTTTGAGTATTGTTTGAGAAAATATTGTCTAAGTAAGTAGAGAAACTGAAATGAAGACAGAATAAATAATAACCAATGGGTTTTTGAAATGGTAATTTCTAATAAAGGTATATATCTAAAACTAAATAATAGATGCTAAAAGTAGTCATCTTTACAGTAAAGTTTTAAACGGCAAGGTAAATGTGTAATCTGGGAATTGAAAACGTATCTATAGGTTAAAACATATGTTAAAACAATCTTGAAGGATTGAAGGTGGTTTAAATGAAAAGTTAAAGTGTTAAACTGTTAAAGTAGTTAAAGTTTGAGAGCATAAGACAAAGTGCTCACTGGGTTTAATCACTGCTTGAAGTGATTTAAAGAGAAAAGGGTTTTTTATGATTCTGATTTAAGGTTGGAACAGACTAACACAAGAGTCTGTCCTTTTGAACAGAATTGAATAATGTTTTGGTTGAACTTTGGAGGTGTTTATGAAAAACACTGAGTGAAATCTTTGGAAAATAAAGATTAAAATTTTAAGAGGTTTAATCTTTGCATGTTTTAAATTAACATTACTAACTATTACTAAGTTCAATGGAGGTGAATCTGAGGAAATGAAGAGACGTGGTTTGTTTTATTTATTGAACACCTGGTGTTGAGACTGAGTTTTACAGAGACAGTGTGGAACAATTCTAGACTGAACAAACCCCTGAAGAATTGTTATTATAAATGTTATAAAGGGTAAATGCAGAGAAATGAACACAGAACTTAGTTAATTTTATGAAAAGTCTCTTTTAAACGACAGTCACATGGTGATGGAGTTTTGGAGGAGAGAGAGATGAGGTGTTTGAGCAGCTAAGGTTAACTCCCCAAGGGAGGGAAGAGTTTTGTTTTTGAGGATTTTATTTCTAAAGGAATTACTTTGAGGTGATTGAATAATATTCTGAGGATTTTCTAATTAGATTGAGAATTTAAAGTCTTTAACTAAAAGTTCTGTGACGATAGATCATGAGAAACTGGTGCTGATCTGTTTTAAAGTTGTTTATGTTTGCATCAACTGAATAAAATATTACTATGATTGTGATGATACACTTACAGTTACAGGTAAAGAACTACAACTAATGGTAACTAAAATTAAAACTGAACTGAACAAAAGTAAGTTTAAATATAACAGAAACAACAGTGATGCTGTTTGGAAAACATAAAGAAGATGAATAATTAGAAACGATAATTGATAGACTGAAATTTTAAAATGATCAATGGCACTGGCCTTTCATTTTGTGATTTATGTTTATTGTTTTTATTTTTTTATTTTTGTTTTGAGCCATGGGTTTCCCAGGTCTCAAAAAGAGAGAGAGAAGAAGATTTAAACTGTATTAAAGTGAAGGTGATGTGTGTAAAAGAGTAATGTAGTAATGTGTTAATACAGTTAAAGAGTTTAAATAAAAATAAAGAAAGAAAGAAAGTTGACATGAAGGACTATTCATGAGGAGCACTGTTTGATCTGATTGAACCTTTCAGATTAAAGTAGATTTCCAGCAGAACATATCTGTGGAAACAGGGTTTATCTGTGTTTCATTTTTATGGTTTGATCATTTTAAGAGCTTGTATGGTTTCGCTTGACGAAAGCCTGAAGGGCACTTTCTATGGGTCTAAAAATGTCAGAGAACGTTTGATTTGTTTGTGTGTATTTTGTTTTGATGGAAGCCAACCACAGAAGGTACCGGCTTAGAAAAGAAGAGTTGACAATTAATATAGCCACCAGTAAGAGCTAATATTAACATAGTCTTTGAACTTATAGTTGTCTTGGAGTACACCTGGAGTACACCTGTGAGCAGGGCCAGTGACAGGACGTACTGTAACATCACTCTGAACCTGACAAACAGAGATCAGGGACAGGTGCAGTGCAGGGCGGAGGTCTGGAGGTTTTGTGAGAGTAAGACCATTAGAGCACCATTGCCTGCTGACCGGAAACATGCGTCCTTAAAGGATCCTCGGGTTTAGTTATGTTCACATACAATGTGACGAGAACATCGTGACACACCTTAGGAACCAAACAACAGCTCCTTCAGGTTTATTTGAGATTTACATCGACAAGAGGGGGGTCCTTCAAGGTTTCCTTAATGAATATAAGGCTAAAATTAAATTAGAATTGAATTTATGCAAATGTGGAATTAAATTAATTAGAGTTATAACCAACAAAGGTTTATGAATTGCACGAGAGATGCTGTAACTGTGAATTAAAACTGGAGATGAGTTGGACCTGGTCCAAGGACTGGACAGAACAATAGCACTGAGCTGCTTTGAGCTGAAAAGGTGGGATCTACAACAGGATGTCATCCAAAGTAACACAGGTCTAGTTCACAGCACAACTAAAGCTTTAAGAAAGAGCTTCACACTCTGCAGAAGGATTGGCAGAGGATTCTGGAATAGAGTAAGTGATTTTGAGTGGTTTTAAAAATAATTACAAAATATTTTGAAAAGTGACTGAGACTTTAATTATGTGTTGAGATGTACTTCCATGTCTTATAACTTTTGTTTGTGTTGATTTCCATGTATCCGGAGCTTGTTGGTGAGATTGATGGAGGTGACCATTGCTGGGTCAACATTCCTGGACATGCACCTGCCCAACGACTGTGGTCCTTTGACCTCAGATGAACACTTTGATATCTGAGGGACGTTAACGTTTGCATGAACACCAACGGGACAACAGCTCCAGGACGGATCATACTACAGTCCTAAGGGCCGGACAGGCCAGAGATCTTGAGTCCGATGGGCCGACCAGCTTAAAGTCCGATGGGCCGACCAGCTTAACCTCTGGCATATTTTTCTATGGATTTTTCTTTTTGGAGTGACACTGTGTTTTGATTTATGGACTTTTATGAATTTGATTTTGAAGAATCAGTGCATGACTCTGTGGAGTCCCATTTGATTGTAAACATATCCCGTATAATCATTTTTGTCTTCGATTTGAAATGTGTTTTGAGATTACATAAAGTTAATGCTTGATGTTTGTGTTGACGCCGCCTTGGGGCAAGGGGTGGACAAAGACTTTTTCCCAGCGTTAGGTCAATTGGTCAAGTGTACTTAGGCTAGGTCAGATGCCCTGTTGGGTTTTCGCTTTGTCAAAAGTAAACAACTCACACTCAAGCTAGTAGATTGTTTATGCTAATTGTTATTAGCATAAAGAGGGGGGAATGTTATAATAATTTTAATTCTTATGTTTAGAGTTACTGGGGGCTTATAGTTCTCCTCAGGTCATGTCAAATTCATGTCATGTCCTTCGCTCTAATCCAAGCAGGAAGTAGACATAACAGGACTGAGACATGGCTTGTCCCGGGACTTCTGCTCCTGGACCATTGTGAACGCCTCTCACCAAGGATGTCACTGTGTTGTATATAATCCCATGTTATGTTTACATCTTTAAGCAAACCTTCCGCTGTAATATTGTGCTGCTTTGCTTCTCCTTCAAGGATTAAAACCTGACCATTGCTTGTTAAATTATAATCGGTCTCCGTGTCTCTCTGGTTAAATATATGGATATAAAATATTCCTATAACAGTCGGCCTCGAAGAAATTATGGCAAACCGTCCGGCGCCTCAGGAGGGGGAAGCAGTGCCCTGCCAACACTGTTTACAGTGGAGGTGGGAATCTGCTGACCTCAACTGGGGACATTGTTGGACGGTGGAAGGAATATTTCGAGGATCTCCTCAACCCCACCGTCACGTCTTCCACTGAGGAAGCAGAGGCCGAGGGCTCAGAGGTGGACTCGTCGGTCACTCGGGCTGAAGTCACTGAGGTAGTTGGGAAGCTCCTCAGTGGAAAGACACCGGGGGTGGATGAGATACGCCCTGAGTACCTCAAGTCTCTGGATGTTGTGGGGCTGTCTTGGCTGACACGCCTCTGCAACATCGCGTGGCGGTCGGGGACAGTACCTCTGGACTGGCAGACCGGGGTGGTGGTCCCCCTTTTTAAGAAGGGGGACCGGAGGGTGTGTTCCAACTACAGAGGGATCACACTCCTCAGCCTCCCCGGGAAAGTCTATGCCAGGGTACTGGAGAGGAGAATGCGGCCGATAGTCGAACCTCAGATCCAGGAGGAACAATGGTTTTCGTCCCGGTCGTAGAACACTGGACCAGCTCTATACCCTCTCCAGGGGCTGGAGGGTTTATGGGAGTTTGCCCAACCAGTCCACATGTGTTTTGTGGATCTGGAGAAGGCATTCGACTGTGTCCCTCGTGGTGCCCTGTGGGGGGGTGCTCTGGGAGTATGGAGTCCGGGGCCCTTTGGTAAGGGCTGTCCGGTCCCTGTACGACCGGAGCAGGAGCCTGGTTCATTGCCGGCAGTAAGTCAGACCTGTTCCCGGTGCATGTTGGACTCAGGGTCCTGTGTTCATTATCTTTATGGACAGGATTTCTAGGCGCAGCCAGGGGCCGGAGGGAGTCTGGTTTGGGGACCACAGGAAGTGGTCTTTGCTTTTTGCAGATGATGTTGTCCTGTTGGCTCCATCAAGCCGGGACCTTCAATGTTCACTGGGGCGGTTTGCAGCCGAGTGTGAAGCGGCTGGGATGAGGATCAGCACCTCCAAGTCTAAGACCATGGTTCTCAGTCGGAAAAGGGTGGCTTGTCCCCTTCAGGTTGGTGGAGAGCTCCTGCCTCAAGTGGAGGAGTTCACATATCTTGGGGTCTTGTTGTGGGGGTCTTGAGTGACGGAAGGAGAGAGTGTGAGATTGACAGACGGATCGGTGCAGCTTCTGCAGTGATGCGGTCGATGTACCGGTCTGTCGTGGTGAAGAAGGAGCTGAGCTGTAAGGCAAAGCTCTAGATTTACCGGTCAATCTACGTTCCTACTCTCACCTATGATCATGAGCTTTGGGTAATGACGGAAAGAACAAAAATACTGTGGCTGAAATGAGCTTTCTCCGCAGAGTGGCGGGGCGCTCCCTTAGAGATAGGGTGAGGAGCTCGGTCACTCGGGAGGAGCTCAAAGTAGAGCCGCTGCTCCTCCACATCGAGAGGTGCAGCTGAGGTGGCTCGGGCATCTGTTTCGGACGCCTCCTGGACGCCTCCCTAGGGAGGTGTTCCGGGCATGTCCCACCGGGAGGAGACCTCGGGAAAGACCTAGGACACACTGGAGGGACTATGTCTCTCGGCTGACCTGGGAACGCCTCGGTATCCTCCCGGAAGAGCTGGAGGACGGTCTGGGGAGAGAAAGTCTGGGTGTCTCTGCTTAGACTGCTGCCCCGTGACCCGGCCACGGATAAGCGGTAGAAGATGGATGGATGGATGCTGTTAGTTTAAAAGACTTGTTTTTTGTAGCTCATATGTTTTATAAACCCTACAGGTGTTCAGTTTCATCAGAAGGAACACTAGTCAAAGTGGAGTAATATGTTTGTTTTTTTACAGCTTTGGACAATTCTAAATCTGTCTAGAGATAGTTTAACAGCCCTATTGACACCAAACTCTAAGCCTTTGCAACACGAGCTGCTGTTTTCTTTAAAGAGAAGGCGGTTGTTCAAGTCTATATCTTAAGTCAGTATTAGTCTTTCTATGGTATGAATACCTGGATAACTGAGAATCTCCACAGACAGGCTCTAGACGAGAGGAGAAGTAAAAGCAGCACCTGTATGTACAGATAGTGTTTCACTAAACCACTTTATTGATTCAGTAAATTCAAAAACACAACGTTTATCACTTGACCTCAATCACATTATTTTTATTCAGAGCCAGAAACAGCACATTTTTACATTTGATTCTGATTTTGCTGAGTTTGAGTCCGTACATTATCGGGTTGAACAGAGGCTGACATGTGAAGAAATACAGTGAAGTAAAAATACGAAGCATTTTGGACAAAAAGCTCAGATCAAACCTGTTTTCTAAAACATCAAATGAAATTCCAAAAGCAAAGTTTATGAGTGAACAGAGGTGAGGCGTACAAGTGCTTAGAGCCTTCTGCCGCGTCTGTTTGGATCCATTAAAACAAACTCTGAGAATATGGAAATATGTGAAAAATATGACACTTAAAGGAATCATAATTGTGACCGTCACAGCGACCAGTTCATACAAGTTATTCACGGTTGTGTCGAAGCAGGACAGTTTAATGATGCTGTAGTTAACGCAGTAAACTTTGTCAATAAAGTTACCACAAAATGTTAAAGATGCTGTGAGGATTGTCAAGATTAAAACCACCACAAACGGAGGCAGCCAAATCAAAACTATAAGAAATGCTACTTTATTGAGGTTCATCTTGGTGTGGTACTGCAGAGGGAAGCATATGGCCACGTATCGGTCGTACGACATCACAGCCAGGTTTGTGAACTCAACAGAGCCGTAAGAATACAGACAGAATATTTGAAGAAAGCACAGAGAAGAGGAAACCGTGTGAACGTCTTTGAGGATTTGAACCAAAAGAAACGGGAATAAAGCAGTGCTGCCATAAAGTTCATTGATGAATAAACTGCAGAGAAAAACATACATTGGTTCGTGTAGAGTTCTGTTCAAACAGATGACGACGATGAGAAGCAGGTTGGACAGCACTATCAGAGCATACACAGACATTATGAGCAGAAAATACAGCCATCTCAAAGGCCCAGTGTCAAAGTAGGCTCCCAGAGTGAAATATGAAACCTGACTGGAGTTTCCCATCGTCCTCCTTTTGGTTTGGAAACTCAGCATCAGACGGTTCACAGCAACAGCTCAGTCAGAACCAAACTAGAACCGAGACAAGCATTTTAACATGTCAACCTCTTTCTCAAGTGTCTTGTCAAACTTCCACTATTTCACTGAAAAGATTTAGACCTGGGATTGTCCTGGTTCAATCCTGACTTAGGTCTCTGTTTAGTACCACTTTAATAAGAAAAGACACCTAACTTTCACAAATATAACTCTTTTCTGACTAATGCATTTCCCACAAAGTAAATACACTGAATTTCAAAATCAACCAAAAAAAAGAGCTGAGCTGAAACGATTTCTGAGAACATCGTTTGGTTAAAATAGGTCTTTTCTTTCATAATCCATAATGTGAACAAACCTGAGGTGATTATCATTCTGTCAGAGTCTTCATCAGCCCTGTTTTTCAGGACCCTTTAAGTATTTTCACAACCTGTTGGACCTGGTTTTAGTCGAGCGCTGAGCTGAGAGTGGGACCAGTGCTGCAGCAGAGGAGAGGCCCCTGGTCGCTCTGAGGGGCCACCCACAGAAACAGGGCTTTATCAGACTGTCCTGGGCCTCCTCTGGGGCTCAGCCTGACAACAGCAGCACAACAGGCCTCTGGGTTTGAGTGGATTTGGAATAATGTCACATGTTTTTGTTTTTTTTTGTACATTTACATTTATTCATTTAGCTGACGCTTTTATCCAAAGCGACTTACATTGTTCTACAGTAATTACCAGTGTTACAGCCACTGGAGGCAAGGTGGGTTAAGTGTCTTGCCCAAGGACACAACGACAGTATGAACTGTGGGGAGAGTGGGAATCGAACCGCCTACCTTCTGGTTGAAGGACGACTGCTCTACCCACTGAGCTACTGCTGCCAATTGTTGTTATTCAATGTCACAGTCTGTGACTTTGTGTAGATGCCATAATGTTCCATAAAAGCTGATTAAACACAAGTTATACATACAGTATAGCTTTGTTTTACATTCTTTAACTGAAATGACACAGTGGACGTCTACTTTACACTAGCTTTATCTTCACTGTCTCATCATGTTGGGTTCTGACCCAGCCTCACCCAGACTCTGCCTCCTGCGCCCCCAAGTCATTTGAGTTTGAGACCCCTGCGTTAAAGGGTGCAGGATACTCGGTCATTATCGTGAAGATTAAACTGTGTAGTTTGTTTTGAAGCAGGACAATAGCTTAATGGTTTAGGTTTTGTCTTTCGCTGCAATTTAGATCTGTCTCCAACCATTTATTACCAATGTGCCTATTATTGCGATTAAGGCAAAAAAAAAAAGAAATATTTGTTGCTTTAATAAACAGAATCCAAACAAAACATTTTAGACTTTTTTTTCATCAGTTTGCTCCACCCTTTTTTATGGCCTTTCCTCTTCTTTTTCCCGCTTCTTTGACTAAAATTTACATAACCCTCAAATGTTACGTTTGTTTTTCTGGCTGCTGGAAGCACCCCCTCCGCTGCTTCAGGCAGGTCTAGTTAAAATGACCAGTCCAGACCCTGTTACAGGCCTCTTCAGCAGATTACACAGCAGTTATGGCAGACCTATATCACCCATACTTTCTGTGACCACTCCTTCCAGGACTAATTCCTTGATGATGATCTTATTAAGAAGGTAAATATTGCAGGTTTATTACGTCAAGGTCAGAATATATGTTACAAATGGGGCAGGTGGGGTAGATGAAGGGGCAGGTAACAGAGTTAAGCATGTCAGGGTGGCAGTAGCTCAGTGGGTAAAGCGGCTGTCCTTCAACCAGGTGGGCGGTTCTATCCCCGCTCGAAACATCTCAAAACATCATAACACCCCGCTCTCCCCAAGATACTGTCGTTGTGTCCTTGGGCAGGACACTTAACCTACATTGCCTCCAGTGATGTTCTGTTACACTGGTAATAGTTTATTGTAAAGCGCTTTGAGTACCTACTACAGTAGGTAGAAAAGCACTATATAAAAATAAAGATCACCAGCTCGGGCCTATTGTTTTTGCTCGAGTTATATATATATATATATATATATATATATATATATATATATATATATATATATATATATATATTTATATTTTTTTTTCTATGAAATGATTCTTAATTTGACCCAGTGAACATGCGCGAAAAGTCATTTTTATTGGGCCCAAAGTTCAAGGTCGGCGAAAAATTTATGTATTTGAAGTCCCCGAAATAAAAATATGAAAAATGACTCGGTGGCGACCCCTAGAAAAGTCAAAATACATTGGGCCTATGGAAAGTGAAAGTACTTTTTTTCCAATGTTGAAATACAAAACTTGGTACATTTATAGGACACCTCAGGGCAAACAGAAAAGTCTATGACAGCCACAGCCTAAACTCAACAGGAAGTCCACCATGTGGGGTGAAAGGCGCGGCCAGCTAAATCGCACCCCTTACGCCAAAAGATTCAACTCATTGCGTTTTTGTCTAAATGGCCCCAATTTTGGTGAGTATCATCTAAACACGTGTTCCAACAAAACCTGTCATTTTGTTTTTGATATCTTATCGGGTGTGGGTGTGGCAAGTAATAAAATATCCGTTAACTCTCAAATGCCGTCTCGGATCAAGTTGGACCCAAAAAGGCGTTTGTGCAGCGTTTGTGCACATTCATGACCTGAACACAAAGATATGTAAATAAAAGGATTAGCTTTAGAAATGGCCTCTAGCGCCCCTACAAACTTATAATGGGACCCAAGAATTTAGTTTGTCATAGAGACATGAAATTTGGTACACACATCTCATATGTCATGACGAACATAAAAGCCAATGACAACCACCCCCTATCTATAAATGTGTTGCCATAGCAACGGCGCAAATATGTGGAAAAAGTCAATGGGAAGGGAAATTTTTAGTTTGTCCTAGGCAAATGAAACTTGGTACACACATCCAGCATGGGCTTATGAACATAAAAGCCAATGGGGACCACACCCTATCACACACGAGAAGGCAGCCATTTTGAATTAAAAATGTGAACCGTCTTAGAAAACACCTCACTTTTAAAAATTGACAGAAAATAGCTGCTTCATTCCACAAACACCAAACTTAGGCAAAATGAGCTAAACACTTGTGTGGTAAATAAACAATGCATTTTCTTGTCGTTTTTGATCAACTTATATTTTTTTTATTATAATTTTTCTGCTAAATTATCCTCAATTTTGACCCAGTAAATGTGCGCAAAAGTACACTTTATTGGCCACTAAACTCAAGCCTGGTGAAAAATGTATGTATTTTAAGTATTTGAAAAATTAATAAAAAGAAATGACTCAGTGGCGACCCCTGCAAAATGAAAATACGTTCGGCCTATAGAAAGTGAAAAAAATTTTTCCAACGTAGAAAAATGAAACTTGGTAGATCTATAGGAGACCTCAGGGCAAACAGAAAAGTCTATGACAGCAACAGCCTAAACTCAACAGGAAGTCCGCCATGTGGGGTGGAATGTGCGACCACCTAAATCGCACCCCTTACGTCAAAAGATTAAACCCAATGTGTTTTCTTCTAAAAGGCCCCAAATTTGTTGAGTATTATCTAGACACGAGTGCCAACAAAGTTATCAGTTTGTTTTTTTGATACATTTGTGGCTGTGGTCGTAATGAGCCTGTGAAGAGGCAGCCATTTCTTTGGGAAATAAATGCCATTTACTAAATGCCAGGATCCTTCCTTTAGAGGACGCTCCTCCAGAGCCAAGACTAGAGTTTTGGAAAACTCCTCAGAATCTTTTGGAACTTGTAAACTTGTTCTTTTAGACAACTAATATTTACATTTTTACTTTTTAAACAGGAGGGTGCAGTGCTTTCTGAGTCATTGCAAATCTCCAGCCAGAACTTTGTTTTTCTCGCCTTAGCCCAAGCATAAACTCTTATTTTCAAAAGTTCAGACAGATCCCAGGAAAACCAGGGAATGTGGAGACCTTTAACTCTAAATACAAGGTGGTGTAGCAGGTACACAACAAGATGTTAACATAAGGTCAGCCAAGTTCACAACATTCAAAAACTTTGGCCACTCCTCTCGCAGGAGGGGGCACTTCCTGCCCCAGTATCAATACTTTTCCACTGTGTCCAGCCAGCAGTGACCTACTGGTTCTAACTGGTTTCAACAGATGAGGTGTTTAGTGTCCTAATCTAGGGTGAGTGTAGCAAGCAAAGTAAACAACTAACAAGTACAAACAGTTATAAGGGTGCCCCTTAATAGAAAAATACTAACATTACAAAAGGTTTAAAAAAGAATCAAAGTCTAAGCCAAGCAGTTACTGACCATATAGTTGCAACAACAAACTGACGAGGAGTGGATAAAGAGCTAGGCTAGGTTTAGGGTTTATAAGCACTCAACACTAACTGGAGTATGGTGGACCCTTAATGAGAACAATCGAGTGGAAGTGGGTAGGGCGAGGGTGTAGGGCAGGAGTGGGCAATTATTTTTCCCAAGGGCCACATTAGAACCTGAGACTCTTGTGGAGGGGCGCGCCAACACAGGGAACTCACTTATGCTCAATAAAAAAGCTTTTTTTTTGCATTTAGGAAAGATATTTACAGTTTGGAGCATGTTGTAGTGGAATCAACTGATCACAGCAGAATATTGAAGGAAACATTGATGCAGTAACACGTAGGGGGCACATTTTATCTTGAAATCTAGCATTAATTCAAGCAGGACTCATGCAAGCATTAAACTCTAATTAATCATATTTTCATTTCATCCTTACCTTAACTAAAAACCTAACGCTAACCTTAACCTTATGCATGTACTCATTCAAGAGTCGTGGATGAATTTATGATAAAATGTGAGAAATGTGAGAAATACACATATACCACAATACAATCATTCACACTTAATGACACAGACACATAAAACACAGTGCAAGATCCTAAATATAATTAAATCCACTGTGTAGAACAAGGGTGTTGTGATATTGGGACATAGAAATAATCTTCAATTTATTAATTAGACAAGACAAGACATTTATTTTTGTATAGCCCAATATCACAACAACAGCCGCCTCAAAGGGCTTAACATCCCCTGTCCTTAGACCCTCCATCAGGGGGAGGAAAAACTCAAAAAAAAAAACAGCCGGGAAAAAAGAGAAACCTCAGGGAGAACCACAGAAGGAGGGATCCACTCCCAGGAAGGCCGTGCAAGAATGTGTCCTGGACAGTTGAAAAAATACATATAAATACAAACATATTCACAAAAATACATTTATGTTGACAGCGCCAGTGTCCACTCTGTGTGTCTGTGTGTGTGTACCTACATCTACAGCCAGTGTGAGTGTGTACCTACAGCTACAGACCAGTGTGAGTGTGTACCTAAAGCTACAGACCAGTGTGAGTGTGCACCTACAGCTACAGACCAGTGTGAGTGTGTACGTACAGCTACAGACCAGTGTGAGTGTGTACCTACAGCTACAGACCAATGTGAGTATGTACCTACAGCTACAGACTAGTGGGAGTGTGCACCTACAGCTACAGACCAGTGTGAGAGTGCACCTACAGCTACAGACCAGTGTGAGTGTGTACCTACAGCTACAGCCAGTGTGAGTGTGTACCTACAGCTACAGACCAGTGTGAGTGTGTACCTAAAGCTACAGACCAGTGTGAGTGTGCACCTACAGCTACAGACCAGTGTGAGTGTGTACGTACAGCTACAGACCAGTGTGAGTGTGTACCTACAGCTACAGACCAATGTGAGTATGTACCTACAGCTACAGACTAGTGGGAGTGTGCACCTACAGCTACAGACCAGTGTGAGAGTGCACCTACAGCTACAGACCAGTGTGTGTGTGTGTACCTACAGCTACAGACCAGTGTGAGTGTGCACCTACAGCTACAGACCAGTGTGAGTGTGCACCTACAGCTACAGACCAGTGTGAGTGTGTACCTACAGCTACAGACCAGTGTGAGTGTGAACCTACAGCTACAGACCAGTGTGAGTGTGTACCAACAGCTACAGACCAGTGTGAGTGTGTACGTACAGCTACAGACCAGTGTGAGTGTGCACCTACAGCTACAGACCAGTGTGAGTGTGCACCTACAGCTACAGACCAGTGTGAGTGTGTACCTAAAGCTACAGACCAGTGTGAGTGTGTACGTACAGCTACAGACCAGTGTGAGAGGGCAGCTACAGCTACAGACCAGTGTGAGTGTGCACCTACAGCTACAGGCCAGTGTGAGTGTGTACCTACAGCTACAGACCAGTGTGAGTGTGCACCTACAGCTACAGACCAGTGTGAGTGTGCACCTACAGCTACAGACCAGTGTGAGTGTGTACCTAAAGCTACAGACCAGTGTGAGTGTGTACGTACAGCTACAGACCAGTGTGAGAGGGCAGCTACAGCTACAGACCAGTGTGAGTGTGCACCTACAGCTACAGACCAGTGTGAGTGTGTACCTAAAGCTACAGACCAGTGTGAGTGTGTACGTACAGCTACAGACCAGTGTGAGAGGGCAGCTACAGCTACAGACCAGTGTGAGTGTGCACCTACAGCTACAGGCCAGTGTGAGTGTGTACCTACAGCTACAGACCAGTGTGAGTGTGCACCTACAGCTACAGACCAGTGTGAGTGTGCACCTACAGCTACAGACCAGTGTGAGTGTGTACCTAAAGCTACAGACCAGTGTGAGTGTGTACGTACAGCTACAGACCAGTGTGAGAGGGCAGCTACAGCTACAGACCAGTGTGAGTGTGCACCTACAGCTACAGGCCAGTGTGAGTGTGTACCTACAGCTACAGACCAGTGTGAGTGTGTACCTACAGCTACAGACCAGTGTGAGTGTGTACCTACAGCTACAACCAGTGTAAACCTAACTCTATGATCATCAGTCTCCATACGTTTGGTGAAATAAGTATGTTTTGAGTTTTTGAAAATCTCAACAGAGTCAGATCGCCGCACTTCCACCGGGAGCACATTCCACAAAAATGGGGCTCTATAAGAAAAGGCTCTGCAGCAAACTTCTGCTTTATTCGAGGAAGTTGAAGGAGGCCAGAGTCCTGGGAGCGAAGGGTACGAGCTGGAGTATACCAGGTGATAAGGTCAGAGAGGTCAGAGGGCGCGCGTCCACATAGGATTTTATAGGTTAACAAGAGAACTTTGAAATCAGCTCTAACATGAGGAAGTGTAATGAAGCCAGGACCGGAGTAATGTGATCAAACTTCCTGGTCTTTGTTAAAAGTCTGGCGGCTGTATTTTGGACCATTTGTAGTCTGAGTACTTTTCCTCGGCAGTCCAGAGAATAACGCAGTAGTCCAGCCTGGATGTGACAAATGCATGAATGAGAATTTCAGCATCAGCTAAAGAGAGGCAGGAGGGAGTTTTTGAGATATTCCTCAAGTGAAAAAAGCCCAGTTTAGTGACCTCACTAATGTGCTGCTGCAGAGAGAGTGTGGAGTCAAAAATGACACCGAGGGTCCTCACAGTGTTGCTCCAACACACAGTTGTTGATGGAGACAGTAAGATTGTTGAACTTGTGCCGATGACTGGCAGGACCAATTAACAAGAGCTCTGTTTTATCCGAGTTCAAATGGAGGAAGTTTTGAGACATCCATGTTTTAATTGAAACGAGGCAGGCCTCTAGACGCATGATGTCAGTATTATTCACTTTTATTGGTAGATACAGCTGTGTATCATCGGCGTAACAGTGGAAGTTCACTCCATAACTTCTGATGATTTGTCCCAATGGTGTAACATATAGTGAAAAAAGTATGGGACCGAGCACAGACCCTTGTGGCACACCGAACTTCACTGGTGCCGTGGAGGAGAAGGATTTATTAAAAGAGACAAAATGAGACCTATCACACAGATAGGATTCTAACCAAGAAAGAGCAGAGCCAGAGATGCCAAAAACATCTTTAAGTCTGTTGATTAGCACTGCATCAATCGTATCAAATGCAGCTGAGATCCATCAATAACAGTCGAGCCGATGAGTCCTCGTCCATCTGAAGGAGGAGATCATTTGTCACTTTAACTAAAGCTGTTTCAGTGGAATAAGAGGCCCTAAACTCAGACTGAAACGGCTCGAGGAGCTCATTTTCCGATAGATCTAGAGTAAGTTGTTTTAGCACAACTTTTTCTAGGACTTTAGATAAAAAAGGTAAATTGGAGACAGGATGGAAATTATTTAGGCATCCAGGATCCAGAGTAGGTTTTTTGAGCAGGGCTTTGACCACAGCCTGTTTGAAAAGGGAAGGAACGGTGCCAGTAGACAGGGACAAGTTTATAATGTTTAATATAATTTGCCCCACATAGGGCCACAGTTCTTTAAGCTGTTTTGCTGCAGGATATCCAGGAGACTCGTAGTTGCTTTACATGAAGAAACCACCTTTGTCAGCTCATCGAGGGAAACAGAATCTAAGACTGAGAGACGAGAGGTCGGTGGATCCAAGTGAATGGGACCCGGAGCCAAACAAGACAAAAACAAAATATTATCCCTGATATCTTCAATTTTATGATTAAAGAAATCTAAAAAGTCTTGTGCATTAAGGGAGAGCAGTCTTCAGTTGTTTTTGGTTGGATAAGTTTAGCAACTGTTCCAAAGAGAAACCTGGGGTTATGCCGGTTTTCTCTGATAAGAGATGAAAAATAGGTAGTCTTTGCAGTGCTGAGGGCGTGCTTATAGGTGTTTACACACAAACACCACTTTTGATAATTTAGATTTGTTTTTGACTTGCGCCATTTGCGTTCAAAACTCCTGCAGGCCTGTTTCAAAGCCCGCGTTTCCTCATTATACCATGTCGTAGGTCGTCTGGTTGGTCTGGGCTTTGTCCTGAGGGGTGCCACTGAGTCGGTGATGGCTGAGAGGGTAGCATGGACCTCCTCTGTGTAGGCCTCTACTGAGTTTCCAGGTGGAGTTAAATTAGGAAGAACATCTGTCAGCCGTGTGGCAATCATTTCCATTGCAGCTGCGCTAATTACTATTAATCATTTATTTAAATGTACAACACCAATGTTATTTGTTTAGAAAAAAAGAAGCAAAGACAGTTTGTCACTCCATCTCAATCACTGTTATTTTATTCTTTGGCTTCAACAATAAACTTTTACACACAGTTCTGATTCTGGACAGGTTCAGTCCGTACATGAGAGGGTTAAACAGCGGCTGACAGGTCAGGTGATACAACGGAAATACTATTCTTAACATTTGGGAAAAAAGACTGGTATCAACCCTTGTTTGAATAATTAGGAAGAAAGCTCCAACAGCACCATTTACAAGTGAACAGAGGTGAGGCGTACACGTGCTCAGAGCCTTCTGCCGCGTCTGTTTGGATCCATTAAAACAAACTCTGAGAATATGGAAATATGTGAAAAATATGACACTTAAAGGAATTATAACAGTGACCGTCACAGCGACCAGTTCATACAAGTTATTCACGGTTGTGTCGAAGCAGGACAGTTTAATGATGCTGTAGTTAACGCAGTAAACTTCATCAATAAGAGTCCCACAAAATGTTAAAGATAACGTGAGGAGCGTCGTGATTAAAACGGCCACAAACGGAGGCAGCCAAATCAAAACTATAAGAAATACCACTTTATTGAAGTTCATCTTGGTGTGGTACTGCAGAGGGAAGCATATGGCCACGTATCGGTCGTACGACATCACAGCCAGGTTTGTGAACTCAACAGAGCCGTAAGAATACAGACAGAATATTTGAAGAAAGCACAGAGAAGAAGGAACAGTGTGAACGTCTTTGAGGATTTGAACCAAAAGAAACGGGAATAAAGCAGTGCTGCCGTAAAGTTCATTGATGAATAAACTGCAGAGAAAAACATACATTGGTTCGTGTAGAGTTCTGTTCAAACAGATGACGACGATGAGAAGCAGGTTGGACAGCACTATCAGAGCATACACAGACATTATGAGCAGAAAATACAGCCATCTCAAAGGCCCAGTGTCAAAGTAGGCTCCCAGAGTGAAATATGAAACCTGACTGGAGTTTCCCATCGTCCTCCTTTTGGTTTGGAACTCAACATCAGACGGTTCACAGCAACAGCTCAGTCAGACAATTACAACACAGCTGCAGTTTTCTACTTGGTTAAATTATTTGAATTGAAACAGAGCCTTTGTTTGGTCTGGTCTTTGGACTTTGCCCATTTGGGTTTCACCAGAGAACAGAGAAGAGATCTTAGATGGTTTTAAACACTGGGTAAAACTGTTGGAAAATGAAAATAAATAAATGTTGTAGGTAAAAAAAATAAAATATGATTTAGAAAGTTTCTCAATTCTTTAAATTTATAACCTGACAAACATTTCCAGTAAAATTCAAAACTCTTCAGACCCCGTCCTTTCAAAAACCTGTTGGACCTGGTTTTAGTCGAGTGTTTAGAGTGGGACCTGTGCTGCAGCAGAGGAGAGGCCCCTGGTCGCTCTGAGGGGCCACACACAGAAACAGGGCTTTATCAGACTGTCCTGGGCCTCCTCTGGGGCTCAGCCTGACAACAGCAGCACAACAGGTCTCTGGACAAACAGTGAATTTGGATATTAAAAATCCTTGTGGACTGCGTCAGGAATACCTCCCCAGGGACACATCCAGAAAAGATGCCTGAGCCAACTCAGATGACTTCTTTCAATGTGGGGGAGCAGCAGCTCTACTCTGAGCTCCTCCCCAGTGACCAAGCTCCTCATCCTATCTGACCCAATCCTCATGACCATAGGTGAGAGTTAGTTATCACTACTGCAGAAGTTCGCTAGAAGTTCTGTGTATAACAGTTCTGTCCGTTGAGGACGTTGAGGATGTATTATGATAGGGGAATTCCTGCTCATTGGTCTGGGGACTACCTAAAACTATTAAAAAATGTATAAGACAGCTGGCTTTAAAGCTACCCAGCCGCTGTCTGCTGAAATTAAACAGTGCTTCTGTGACGTGAGTGACAGACTGAAGGTGTACAACAGAGAGACGCACAGTCCGAGGAGCTGACTGTCATCTTCGGCAGTGACTGTAGACATACAGAAAAGAGTAAACAATGCCGAGAAACAGAGTTGCTACATGGTATTACGAGCCTGACTATGGATAGAAAACATCAAGGTTACTCAACGAAATGGACGCACTCCTGTCGCTGAGAACCAGAACTGATTGCTTATGATCCAAATAAATTACCAAAGAGCAAAATAAATAAATTAGACATTTCTATCTCCCTTCCCTCCTTGATTAAGTCTGGCCAGCAGCTCTGTCTTATCTTATTTTACTGTTACTCCCTATTCTCATCAACGACGAGGCCACTCAGCTCACACAACCCGCTCCGCCAAAACATCGCCTTAACATCTCACAGACGCCTTACCTTTCTATCCGATCAACATCACCCCAAACCAACTGTCTGCCATTGGACATCTGTCTGACCCTTTTCTCTAACCCCCCCATTGAAAAATCCCATCACGTTCATTCTGTTATCCTGTTGTTGTCTGATGTCTGTATTTACAGTATATGTTACGTGTGTTGTTACAGAAAATGTAGTTATACGTACTTGTTATGTTTGATGTCTGTATTGCCTATGTTATGTCTGTACAATGCCTTATTTCATTTTCCTGAAGATCATTGCGCCTGGAAAATGGACTGCATGGTGTGGTTTGCAATCTTTGTGTCTATCTATGTATAAATGTAATATCTTGCACCTTTATTGCTGAAGCAAGTTCCTAGTTTGTGAATTTTGTTCACTGACAATGGCAATAAACGTTTCCGTTTTCTGCGCTAAGACCCCAAGATACTTGATCACCTCCACTAGAGGCAGGAGCTCTCCACCAACCTGAAGAGGACAAACCACTTGTTTCTGACTGAAAACCATGGTCTTGGACTTGGAGGTGCTGATTCTCATCCCAGCTGCTTCACACTGGGCTGGAAATTTTCCCAGTGCAGCTGAAGGTTCTGGCTTGATGGAGCCAACATGACAACATCATAAGATCCTGTGGTCCCCTGGCTGCACCCAGAAATCCTCTCCATAAAGATAATGAACAGGACCGGTAACAAAAGGCAGCTCTATCAGAGTCCAACATGCACCAGGAACAAGTTGGATTTACCGCCAGCAATAAGCCAAGTTCCAGCTCCGGTCCGTCTCAGTGACTTCAGCTTGGGTAAAGGACAAGTTCACCTCCAAGCCCTCGGCCTCTGCTTCCTCTAGGACGGAGAGGACAACCTCAAAGTATTCCTTACACCCTCTGACGTTGTCCCCAGTTAAATTCAGGCGACGCCATAAAGAATCTAGGAGTAATTTTTGACAGAGAATTGAATTTCCACAAATTAATGCTATTGTCAAAACAATTTTTTCCATCCAGCTGGTACAAACTGCAGCTGCTTGTCTCTGACCAAACACATCCGGACCACTTCATTGATCTGAAATTTGAACTGTCCACTATCCTAGTTGTTTCGAGGTCCCAGTACGAGCAGTCAGGCAATAGTTCAGGGAACGTGAGGCAACGTAAACACAGACAAATACTGTCTATTAAATCACGTAATGTTTAACATAATAACTGTTATCCTGTCGCTAAAGTCACAGCTAAGCAACGCTAAGTGCTAAACTTTAGTTTGATGAAATGAAGTAGTATTTTTTGTAAAAAAAATGTAAAGATGTATTTAAACAGTACACGGGCGCAGATGGCACTGGGGATATTCTGACCTATAACAAATAAATTAATTAGGGTTTCATTCCACTATACATTAGCCCGCTGCCAGGGCCGGATTAACAATTTCCTGTGCCCTGGGCAACAAGACTCAAGGGCCCCCTCCTGCCCCCCAAAGCAACAATAGCATAGTCGCTTTAACCATGAGCATATAGCCTTACGTCTACATTAACATTCAGGCTTCTGCAGGGCTTAGAGCTGATGTATGTAATAGCCTCAGCTTAAAGTGCATTCAAGAGACAGAACAGACGCACCAATGTTTAACAGAACTTTTTACAATTAGAATTAGAACAAAGATTATTTCTAAAATGCTACAATGTGAAATTATGAATAAACACAGAAACTTGTTAATTGGGCTCCCCACAGTGCCGGGTCTGACGGGAGCGTGAAGGTGCGGCCAGTGCTGGGGCTGCTGTCTGCCTCGGCTTCTTCGGTTGGACTTGCGTGTTTGTTGTGATGATGAAGAGGCTGTTCATTCTTGTCGCCCTCTTGCTCTTGGCTGTTGTTGTTCCATGTCTTTCTGTTAGCTCCCACACTGGTGGTAGCCTGACTGCTAGCGCTTAGGTTAATGTGTTAACATTAGGAAGCACTAAAATTTTCTTTTAGCGCTCCCACTTTACTGCTTCTACATCTTCCCACGAATTTCAAATTTCAAAGTGTCTAGTCACGTGATTAGACGTGACAGCTTGTCTTCGATCGCTGCACAGGAAGCTACAGACACTGTTTTTGATGTGATTTAACATAATATTTTAAACGGGTTGCAAAAATCTGCATATAATTAGGAAAGTGAGTATTGCATTTATAACGTGACTTATTCTAACATAATAGAGTATTTGATGGTTTCCAGGGCCCCTTACATGTCCTGTGCCCCTAAGCAAGTGACTAGTTGCATTTACATTTACATTTATTCATTTAGCTGATGCTTTTATCCAAAGCGACTTACATTGTTCTATAGTAATTACCAGTGTTACAGCCACTGGAGGCAAGGTGGGTTAAGTGTCTTGCCCAAGGACACAACGACAGTATGAACTGTGGGGAGAGTGAGAATCGAACCGCCTACCTTCCGGTTGAAGGACGACCACTCTACCCATTGAGCTAGTTGCCTTAATGGTTAATCCGGTCTTGCCCGCTGCAGCCGCTCCTGTAATATTGCCGAACTTCACGTTCTTGGAAATGAATCGGGCTTTGCAACACTAAAGCACCATTATTTTGTACTACGCTCTCACTACACGCTGTTCTGTTGTTAATGAACACAAAGCGACGCTGCTGTCATCGGCGTTTGACGTTCTCTCTGTGTGTGTGCTATAACCGGCTACAACTCCTGATCCCAGGGTCCTACGAGGACCTGATACCTGCCTCCGTTGAGCCTGTGGCTGTAACGGTGACCAAAGTGACTTTATAGTACAAGGACGAAAGTAAAAGGCTTATACTTTTGCCAATGACTGAGCAGGTGGTTTGTCCACAGATGACGACAATGAGAAGGACATTAGACGCTACAATTACAACATACAGAAGTACCACAACAAAATAAATACATGTATTTGAACAGGCTTAAGTCGTAATAAGGCCCTAGAATGATACAAGTGACTTGTGTGGAGTTTTTCATTGTTAACTTGTTCACAAAGCCATTTCTTGTTGATAAGTTAGTCTAACTTTGTAGAAAATGTCAAACTACAGTTAGTTGCACATTATATGGACATGGACCTATGAGTAAAGAGGACATGTAGAAAAAGCTCTTAACCATTAATTAGCATCTTTATCTTTCTGTTACTACTAATGTACAGAAAATGTCTTTCCTTAAATCCACATCCACGAGAAAGTCCAGATAACACTTGTTCAAGACCTTTCAAATGTCCAGATAGAAACACTCATAAATTCCAGGTTTTCTGATAAAACTTTAATGATTAACTGTTTAAGAAAGATTCACTCAAAGATGAAGCACGAAACAGACATTTTATCTTAATCTACCACATTTTATGCATACGTAGTCATTTATATATCTGTCTTTTGTATCTTTGTCTTTGTCTCTAATAAACACTTGTATTATATCAACATTCTCAAAAGTCTAACTCTTGGATTTAGTCTGAAACTCAATCTGGACATAAACCTGTGCAGTTTTGTACGAACAGACAACGTCAACTTGCCTGTATGAGTAATAATTTTTTTTAGCAGTTATTTGAATTAAAGCAACGGGCTGTGATTTGTAGAAAAATTAGATAACAGGTCATTTGATACCAGATACAAATTTTTCTGAGATGGAAACAAAAGAGAAACCTTTCAGCTCTTTAGTTTGCAAAATCAAAAACCTTATTTTGGTAACTCACAAAAGAGGAAAAAAATCTTAATTTGAGAACATAAATCACACAGTCACATGGTCAGAGGCATCCATTTAACTAAATATAATTTTTAAATGATAAAAACAAATCTGACAATTTTAATAAAATCCCTGTGAACAGCACTTGATTTCTCATAAAGGTCTCTGAAGGTAAAATGTACATTTGTTTAAAGCGTAAAGCAGCAATTATCTTAAAAAAGAACTAAAATTTCATAAACCCTTAAAGGTTTCCAACATTCAAAAGTATAAAACATTACAATGATTGTCTCAAATGTATTTTAGGCTACCATTTGCAGACACATTCAGTCAAAAATAAATAAATTTAATCAAATTTCTTCATCAGAATCTCAATAAAAAATTTACCGTCAAAAATATAAGTATTAATATAAGTATTTAACCAGACCAGTGTCATAACATTTTCAAAGAAATATTTATCACACAAAGTGAATAAATTACAGTCAATCCTTTTAACCAATGATCCCCAACAATGATATGAATCTGTTGATAGTCACTACAGTCAGAGTGAGGCACTGACTAAGCCCAAACTCTGGCTGCACTGTCTTTTAAAACCTTCAACATTCAGACTTCACTTTTTAAAAAATCCCTTGTTTTTTATGAAAGTGAATTTGGTAAAAGTGAAACATTCGTCTTAGGAGGGTCCCCTTTCAGCTGCACAGTTTGTAAAACATAGTTTGGTCTACACAAAAAGCATTATAATGTTCCCTATCAAAAGCTAAACTTGATGCTGCATATCTATCTGCTATTGAGAACACTCTTTGTTCAACCAATTATGAGGCAAGAATTGGCTTAAATAACATTGGTAGGTGACTTTGCTTGATCACCTGGGTGTATGCACACCTGGAGGTTATAAATACACGTGACGTGAAAGCGTTATATTTTTGTCTTTAAAGGCATTGATGAGGTGGCGTTTTAGAACATTGCCGGGCCACAGGCCTGTCTCTTTGTGCAACCAAGCAGACGGTCTGCACTATTGGCCGTTCTATGGCTGCCCTAGTTGCTACGGAGAAGCATTTGTGGATGAACCTCACAGGCACCATGAAGAAGAATAGTTTTTTTATCCTTGATGCCCCCATCAAGCCTTCTGGCCTTTTTGGCAACGCAGTTCATGCTATCGCCACTAGATTTCGGGAGGCGAAATGCTATGTAGAAGCTTTGATGAGGTTCCTTCCCTGCCATGCTCATGAGTCGGGACCATCGGATACCCAGTCACAACCAGGTCTGGCTTCTCTGAGGCATAAAGTTGTGTCCCTCTTTGTAAGGACTGCTCAGTCCAACCAAGGAACCGGACCTGCGGACCATCATCTCTGCAAAAAATGCTGTGGGGGTTGTCTCCTGCCATATTTCATATGCTGCTATGCTAGATGCCTACCATCTCCCTAAGAAATCAAGCTGTCAGCGTGGAGGCTACTGCCAAATATATCCCCTAGGGTAGAAAGGACTGTAGAGAAAGGCTACAGAATCAAATTTGTGTATCGTCCTCCCGTTTTGACGACGTGGTCTCAAGAGTTGGCGTTACAACATTGGGATGTTGTCCTAGCATCCGAAATCTCTAGTGTTGAGACTCAATGCCAAGAAAAGCATTCCTGCCCAGAAGACAACCTATTTTGGGGGTTGTATGGGATTCAGTCACAATCCAGGCACATCTGTCTCCTGCATGCATCAAGTCCATTCTGACTATCCCGTGGCCTATGAGGCATGTGGTCAAGCTAAACCTATAGGTATAAGGGCCCTTTCAACCAGAAGTGTTGCATCTTCAGTGGCTTAATGACTCTCACATCAGGAGTCACACTGTCCTTTCAGAGCCAACGACCATGACACTAGAACAGCCTGGTCTATTAGAGTTAATTTCAGATTAAACTCCTCCCTCTAGAGATAAAGCTCAACTCTCTTACAGTTGATCTCAGAATTGATAAAGTCTCTTGGAAATAGAGACAAAACGTCTTCACCTTGAAAACTGAGTCCAGATGATTTTACTTAAACCTTTTTTTTCAAGATGTCTTGGATGACTGAGAACCTTCACAGAAACACTAACAGTAAAATGAACAATGATAAACTGAAATGATACAGCAAGGTTACATTTATGTAGTCTCAACCAAAACTAATTTATTACAGTTATGGTTCATAGAAACAAGACAAACTCCTTCACTCATATTCTTTTCTCTACATAAGGTTTTTCTCAGAGTTTTACTGTGGAGCTTGTCACTGATGTCTTACACAAGCTGGTTTAGGAACAGTGCAGCTGTTTAGATGTTAGTTAATCAGATAAACATGAAGTGCTCCAACATTTGTGCAAAGACTCGACAAAATAACAGTAACACGTACAGTATCCTGTCTGATATAAGGTCACTAACCGTTATCCTGCCGGGACAGCTAAGTCAGATGTTGATGTAGCTGCTCAGCTAACATTAGCTTTTTTTTAGACAAACGTTACATGCAGTCGATAATCTCTCATACAAAGTTAGCGTTAGCTCTAACTGCTGTATTGTGTTGAACAACGCTTTATAAAACTAAATTAATACTAAAAATTAAATTGTAAAACATTAGTCACCCTCTTCTCTCCCATGTCTCAGGTGTTCTCTTTTACTGCTGTGTCAGCGCTCCAGAGTCAAGCATAATAAAGTTTGTCAAACAATAAACTTGTAAAATGGACAGGACACGGCCTGTAGTTCTCCTTATGGCCACTTGTGTCAGTAACTGTTAGGTTTTTCTGAAAACTACGCAATGTCCGTTTAACTGTAAGTATTTCTTTTGACATATTTAAATTATATATATTATATTATAAATTATATTTGGCTTTGACAGTGGAATTGCAGACAGTGACTTTCATTTGCAAAACTCACATTGCTCTAAATCCACAGTGATTTCTTTATTATATAAATTCAGTTTTACCCAGAGGCCTGTTGTGCTGCTGTTGTCAGGCTGAGCCCCAGAGGAGGCCCAGGACAGTCTGATATAGCCCTGTTTCTGTGGGTGGCCCCTCAGAGCGACCAGGGGCCTCTCCTCTGCTGCAGCACAGGTCCCACTCTCAGCTCAGCGCTCGACTAAAACCAGGTCCAACTAGCTTCTTAAATTTATGTGGATGAGAAAAGGCTTTGATATTTGTTAAAAAAATCATATTGATCATTTAAAAACAAGAACTAACATTAACAAATTTTGACTGAAATGCTTCTTGTTCAGCTTTACTTAAATTACATTTGTTTGAACTCTTTTCTCAAACAATGTTATTATTTGTTGTAATTGTCTGACTGAGCTGTTGCTGTGAACCGTCTGATGCTGAGTTTCCAAACCAAAAGGAGGACGATGGGAAACTCCAGTCAGGTTTCATATTTCACTCTGGGAGCCTACTTTGACACTGGGCCTTTGAGATGGCTGTATTTTCTGCTCATAATGTCTGTGTATGCTCTGATAGTGCTGTCCAACCTGCTTCTCATCGTCGTCATCTGTTTGAACAGAACTCTACACGAACCAATGTATGTTTTTCTCTGCAGTTTATTCATCAATGAACTTTACGGCAGCACTGCTTTATTCCCGTTTCTTTTGGTTCAAATCCTCAAAGACGTTCACACGGTTTCCTCTTCTCTGTGCTTCCTACACATATTCTGTCTGTATTCTTTTGGATGTGTTGAGTTCACAAACCTGGCTGTGATGTCGTACGACCGATACGTGGCCATATGCTTCCCTCTGCAGTACCACACTCACATGAATAATAAGAAAGTGGAATATCTGGTTGTTTTGATTTGGCTGCCTCCGTTTGTGGTCGTTTTAATCACAGCGCTCCTCACGTCATCTTTAACATTTTGTGGAAACTTTATTGATAAAGTTTACTGCGACAATTACAGCATCATTAAATTGGCCTGTTCTGACACAATTGTGAATAACTTGTATGAACTGGTCGCTGCCTCCTTCATTATTATAATTCCTGTAAGTGTCATATTTTTCACATATTTCCAGATTCTCAGAGTTTGTTTTAATGGATCCAAACAGACGCGGCAGAAGGCTCTGAGCACTTGTACGCCTCACCTCTGTTCACTCATAAACTTTGCTTTTGGGTCTTTGTTCCATATTCTTCAGACCAGGTTCGAGATCAGCCACTGGCCTCAGATTTTGAGAATATTTTTATCGTCTTATCATGCAATCTGTCAGCCGCTGTTCAACCCCCTTGTGTACGGACTGAACCTGTCCAGAATCAGAACTGTGAGTAAAAGTTTCTGGTTGAAGCATAAAAATAAAATAATTGAGTGAAAATCTGTCTTTGCTTCATTTTGAACAAATACTGAGAGACAACCTCTGCCGTTAGCGCCTTTATCAGGGTAAAGAAAAACTCAAGAAACCCAGCCATAGGTAAAAAGAGAAACCTCAGGAGGAACTACAGGAGGACATCTCTCAGGACGAACAGGCCGTTACAGAGATGTGTCCAGGGCACCTGCAGAACAGTCACATAAAGTTCATTATATTCAAGTAAATTAAATTAAATTTAACTTCAGTAGGAAATTCTCATAAGTAGCCCTGACCAAGTTTCATCAATAAATGGATTTATGAGTGTTTTAGTTATTTACTGCCTCCACTGTTAACGTAGACATGGAGATAGCACAGAGGCGTTTTTAGGTTTTGAGGAGGTTGGGGGCTTAGACCAGTTCTGGTCCGTGTCCAGCTCAAGAGCCATTCTAGGTTTAGGCTCTAGAGGAACTGAAGACCTCATGACGCTACCAGGAAATGTCACACAAAAAGCATGTAGGTCAGTGCAGGCGTGGGTCAGGGGCTCCTCACCCAAAACATTTCTAATAGAATAAATGTTATTATTGTAATTACATCTATTCTTAATGTAAAGAGTCAAAATATGGAACAAAACCACGGAATTGCCCCAATTCCACATCTGAAACATAAATAAGTGCTGGTAATATACTGAGTAAAATTTTAACATAACACTTTTTGTTTTTGCCCTCATTTTTCATGAGCTGGACTCAAGATCAAAGATATTTTCCATAAACACAAAAGGCCAGTTTTTCTGAAATATAATTCACAAATCTGTCCAAATCTGTGTTAGCGAGTACTTCTCCTTTGCCGAGATAATCCACCCACCTCACAGGAGTGGCATATCATGATGCTGATTAGTGGGCTTGGTTATTGCACAGGTGGGCCTGAGGTTCTAAAATGTGCAGTTTTATCACAGCACAATGCCACAGGTGTCGCAGGTTTTGAGGGAGCGTGCAGTTGGCTGCCATAAGCTATCTCTAAAGTTGTTTTTTAGAGATTTTGGCTGTAGATCTAAACCGGCCTCACAAATGCAGAACACGTGTAACCACATCAGCCCAGGACCTCCACCTCCTGCATTTTCACCTCCACGATCCTCTGAGACCATCCACTCGTAATGCTGCTGCAACAATCGATTTACATAACCAAAGAATTTCTGCACAAACTGTCAGAAACCGTCTCAGGGGAACTCATCTGCTCGTCTTCCTCATCCAGGTCTCGACCTGACTGTAGTTCGTCATTCCACCATCACAATCAACAACCTGATCAACTCTATACAAAGACGTTGCACTGCGTGAAGCAAATAGTGGTCACACCAGATACTGACTGGTTTTTGGACCAGCCCCCAAACCCCCCCAAAACAGTGAAACGCTACATTTTAGAGTGGCCTCTTATTGTGGCCGGCCTAAGGCAGACCTGTGCTCTATTTAGGGAAGAGCATGATTTTAAGCGCGACAAGACGCCCGATGGGTTAACTTTATCAAAAGTTAGATCAAGTAGAACTAAAATCACAGGACCCTCAGCATCAACAGACATGGTAATATCATTGTGCACTTTCAATAGTGCGGACTCTGTGCTATGCCCTGTTATGATGCATTCATACTGTGGTGAAGTTAAAATCCAATAGACAGGGCCTTGGGAGATAAATATTTGAGTATAATTAACTTTTGATCCAGTCGTATTGTTTGAACTGAGGCTGATGTAATTGGTTTGTTGGTGGATATTTCTTTTTTTTTCCAGTTACTGGGAGGGTTTTGGGACAGTCTGATAAAGCCCTGTTTCTGTGGGTGGCCTTTCAGAGTGACCAGGGGCCTCTCCTCTGCTGCAGCACAGGTCCCACTCTCAACAGTTTATTCCTCGACTTGACTAAATGCAGGTCCAACAGATTTTTGAAAAGGGTCTAAAACTGCAGTGGATAAAGTGGAACTCCTACATGTCTTGTGAAATTTGAAGGCGTTGTGTTGGAGCTGATGGAGAAACTGACAGAACCATAATCAACTAATGTTTGTTCGCCTCAGACATAGATTTGGGCTTGTTTTGGCGGAGTTTTGTGCACGTCCAACTAAAACCTGTTCAAATTCAAATCAAACTTATTAGAATTACTAAAATAATTCTACTTTATTAGAATATTAGAATGAATGATTCTGAAAACATTTTTTACCAGTTTTGAATGAAGCTCTTCACAGTTTGTCATTTACATTGTAAACAGCTGATTCTTAACTTAAATTTATTTGAACTCTTTGTCAAAGACTGTTTTTTTTGTCAGCTGTAAATGTCTGACTGAGCTGTTGCTGTGAACCGTCTGATGCTGAGTTCCAAACCAAAAGGAGGACGATGGGAAACTCCAGTCAGGTTTCATATTTCACTCTGGGAGCCTACTTTGACACTGGGCCTTTGAGATGGCTGTATTTTCTGCTCATAATGTCTGTGTATGCTCTGATAGTGCTGTCCAACCTGCTTCTCATCGTCGTCATCTGTTTGAACAGAACTCTACACGAACCAATGTATGTTTTTCTCTGCAGTTTATTCATCAATGAACTTTACGGCAGCACTGCTTTATTCCCGTTTCTTTTGGTTCAAATCCTCAAAGACGTTCACACTGTTTCTTCTTCTCTGTGCTTTCTTCAAATATTTTGTCTTTATTGTTACGGGTCGGTCAACTTCACAAACCTGGCTGTGATGTCGTACGACCGATACGTGGCCATATGCTTCCCTCTGCAGTACCACACCAAGATGAACCTCAATAAAGTAGCATTTCTTATAGTTTTGATTTGGCTGCCTCCATTTGTGGTTGTTTTAATCACGACTCTCCTCACGTCGTCTTTAACACTTTGTGGAAACGTTATCGACAAAGTTAACTGTGATAACTACAGCATCATTAAACTGTCCTGCTTCGACACAACTGTGAATAACTTGTATGAACTGGTCGCTACAACTGTCATTGTTATAATTCCTCTAGGTGTCATATTTTTCACATATGTAAGGATTTTTAAAGTTTGTTTTAATGGATCCAAACAGACGCAGCAGAAGGCTCTGAGCACTTGTACCCCTCACCTCTGTTCACTCATAAACTTTGCTTTTGGGGCTTTGTTCCATATTATTCAGACCAGGTTCGACTTCAGCCACTGGCCCCAAATTTTTACAATATTTTTATCGTCATATCATGCAATCTGTCAGCCGCTGTTCAACCCCCTTGTGTACGGACTGAACTTGTCCAGAATCAGAACTGTGAGTAAAAACTTTTTAAAAATGAAATGCTGAAATGAAAATGTGTCTTTGCTTCATTTTTTAACAAATAACAGCCACTTTATATTAAAGTAAATTATTGTTTTAAATCAGCAGTAGCAATTCAATTGCAATTAATAGACCAAGTCACATACAGGCCATTGTATTAAATATGAGTCTGTGATATATCAGCAGGAACTGTTCATCCAACTGTGAGAGGAACTAATCTCTAGTCATCACCGAGAAATTCAACTTAGCCGTTCCCTTCATAAAATGAATATGAAAGTGTTAGCATTGGGCTGTTTTTTGTTCAAAATATGCACAGTTTGTTACAGAGCTGTGTGAGGGCTCTGCAGACCCCCCATTACTATTCAAGTGGAGATAATCCACACCTGGATGTAGCGACAAACCACAGCTGGAACCTGTGTGGAAGTCCACAGGTGACTTTGTCAATATTTTTTGAAGGACTGTTAAATAATAAATGTATCCCTCTGTCGGTAGTTGTACTGGTTTAGACCACTGTCTGTACTAGGGATGGGAAGAGTTGCAATTACGGTTGATGGCTGGACGTCTTGCGCCACTGACTTGTATATCACTGTCACAGCACATATTGACGACGAATAGGTTTTGCAAAACCACGTTCTGCAGACTAGAGTGTTCAATAAGGCTCACACAGGGAGAAATCTAGCAGTTTTACTGCAGGACGTTTGTTGTGAGTGGAACATCAATGACAAGAAAACAGTGTTGGTCACTGATAATGCTAAAAACATGATACTGGCAGGAGTCGGTGCTGAGATGGACCCCCATGTGCGATGCATCACGCAAACACTTAATTTGGTGTTGCAAAAATCCCTCAAGGTGTCATGTCCTGCTGTATTGAGTTAGTCTGTCGATGTAATGTATTTCATTTTCTGTCTTAATGTGAAGTTTCTTACCCCTGTCTGTATGTCAAATTGACTTCCTGTCCTTGTGTTTTTCCCTCCATTGTGATTGCCTGCTCCGCCCTTAATGTGCTCCACCTGTGTCTCATTGGAGGCCCTTTATAATCTGTGTGTTTCCAATGTTCAGTGTCAGATTGTCATTCATTCTTTCTTTCTTTCGCCCTTCCTTCACCCCTGGTTGTAGTGGACATTGTGTTGATGTCAGCTTCGGCTTGTGAATATGGACCTTGCATTTGTAAACCGAAATAAATCCATCTGAGACCATATGCCTTCGTGGGGTTCTGCCTTGAGAGTCTTTTCACCTGTTCCAGACACCGGGGTCGTGACAGTACAATCTGACCATTACGAGGACTCCGCAGAACCATTTAGCACTGCTCCACAGGACCAGGGAGACTGGCTTCAACTAATAGATAAGCAGGTCAGTTGGCCCTGAATTGAGCTGGAGGCCACCGTCTGTTCCTGCTCACTTGCCAGCCCGAGTCTTCTGAGTACCTGTGCCAGCCCGAGTCTTCTGAGTACCTGTGCCAGCCCAAGTCTTCTGAGTACCTTTTCTGAGCCTTCGCTTCAGCCACAGAACTGTTTTTCAGAGTCTTTGCTTCAGCCACAGAACTGTTTTTCAGAGTCTTTGCTTCAGCCACAGAACTGTTTTTCAGAGTCTTTGCTTCAGCCACAGAACTGTTTTTCAGAGTCTTCGCTTCAGACCCAGAACTGGTTTTCTGAGCCTTCGCTTCAGAACCAGAACTATTTTCAGAGTCTTCGTCGCAGCGCCTACCTGGGCCATTCTGAGACTTTTCAGCGCCTATCTGGTCCACCAAGAATCCTATAAGACTCTGCTTCCTCGTCTGGGCCTTGCACGTCTGGTCTACATTATGGTCCTTTCACGTTTGGTCTACACTATGGTCATCCCACGTCTGGTTTTCCCTATGGTCGTCCCACGTCTGGTCTCTCCTACAGACCCCGCCTGTGTCGGCTCTGTCTGCGTTTGCCCCGTCGGGTCCTGAGAAACCCCCTGCCTGAGAAACCCCCTGCCTGAGAAACCCCCTGCCTGAGAAACCCCCTGTCTGAATGTCCGCCTCAGCACCACCTGTCTTCGTGAGAGCCCCGTCCGGACAACTAGTTCCGAGGCCCGGATCCGGCGTACTGTCTTCGAGAGCCCCGCCCGGCTGAGCAGTTTTTATTGTCGGATCCGGAGTACCCGTCATTCGAGAGTCTTCCCCGAGCTCCACGTCTGGCCGCCCAGTTCCGAGGGCTGGACATGGTGTACCTGTCTTTCCCGAGCGTCAGTCTGGCCGCCTAATTCCGAGGGCCGGATCCGATGGTCATTTTTATGTTTATTTTGGTCCAGATTGGCTTCACCCCACGCTGTGAGGTCTCTGGTCAAAATCCCCCCTGCTTATTGTGTTGTGTATGAAGATGTTGATGTATTGTTATGGTGGGTGCTGTTATATTGGACTATTGAGTTGTGGATTTTTAGGCCGCCGGGTGTCGGCCTTTAAGGGGGGGGGTACTGTCATGTCCTGCTGTATTGAGTTAGTCTGTCGATGTAATGTATTTCATTTTCTGTCTTAATGTGAAGTTTCTTACCCCTGTCTGTATGTCAAATTGACTTCCTGTCCTTGTGTTTTTCCCTCCATTGTGATTGCCTGCTCCGCCCTTAATGTGCTCCACCTGTGTCTCATTGGAGGCCCTTTATAATCCGTGTGTTTCCAATGTTCAGTGTCAGATTGTCATTCATTCTTTCTTTCGCCCTTCCTTCACCCCTGGTTGTAGTGGACCTTGTCTTGATGTCAGCTTCGGCTTGTGAATATGGACCTTGCATTTGTAAACCGAAATAAATCCATCTGAGACCATATGCCTTTGTGGGGTTCTGCCTTGAGAGTCTTTTCACCTGTTCCAGACACCCGGGGTTGTGACACAAGGTAGAAAGGGTGTAAGAGCTTCTAGCAAAAGTGAGGAAGGTGGTAACATTTTTTTAACAGGAGCCCAAAAGCAACTGAAGTTCTGCGTGAAACGCAGGCCCAGTTACAGCTGCCAAACCATAAGCTAATCCCTGATGTTTCCACAAGATGGAACAGTTCTATTGATAAGGTTTTTGGGAGCAGCAGTCTGCTGTGTTGAACACACACTTGTCAAAGAAGATAAAGAGGAGAGAAAACATGGCCAGCATGACAGAGGAAGACATGACACTAATCCAAGAGGTCATCAACTTGATGTCCCCTCTGAAAGTGGCAACCACACTCGTCAGTGAGGAAAAAAAAACACCATCCCGATGATCTCCCCAATCCAGGCAAAATTACAGAAACCTTTCCAGCCAGATGAAAGTGATCTACCAGTAGTTTCCCAGATGAAGGAACGATTCAGCGAGGACTTTGGTGGTTACTATACATATCTCCAAGACCTCATACACTATTCTACAGCCCTTGATCCAACCTTCAAAGACCTGGCTTTTCTGGATGACAGCGACACTAAGGACATGATATTCATGAAGCTAGCTACAGAGGTGGTGAAGATGGATGAAAAGGTAAGAATATACCCAGAATACTGTAGCTAGACTCACACACACACTCACTCTCTCCCCCTCAACCTCTCTATCATGTATTCATTTGCTAAATTTATTTACCTGTGTCTTAAATTATGTCTAGTTTAAGGAAATCTAACAGTTAGTCTTTGGATTATAATAATTATTGTCAGAGTGGTCTGAGTGGTGATGTGCTGCAGTGCTGGAAAAAACAAATGAATCTTCTGCTGCTTTCAGCATTAACAAAGAGCTACCTCTCCATGCCAGCTACAAGTGTACCCTCTGAAAGAGTGTTTAGCACAGCTGGAGATATAGTTACAGCAAAGCACAGTTTGCTTCATTGTAATCATGTGGGTCAATTGATATTTCTTAAGAAAAACCTTATAAGAGCATATTTAAGTTAAATTTAGTGTTAATCTGATGAGTCTGGTTTACAGCAGCCTGTGACTGCCTATACTAGTTTTTTATTTTACTTTCATTATTTTTACATTTGAATACAGTTATGAAATAACTGTGAAGTTTTTTTTATACTTCATATTATTATTGGTTATGTCAAAATAGCACCTCTTTTCTGTTCACTGGGTAAGCCTGTCTGCTGAAAGCACATTCATCTGCTAGCAAGTCATGGAACATTTCTTCAGTTTACCTCTGAGCAGCATTCTTAAATTGTTTCACTGTTAAATGTTTGAGCTTTTAAAAGTTTAAGTGGAGACAAAATAGGAAAAAAACATTTGGTTTTACTTAATCTTTATTTGCACCACCAAAGCCTATTGGTATAAGGGTCATGCACTACAAGGCACTTAATTATTTAATTTATGATTTCTTGACATGACCTAGCAGATCAGAGGTTTGAGTCCACCCTAGGAGGAGGTAGATAAGAAAAAAAGTGAATACAACTAAATACTACTGCAAAAATAAGCAGATGTAATAATAATATGAGCGGTTGAGTGTGTACCTACAGCTACAGACAAGTGTGAGTGTGTACCTACAGCTACAGACCAGTGTGAGTGTGTACCTACAGCTACAGACCAGTGTGAGTGTGTACTTACAGCTACAACCAGTTTGAGTTTGTACCTACAGCTACAGCCAGTGTGAGTGTCAGTGTGTACCTTTAGCTACAACCAGTGTGAGTGTGTAACCTACAGCCAGTGTGAGTGTGTACCTACAGCTACAACCAGTGTGTGTACCTACAGCTACAGACCAGTATGAGTGTGTACCTAAAGCTACAACCAGTGTGAGTGTGTACCTACAGCTACAGACCAGTGTGAGTGTGTACCTACAGCTACAACCAGTGTGAGTGTGTACCTACAGCTACAGCCAGTGTGAGTGTGTACTTACAGCTACAGCCAGTGTGAGTGTGTACCTACAGCTACAGACCAGTGTGAGTGTGTAACCTACAGCTACAGACCAGTGTGAGTGTGTAACCTACAGCTACATCCAGTGTGAGTGTGTAACCTACAGCTACAGACCAGTGTGAGTGTGTAACCTACAGCTAGTGTGAGTGTGAGTGTGTACCTACAGATACAACCAGTGTGAGTATGTAACATACAGAACAGTGTGAGTGTGTATCTACAGCTACAGACCAGTGTGGGTGTGTAACCTACAGCTACAGACCAGTGTGAGTGTGTACCTACAGCTACAGACCAGTGTGAGTGTGTAACCTACAGCTACAGACCAGTGTGAGTGTGTAACCTACAGCTACATCCAGTGTGAGTGTGTAACCTACAGCTACAGACCAGTGTAAGTGTGTAACCTACAGCTAGTGTGAGTGTGAGTGTGTACCTACAGATACAACCAGTGTGAGTATGTAACCTACAGAACAGTGTGAGTGTGTATCTACAGCTACAGACCAGTGTGGGTGTGTAACCTACAGCTACAGACCAGTGTGAGTGTGTACCTACAGCTACAGACCAGTGTGAGTCTGTAATCTACAGCTAGTGTGAGTGTGAGTGTGTACGTACAGCTACAACCAGTGTGAGTATGTAACCTACAGACCAGTGTGAGTGTGTATCTACAGCTATAGACCAGTGTGAGTGTGTAACCTACAGCTAGTGTGAGTTTGTACCTAAAGCTACAACCAGTGTGAGTATGTAACCTACAGACCAGTGTGAGTGTGTATCTACAGCTACAGACCAGTGTGAATGTGTAACCTACAGCTAGTGTGAGTGTGAGTGTGTACCTACAGCTACAACCAGTGTGAGTATGTAACCTACAGACCAGTGTGAGTGTGTATCTACAGCTACAGACCAGTGTGGGTGTGTAACCTACACCTACAACTAGTGTGAATGTGTATCTACAGCAATAGACCAGTGTGAGTGTGTATCTACAGCTACAGACCAGTGTGGGTGTGTAACCTACAGCTACAGACCAGTGTGAGTGTGTAACCTACAGCTACAGCCAGTGTGAGTGTGTACCTACAGCTACAGACCAGTGTGAGTGTGTACCTACAGCTACAGACCAGTGTGAGTGTGTACCTACAGCTACAGACCAGTGTGAGTGTGTACCTACAGCTACAGCCAGTGTGAGTGGTTAACCTACAGCTACAGCCAGTGTGAGTGTGTAACCTACACCTACAACTAGTGTGAATGTGTATCTTTAGCGTCAGACCAGTGTGAGTGTGCATCTATAGCTACAGACCAGAGTGAGTCTGTATCTAAAGCTACAGACCAGTGTGGGTGTGTAACCTACAGCTACAGCCAGTGTGAGTGTGTCCCTACAGCTACAGACCAATGTGAGTGTGTAACCTACATCTAGTGTGAGTGTGAGTGCGTATCTACAGCTACAGACCAGTGTGAGTGTGTACCTACAGCTACAGCCAGTGTGAGTGTGTACCTACAGCTACAGACCAGTGTGAGTGTGTCTCTACAGCTACAGCCAGTGTGAGTGTGTACCTACAGCTACAGACCAGTGTGAGTGTGTATCTACAGCTACAGACCAGTGTGGGTGTGTAACCTACAGCTACAGCCAGTGTGAGTGTGTACCTACAGCTACAGACCAGTGTGAGTGTGTACCTACAGCTACAGACCAGTGTGAGTGTGTACCTACAGCTACAGACCAGTGTGAGTGTGTACGTACAGCTACAACCATTGTGAGTATGTAACCTACAGACCAGTGTGAGTTTGTATCTACAGCTACAGACCAGTGTGGGTGTGTAACCCACAGCTACAGCCAGTGTGAGTGTGTCCCTAAAGCTACAGACCAGTGTGAGTGTGTAACCTACATCTAGTGTGAGTGTGAATGTGTATCTACAGCTACAGACCAGTGTGAGTGTGTATCCACAGCTACAGCCAGTGTGAGTGTGTACCTACAGCTAAAACCAGTGTGAGTATGTAACCTACAGACCAGTGTGAGTGTGTATCTACAGCGTCAGACCAGTGTGAGTGTGTATCTACAGCTACAGACCAGAGTGAGTCTGTATCTACAGCTACAGACCAGTGTGGGTGTGTAACCTACAGCTACAGCCAGTGTGAGTGTGTCCCTACAACTACAGACCAGTGTGAGTGTGTAACCTACATCTAGTGTGAGTGTGTATCTACAGCTACAGACCAGTGTGAGTGTGTACCTACAGCTACAGACCAGTGTGAGTGTGTACCTACAGCTACAGACCAGTGTGAGTGTGTACCTACAGCTACAGAGCAGTGTGAGTGTGTAACCTACGCTAGTGTGAGTGTGGGTGTGTAATCTACAACTACAACTAGTGTGAATGTGTATCTACAGCGTCAGACCAGTGTGAGTGTGTATCTACAGCTACAGACCAGTGTGGGTGTGTACCTACAGCTACAGACCAGTGTGAGTATGTAAACTACAGCTACAGCCAATGTGAGTGTGTACCTACAGCTACACACCAGTGTGAATGTGTAACCTACAGCTACACACCAGTGTGAGTGTGTACCTACAGCTACAGACCAGTGTGAGTGTGTACCTAAAGCTACAGAGCAGTGTGAGTGTGTAACCTACAGCTACAGAGCAGTGTGAGTGTGTAACCTACGCTAGTGTGAGTGTGGGTGTGTAACCTCCTACAGCTACAGGCAGTGTGAGTGTGTAATCTACAACTACAACTAGTGTGAATGTGTATCTACAGCGTCAGACCAGTGTGAGTGTGTATCTACAGCTACAGACCAGTGTGGGTGTGTAACCTACAGCTACAGCCAGTGTGAGTGTGTACATACAGCTACAGACCAGTGTGAGTGTGTACCTACAGCTACAGCCAGTGTGAGTTTGTACCTACAGCTACAGCCAGTGTGAGCGTGTACCTACAGCTACAACCAGTGTGAGTATGTAACCTACAGACCAGTGTGAGTGTGTATCTACAGCTACAGACCAGTGTGGGTGTGTAACCCACAGCTACAGCCAGTGTGAGTGTGTAACCTACACCTACAACTAGTGTGAATGTGTATCTACAGCGTCAGACCAGTGTGAGTGTGTAACCTACATCTAGTGTGAGTGTGTACCTACAGCTACAGACCAGTGTGAATGTGTAACCTACAGCTACAGCCAGTGTGAGTGTGTACCTACAGCTACAGCCAGTGTGAGCATGTATCTACAGCTACAGCCAGTGTGAGTGTGTATCTACAGCTACAGACCAGTGTGAGTGTGTACCTACAGCTACTGACAGTGTGAGTGTGTAACCTACAGCTACAGCCAGTGTGAGTGTGTAACCTACAGCTACAGACCAGTGTGAGTGTGTAACCTACAGCTACAGACCAGTGTGAGTGTTTAACCTACAGCTAGTGTGACTGTGAGTGTGTACGTACAGCTACAACCAGTGTGAGTGTGTATCTACAGCTACAGACCAGTGTGAGTGTGTTCCTACAGCTACAGTCAGTGTTAGTGTGTAACCTACAGCTAGTGTGAGTGTGTACCTACGGCGTCAGACCAGTGTGAGTGTGTATCTACAGCTACAGAACAGTGTGAGTGTGTACCTACGGCGTCAGACCAGTGTGAGTGTGTAACTACACAGCTACAGCCAATGTGAGTGTGTAACCTACAGCTACAGACCAGTGTGAGTGTGTACCTACAGCTACAGACCAGTGTGAGTGTGTAACCTACAGCTAGTGTGACTGAGTGTGTACGTACAGCTACAACCAGTGTGAGTATGTAACCTACAGACCAGTGTGAGTGTGTACCTACAGCTACAACCAGTGTGAGTATGTAACCTACAGACCAGTGTGAGTGTGTACCTACAGCTACAGCCAGTTTGAGCGTGTATCTACAGCTACAGCCAGTGTGAGTGTGTATCTACAGCTACAGCCAGTGTTAGTGTGTAACCTACAGCTACAGCCAGTGTGAGTGTGTAACCTACAGCTACAGACCAGTGTGAGTGTGTACCTATAGCTACAGTCAGTGTTAGTGTGTAACCTACAGCTAGTGTGAGTGTGTACCTACAGCTACAGACCAGTGTGAGTGTGTACCTAAAGCTACAACCAGTGTGAGTGTGTACCTACGGCGTCAGACCAGTGTGAGTGTGTATCTACAGCTACAGAACAGTGTGAGTGTGTACCTACGGCGTCAGACCAGTGTGAGTGTGTAACCTACAGCTACAGCCAATGTGAGTGTGTAACCTACAGCTACAGACCAGTGTGAGTGTGTACCTACAGCTACAGACCAGTGTGAGTGTGTAACCTACAGCTAGTGTGACTGTGAGTGTGTACGTACAGCTACAACCAGTGTGAGTATGTAACCTACAGACCAGTGTGAGTGTGTATCTACAGCTACAGACCAGTGTGAGTGTGTAACCTACAGCTAGTGTGAGTGTGAGTGTGTACCTACAGCTACAACCAGTGTGAGTATGTAACCTACAGACCAGTGTGAGTGTGTATCTACAGCTACAGACCAGTGTGAGTGTGTATCTACAGCTACAGACCAGAGTGAGTGTGTACCTACAGCTACAGCCAGTGTGAGTGTGTACCTACAGCTACAGACCAGTTTGAGTGTGTAACCTACATCTAGTGTGAGTGTGTATCTACAGCTACAGACCAGTGTGAGTGTGTACCTACAGCTACAGACCAGTTTGAGTGTGTACCTACAGCTACAGACCAGTGTGAGTGTGTAACCTACAGCTACAGCCAATGTGAGTGTGTACCAACAGCTACACACCAGTGTGTGTGTGTACCTACAGCTACAGACCAGTGTGAGTGTGTACCTACAGCTACAGAGCAGTGTGAGTGTGTAACCTACGCTAGTGTGAGTGTGGGTGTGTAATCTACAACTACAACTAGTGTGAATGTGTATCTACAGCGTCAGACCAGTGTGAGTGTGTATCTACAGCTACAGACCAGTGTGAGTGTGTAACTTACAGCTAGTGTGACTGTGAGTGTGTACGTACAGCTACAACCAGTGTGAGTGTGTATCTACAGCTACAGACCAGTGTGAGTGTGTACCTACAGCTACAGTCAGTGTTAGTGTGTAACCTACAGCTAGTGTGAGTGTGTACCTACAGCTACAGACCAGTGTGAGTGTGTACCTAAAGCTACAACCAGTGTGAGTGTGTACCTATGGCGTCAGACCAGTGTGAGTGTCTATCTACAGCTACAGAACAGTGTGTGTGTACCTACGGCGTCAGACCAGTGTGAGTGTGTAACCTACAGCTACAGCCAATGTGAGTGTGTAACCTACAGCTACAGACCAGTGTGAGTGTGTACCTACAGCTACAGACCAGTGTGAGTGTGTAACCTACAGCTAGTGTGACTGAGTGTGTACGTACAGCTACAACCAGTGTGAGTATGTAACCTACAGACCAGTGTGAGTGTGTATCTACAGCTACAGACCAGTGTGAGTGTGTAACCTACAGCTAGTGTGAGTGTGAGTGTGTACCTACAGCTACAACCAGTGTGAGTATGTAACCTACAGACCAGTGTGAGTGTGTATCTACAGCTACAGACCAGTGTGAGTGTGTATCTACAGCTACAGACCAGAGTGAGTGTGTACCTACAGCTACAGCCAGTGTGAGTGTGTACCTACAGCTACAGCCAGTGTGAGCGTGTATCTACAGCTACAGCCAGTGTGAGTGTGTATCTACAGCTACAGCCAGTGTTAGTGTGTAACCTACAGCTACAGCCAGTGTGAGTGTGTAACCTACGGCTACAGCCAGTGTGAGTGTGTAACCTACAGCTACAACCAGTGTGAGTGTGTATCTACAGCTACAGACCAGTGTGAGTGTGTACCTACAGCTACAGTCAGTGTTAGTGTGTAACCTACAGCTAGTGTGAGTGTGTACCTACAGCTACAGACCAGTGTGAGTGTGTACCTAAAGCTACAACCAGTGTGAGTGTGTACCTACGGCGTCAGACCAGTGTGAGTGTGTATCTACAGCTACAGAACAGTGTGAGTGTGTACCTACGGCGTGAGACCAGTGTGAGTGTGTAACCTACAGCTACAGCCAATGTGAGTGTGTACCTACAGCTACAGACCAGTGTGAGTGTGTACTTACAGCTACAACCAGTGTGAGTGTGTACCTACAGCTACAGCCAGTGTGAGTGTGTACCTACAGCTACAGACCAGTGTGAGTGTGTATCTACTGCTACAGACCAGTGTGGATGTGTAACCTACAGCTACAGAACAGTGTGAGTGCGTATCTACAGCGTCAGACCAGTGTGAGTGTGTATCTACAGCGTCAGACCAGTGTGAGTGTGTATCTACAGCTACAGACCAGTGTGAGTGTGTAACCCACAGCTACAGACCAGTGTGAGTGTGTAACCTACAGCTACAGACGAGTGTGAGTGTGTACCTACAGCTACAACCAGTGTAAACCTAACACTATGATCATCAGTCTCCATACGTTTGGTGAAATAAGTATGTTTTGAGTTTGCTTTTGAAAATCTCAACAGAGTCAGATCGCCGCACTTCCACCGGGAGCACATTCCACAAAAATGGGGCTCTATAATAATCTACAAGAAAAACAGGCAAGGACTCCAGGAAATGAAAATACAAGGACCACAGAACTCACGATAGGGAAGACGACACAACAACCTGGCCCTGGGCAAACAGACAAAATATATAGACATCGTCCAACAAGGGACAGGTGAAGCACATTAGGGTGGGGCAGGTAATCACACAGGAGGGAAAGACACAAGGCAGGAAGTAAAGCATCAAACACAGACAGGGATAAAACATTTCAAAATAAAATTAGAAACTCAAATACAAACTTGAAACAAAATCAGATACAATAACTAGACTCAAAAACTACAAAGGACATCAACAAAACTGAGGCAAATACACAACCAAATCAGACAGACTATAAAACAGACATGAATCCTGACAAGTGCTTTGGAGGTTAGTGACTGCACATTCAGGAGACCGGTCTTCAGTCTTGATGTAGAGCCTGCATTTGAGGCTGGTCCAGTGGAGAGACAGTGACAGTTCTGCTGGGTTTAAAAGATTGCCTCTGAGTTATAATAACATGAGGACAGGATGCTTTTGGGTCACTGACTCTGTGAGTTTTCAGATGTGTTTGAGGACTAAATAACAGATTTAGGCAGTAGACATCAGGATAACACGACCTAACCAGACAACTAAAAGCTTCTACATGATCCAGTTCCACACCCGCACTATCATGACTAGCAGGTTCTCTAATTCCTGCAACCTGCTGAGATTCCTTGTGTCAAATGCACTGAATGCACCTGTCTATATTACTAGACAAAATGGCAGCACCATGTCCAGTAGGATGCAGGCCGTCTGCCCTCAGCAGGCCTGGGCGGCCCCAGAAAGAAGGCCAGTTATCCACGAAACCATAACCTTTCTGACTACAATGCCGGGCCAGCCACCGGTTCATGGAAACTAATCTGCTATACTGTTCATCACTACCCCTTACGGGGAGGGGGCCAGAGACAATTAATCGATGCTGACTCATCTTGTTCCCTAGTTCAAGAGTCCTGGCTAGGCTATCTTTGGTTACCTCTGACTGCCTCATTCTCACATTATTGGTGCCGACATGAATAACTATCTGCTTGTATGTAGTGCCAGTATGTGTCTGAGGAAACTCTCCCTCCCTGTGTGATGTCAGCACCCTAAGATTAGCCTCTATGTCGGAAGCTCTGGCCCCCGGTAAACAGTGGACAATGGCTGGCGTCTCGAGTCTAACATTGCGGGTAATGGAGTCACCTATCACCAGAGTACGATGCTCGCTACGCTGCAGGGAACAGGCCGGTGATCAGCGCGGACAAGTGGACTTGAAAGTGGCGAAAACCAGCCCGCAGTCAGAGGGGGTGACCGCGGACAAGAGCGGACAACCGGAGTCTTGCCCTTGCTTGCACCCCTGCGTCGGCAGCCCGGCCGAACGTAGGACTCTTTGCAACAACTGCCAAAGCAACTGAGCCGGACTAGCTATCAGACCTGCATCTGATACTATCAGGAAACCCTGACACATCTAAAGTAACCAAACCCTGTCTATGCTGATCTAGCTGCTTTAACTCACAACCATGTTTTTCTAATATAGACAACCTATAGTAATACCAAACAAGAATGGCAAACATTTACCACAAGCAACAAAAACTTAGCTAAGCTAGTGTAGATGCAGCTAAGTCAAGCCAGCTGTTGACAACTCACAATGATAAATTCTAACACACACACACACACACACACACACAGCAGTACTAACCACAAGTTAAACATAAACTCTGTAAACACAACAAAACTAACCACCAGTAAGACAATAGTAACAAACAAAACAATTGAGGTATGCTAAGTGCTAACTCAAATGCTAAAAACCCACTCGCATGCCTGCTAGCCCAAACAGAAGTGCCCTGTTCACAAAACAACAGCAACACTATTACTAAACTCTAGCAGAAATATAACCAGAAGTACAATGAATGAGGTGTGCTGCACAGTTAAAGTGTTGACAATGTTTAAGAAATAATAAATATGTAACTTTGGGACAATGCCAGGAGAGATACGTCACCGGGATGCGTCCTTCGTCCACAGGCGAAAAATCCAAGTAAATGTACATTTAACTTTTCCAGCCTCTTATTGTTCCATGTCCCAACTTTTTGGGAATGTGTAGCTCTCATGAAATCCAAAATGAGTGAATATCTGGCATTACATTTCAAAACGTCTCACTTTCAACATTTGATATCTATGTTGTTTTGTGAAATTTGAAACTTTCACATCAGTGCATTCTGTTTTTATTCACAATTTGTACAGTGTCTCAACTTTTTGGGAATTAAGTGTGTATTATTTTCATACTCATTTGATTAATTCCACACTAATTTATTGTATGAATTTGTGATTTTGTTCTGTTCTGGCTGCTTTACCGTTCTTTTAGTTTTATGGCCGACTCGGGCAGCTTTAATAAAACTAACTGTTGAACCCCTTAGATCTGACCCATGCTAGTTCCACGTGTTAGTATCTAAGACGATGCTGTTTAAAATGATGAGGCTTAACAGAACATTTCCTTTCATCAACAGTTTAGACACTATAACAATACCTTTTTATCTGAAAGGTTCTTCTTGTTAAAGGAATGGTGCAATATTGTGGCTTTTTCCCACAAAGTCAGACCAACTAAACGTGTGCTGCTATATCAATGCCATAGCTCATTTCTTATTATTTCCCCCAAAAGTCATCTGTCGTTGTAATTTCAGATCCTCCTACAAAGATGGAGATACAGATTTTATTAGAACTCATTATTACTACAATATTTAGTCCGTGTTCATGGAGCGTAGTGAGATTTGATCCACACAAAGCCTTCAACTATTTTGGAAAATGATATTAATCTCAGATGCTTCAGACGGACCGTCCTCCTGACACTGACCCATTATGTATAAATATATTTATTATTGTAGATAAAGTTTTACCCAGAGGCCTGCTGTGCTGCTGTTGTCAGGCTGAGCCCCAGAGGAGCCCCAGGACAGTCTGATAAAGCCCTGTTTCTGTGGGTGGCCCCTCAGAGCGACCAGGGGCCTCTCCTCTGCTGCAGCACAGGTCCCACTCTAAACACAACACTCGACTAAAACCAGGTCCAACAGGTTTTAAAAAGACTTTTATTTCTTTTCAAATGGATATCCATTTATCCATCCATCTTCTATCGCTTTTCCGGGGCCGGGTCGCGGGGGCAGAAGTCTAATGGATAAATGAGCTTAAATCTGCTCTGATTTTTCTGCATGCTCTACATTTAAGCAGTTGTACTATGTTTGAATCCATCTGAAACTTTTTCAAACCCAACTACAATAATAACGCCACTGTCTCAATAGAAAATAAGACAAAGTTTATTCGGTGAAAAAAGGACTTAATTCACTGTCCTAAAAGTGTTTGTACAGGTTCATTCTTTTGTTTGCTTTAATCCTGGTTAATCCTGCTTTAATCCTGGTTAATCCTGCTTTAATCCTGGTTAATCCTGCTTTAATCCTGGTTAATCCTGCTTTAATCCTGGTTAATCCTGCTTTAATCCTGGTTAATCCTGCTTTAATCCTGGTTAATCCTGCTTTAATCCTGCTTTAATCCTTTATTGTAAACTGCCGCTGCTTGAATTAAATTTGCTTTATATTTAGGTTTGAACAAAACCATAGCCCAGTCTTTCTGCCTCTAATCAAGGAAGAGGTCTTGTCTTTTTAAAGTGAGGGTCGTTTACATTGTGTGATGAGCAGTAGTCATAAAATGAGTTAAATATAAGATAGTAAGGTGTCTTCTCTAAACCACTGTTAGTACTAAACATAAGTCAGGATTTAACCAGGTCTAAACCAGGACTAATCTATTCTGTGAATTTGCTGGATTGGAGTGAATTAATTTTTTTGAGAACGCACTGAGAAACTGCAAATGTTAAAATGCTTGTCTCGGTTCTAGTTTGGTTCTGACTGAGCTGTTGCTCTGAACAGACTCATGTCCAGTTTCCAAACCAAAAGGAGGACGATGGGAAACTCCAGTCAGGTTTCATATTTCACTCTGGGAGCCTACTTTGACACTGGGCCTTTGAGATGGCTGTATTTTCTGCTCATAATGTCTGTGTATGCTCTGATAGTGCTGTCCAACCTGCTTCTCATCGTCGTCATCTGTTTGAACAGAACTCTACACGAACCAATGTATGTTTTTCTCTGCAGTTTATTCATCAATGAACTTTACGGCAGCACTGCTTTATTCCCGTTTCTTTTGGTCCAAATCCTCAAAGACGTTCACACTGTTTCCTCTTCTCTGTGCTTTCTTCAAATATTCTGTCTGTATTCTTACGGATGTGTTGAGTTCACAAACCTGGCTGTGATGTCGTACGACCGATACGTGGCCATATGCTTCCCTCTGCAGTACCACACCAAGATGAACCTCAATAAAGTGGTATTTCTTATAGTTTTGATTTGGCTGCCTCCGTTTGTTGTGGTTTTAATCATGACTCTTCCCACAGTGTATTTAACACTTTGTGGAAACATTATTGACAAAGTTTACTGTGATAATTACTGCATCATTAAACTGTCCTGCTTCGACACAACTGTGAATAACTTGTATGAACTGGTCGCTGTGACGGTCACTGTTATAATTCCTTTAAGTGTCATATTTTTCACATATTTCCAGATCCTCAGAGTTTGTTTTAATGGCTCCAAACAGACTCGGCAGAAGGCTCTGAGCACTTGTACGCCTCACCTCTGTTCACTCATAAACTTTGCTTTTGGAGTGTTATTCGAAGTCTTACAAAACAGGTTTAACATGAGCTTTTTGCCCAGAATGCTTCGTATTTTTACTTCACTGTATTTCTTCACATGTCAGCCTCTGTTCAACCCGATAATGTATGGACTCAAACTCAACAAAATCAAAACCGAGTGTAAAAATGTGCTGTTTCTGGCTCTGAATAAAGATAATGTGATTGAGGTAAAGCGATAACAATGATGCAACTTTATACTTTGACTCAATGCATGAAGCAGTTTTGTCAAAATTTTACTGTAGAGAACACTCTAGATAATTTATTTTTCCTCGGGGCCACTTTGGATCTAAAAATAAACATCACACGTCTCAAATTCTGGTTTACTTTCTATGAATTTAATCTGAAAGGTAACTATAAAACCTCTCCGGTTACTTGACTTTAACCCTGTTTCCTGAAAAAGACGGGGCGAGATGCTGCGTTACATTACGCTGTGGTGAGGCCCCTGAACTGCTGGAGGGAGTATTTCAGGCATACAGCCCTCCTTGATTAAGGTAATTAATGTGCTATGTCCCCTGGGCTCAGTGGTAGAGGCGTCATCCTTCAACAGGAAGGTCTCACGCTCACCACAGTTTAAACTGTCGTTGTGTCCTTGGGCAAGACACTTAACCCACCTTGCCTCCAGTGGCTGTTACTGGTAATTACTGTAGCACAATGACTACATTCAACAAGTCGCTTTGGATAAAAGTGTCAGCTAAATGAACAAATGGGCTGGATGGACGTCTAAGAACACACCACAGCCCATAAAGAAACATCATGGCTCTTTGAGCTGAAACAGTCACAGGAGCGAGTGATCAAGCTGCATCATCAACAGAAGTTATTTAGGACAGGTCTTGACATTTTTGACGTGCTTCACAACCAGTCACACAGAGAGTTCCCTATAGTGCAATGCTACAACACTGAGTGTAGCTTCAAACAATCCAACATGTGATGTCTGACTGAGAAGATTTATTCAGTGTAATACTGGGGACTTATAAACGTTGTGTTCCAGAGCCCTTAGTAAAAGAGTGCTCGTTTTATCTGTGAGCTGAGCTCCAATGAGAGATCCTTCTGATTTACCTAAACTTCAGAGCGAACACAATCATTATTAACATCAGAACTCAAAAGGCTAGCGTTAGCTTTAGCCACAGTGTCACACATGTAAACAACTCAATATACTTTTCTCTTTATGAATAACATACTAAAAGTATTAAACATAAATCAACACCGAGAGGCGCATGCCTGTTTCCGATCCGGGGGGAGCCACAGGTCCAGCCTTCATCGTCAGAGGAGGAGGAAGAGGAGGGTTCTGCTCAGAGCTTTAAAAGTGGGGTTAGAGAGAAGCTGAGGTTATCCTGACTGAAATGTTTATCAATCCTATTGTTGTTCAAATGTGAATGAATGTTATTTATGCTTTTCAGAAACACAAGATCCAGGTATTATTATTTATAAAAAATTATTTTGTTTGATTTGTTCATTTATTTTCATTAATCAATTCATTTTATTTAATCGAGGGACCTTTGTGATGGAGCATTAATGCAGGCAGAATAATGATGTTGGGTTGATATTGTTTTATGGTTTTAAATATGTTTTTCCTCATTGCTGCAGTATTTTTAGAACCTGCAAGATATACTTAACTAGCTTCTGACAGTTTGGTAGGTTTCTAAAGTTCACAGCTGTATTTTCCCTTTTCTACGGCAGGCCTTTTTGATTTTCACAAAAAGAAGAGAACATGCTTTATCCAGGTCTAGAGTGTTTAGTCTGAGGCTGTAACATTGACTGGAGCTTCAGGTCAAAAGTGGATAAAAGGATTAAACTGTTAGCTGTTTATTTTATTTTGTATTAAGCATAGTGCTGTAAACTGTTGGGAAACAGAAATATCCAAACTTTGATTTAGTTTTCATACTGTATATACTGTGTTTTATTCTTTTATGAGTGCTGTGATATTGTTGTTTTTGGAGAATATTAGCTCAGGGTTTTGGGATGTTGTTGTGACCGAGGTTTTTCATTTATAACATGTCTCTACTGTAGCTCTCTAAGACTGAACACTTTCTTTATAACCAATGTTTTATTGCAGATACGGATGGCTAAGTTCTCTCTTAACAGACACGTATTAATCTGTGCCCTTCTTCAAACATAAATAGAGTTAATTTTGGGTTAGGTCTGGTTCAGTAACGATGGGAAACTCCAGTCAGGTTTCATATTTCACTCTGGGAGCCTACTTTGACACTGGGCCTTTGAGATGGCTGTATTTTCTGCTCATAATGTCTGTGTATGCTCTGATAGTGCTGTCCAACCTGCTTCTCATCGTCGTCATCTGTTTGAACAGAACTCTACACGAACCAATGTATGTTTTTCTCTGCAGTTTATTCATCAATGAACTTTACGGCAGCACTGCTTTATTCCCGTTTCTTTTGGTTCAAATCCTCAAAGACTCTCACCAAGTCCCAGCTCCTTTTTGCTTCTTTCAAATATTCTGCATTTATCTTTACGCTCACGTCGAGTTCCTGACCCTCGCCGTCATGTCGTACGATCGTTACGTGGCCATATGCTTCCCTCTGCAGTACAACTCTAAAATGAACTTCACAAAAGTCTCCCTGCTCATTTTTCTCTCCTGGTTCGTTCCGTTTCTCGGCATGGTGGCAGTGACAGCGTTGACTGTGCCGTTAAAACTTTGTGGAAATGTAATCGACAAAGTTTTCTGCGGGAACTACTCCATTGTAAAGCTAGCTTGTTCTGACACCAGCGCCAACAACATCTTTGGACTGTTTTATACTTTAACGTCGGTCACAGTTCCCTTAAGTTTGATTTTTTTCACTTACGTCCGGATTCTCAAAGTGTGTTTTTCCGGTTCGAAGCAGACGCGGCAGAAAGCCATTGCCACGTGCGCGCCTCACTTGGCGTCGCTGCTGAATTTTTCGTACGGATGTGTTTTTCAAATCCTTCAGGGCCGGTTCGACATGAGCCACGTGAATCATGTTTTGGGGATTTTCTTGTCGTTGTATTTTTTAACAGTTCAGCCGCTGTTCAGCCCGATCCTGTACGGATTAAATATGTCCAAAATCAGAAATGTGTGTAAACGGATGCTGTGCTGAAATAAAGACTTTTATTCTAACACGTTTATTCAGCTTGTGTCTGTATAACAACTATTCCCCGTTAGAAATATTCACACAAAACATCATGAAACACCACAATGCAGCAGTAAAGAACACAGGCCCTTTATTTATTTTATAAATATATATATATATTACCACAGTTCAAACCAGCCACAGGAAAGTACTGTTTTCATTTGTTTCAAAAATATGGAAGAGCAGATGAAGTATAATGTGCTGAATTTCCATAAAAACATATTTATCTTCACACAATAATACTTTCTGCAGCTTTTAGAGCCACTTAGAGGTTAATGTTACTCACAGACTGAGAAACAATGAAAAAGAGATTATGAGAAAAGACACTAGAGCTCTAAAAGAACATAGACATTTACCTCAGAATTCTGCAGATTTCTGTTAAACTTATATAATTACTTAACCACAGTATCATATACATTACAGGTGTATTTGTTATTTGTACCGCAAAAAAAAAAAAAGATAGATTTATCTTAAACATTTTGGATAAAATCTCATAATGAGAGAATTTATATATTTTTTTTACCTTTTATCAAATTATTATAACATAAAGTACGTCAGTCATTGATTCTAAAATCATTAGTATTAGTATTTTCTTTTACTTTTAGTATTTTCTCTTAGAACCTAGTCCTAAAGGGTTTCAGCAAAGTCTGACTGGACCAGCTCAAAGTCCTGACATGAAGCTTTAAGATCTTCTTTAATAAAACATTAAAACAATATTTACAGTCTGTTTTTAGTTTTAGATCTTATATTTACTGAATAATTAAAGGTGCCTCTAAAAAAAGACAAAAGATAAACATATTTTTTATAAAAAATAACTTTATTTTTACAAAAATGTTTTAAATAGACATTTAAACATTTATTGTAGATTCTATAAAATATAAAAAATAAGTTGATTTAAAACACTTTTATAAAAGAACATGTACCTAGACAAAAGTAATGTTGTGACTAATTACAATTACAAATAATTATAAATTAAAAAAAATCTGAATATTTAATGTTCAGTTCCGAGCAGCAAACGTTTACAAAAACCACGGATTTGTGACATTTTTAATCCATAAATAACAGGGTTAAACAGCGGCTGACAGGTCAGAAAATACAGCGACAGGATAATGTTTACCACATTAGGAACATTACTCATGTCAAAGCGACTCTGCACGATCTGAAAACAACAACCGAACGAGAAGTTCAACAGCGAGGCCAAGTGAGGCGTGCACGTGCTCAGAGCCTTCTGCCGCGTGTGCTGCGAACCCGAACAACACACCTTTAGAATCCGGATGTATGTGAAGAGGATGAGGAAAAGAGGACAGATCATGGAGAGAACCGTGTAAAAAAGCCCGTAAATGTTGTTAACCTTCGTGTTGGAACAGGCCAGTTTCACGATGGAGTAGTTCCCACAGAACACTTTATCAATGACGTTTCCACAAAGCGGCAGAGGAACACTGAGAGACACCAGGACAATTATGGCTAAACATGGAAAGAACCACGTTATGATGATGAAAAGAGCCACCTTTCTGTGCGTCATTAAAGAACTGTACAGCAAAGGAAAGCATATGGCCAAGTATCGGTCGTACGACATAACGGCGAGGTTTAGGATCTCGACACAAGCGTACAAATACACAAAGAATATCTGAAGGTAACAGAGAGCGTACGGCACAGTGTGGACGTCTTGAAGGATTTGAACCAAAAGAAACGGGAATAAAGCAGTGCTGCCGTAAAGTTCATTGATGAATAAACTGCAGAGAAAAACATACATTGGTTCATGTAGAGTTCTGTTCAAACAGATGACGACGATGAGAAGCACATTTGATAAAACTATTAAAGCGTACAATGATATAATAATGAGAAAATAAAAGTATCTTAAAAGGCCAGTGTCAAAGTAGGCCCCCAGAGTGAAATATGAAACCTGACTGGAGTTTCTCATTTTCTCCAAAATCAACTGAGGTCAACGTTCTAATGAAGCAAAAAGAACAAGATTCAAAAGTCACAAAACCTAACCGTTTAGTTCATGAAAAAAGAAGAGCTAAAGCAGTTTCAAATCTTCACACGCTGCTCCAGAAGAATACCTTACATCCAGGTCAGGTCAGTGTTCCACAATAAAGAGGAATAATTCATGTGGTTTTTAAAGCATGGCCAAACTATTTTCCAGACAATTATATACACAGTATCATCTGCAATCTGAAACTTCTCAAACAAATGTAACCAAAGTGAAAAATAAAAGATTAAACTTACAACACATTCTGACCATTTTCCTTTTTTTTCAAAAGCTGCACAATAAAAATTAAATTGACTGAAATAAATGTGAAAAATTAGCATTTTTTTACAAATAAATCCAAATTGTATTTCATATATTTCTAAAAACACTTTAAATAATCTTTTTTAAACGCAGTGCTGTTTTTTTTCTGTTTACAATACTGAACAGCTCTAATGTTTTCCAGCTTCGTCAAAAAATAGTTTTGACAATAAACCAAAGTTTTTCTGACATTGAAAATGAAAAGGCATTAAGTTTAAAGCACAAATCTAAAAGGTATTCTCTCTTTAAAACGCACCTTTAACAAAGATTTTACTGAAGGCTGGAGGATCACGTTGTGCTTTTATATAACTCTGAGGAGGTCCATGTCTGAGCCACGGCCAATAACGAAACAGTTTTAGACCTGACTCTGACGTCTGCAGAAAGTTTAGAGCCAAGTTTCAGACGCCAGAAAAAAACAACAGTAAAAGAATAAATAAATGTAAGAAATAAGTTAAATTGAAACAAGTAATATTTAATATGAATAAAAAAAATACTTTCATTTAAAAATCATTGAAATAATAATAAATAATTTGTAATATAAATAATAAGAGGAATGAGATGTTTTTTCTGTTTTGTGAATCATTGTGGTTGTTTTGTGTTTTTTATGGTTTTAATTTATGTTGTGTTTTGTTTTGAATGTTAAAAGAAGAAGACATATGTCCTGACTTCGGCCTGCACTGTTTTTGGTCAATATGACTTTTTCTTTCTTTTTTTATTTTTTTTTTTAATATGTAAGAAAATATTGTATTCTTTCCTTTGTTGCCCAAAATAACCTAATCTAAAAAAAAATGTGTCGACTACTGCCTCACTAATACTACAGCAGCAACGGAAGATGGTTTTAAAGGTAAAGCACAAAATCTGTAAATATGTTTAAATTCAAATGTAGACCATAAACAAAAGCAAAACAGTATTGCAAAGTAAATTGATAATTATTGATAATTTAAACACCAGTTCAAACTGAAGTCCCAATCTGTGGCAAAAAATATTCATAGATGTGGATTAAAATGGCCTTTATTTAAATTCACAGCTCAAACCCTTTTCTTCTACATGACCAGGCCTGTCCAATCAACGCCTAAAGATTATGTCAGTATGTTATTTTCTGAAACAGTGACATAACCTGACAACAAATGAACAACAACATTCAGTATAAAATAGAAAAGGCAGAATAAACTATATATACAGAATAAGATAAAAAATGTATAAATGTAAAAAAAAAAAAAAATTTACATATATATTGTGTTTGCCTCTGAATTCATTCATTTTACAAACATTAAAGTATTTGACCAGTCAATGTGAAAGGTTGTTGTTGAATATCCTGTTGATCCTGTTGATCCTGATGATCCTGTTGATCCTGTTGATCCTGATGATCCTGTTGATCCTGTTGATCCTGATGATCCTGATGATCCTAAGGTCCACAGCCGTTGGTTCTTGATCAAGTTCATGACAGAAACGCACAGGTGTTTGTGGAGAAACATGTCGGCATGTGCAATGGGTTTTGTATTTTTGACTCTTGCACGAAAACAGAAAAGGATCCATTTATTTTGGTTCATCAGCCAAAAATCTGGGACCAAGGGAGTGTTGTCGAGGCTCTTCCTGTTTGAGCTCGTACCACGTGAGGTTCACACTTGAATCAAACCGTCCCAGAGTTCGGCTGGAAGCGCTCTGAGACTCTGTCCTGAAGGGGAGTATGTTTAGGTGTCACTGAGGTTCGTCTGGAGACACTGTGAACCAAGCAGGGCGAGTGTGAACGCAGCCTTAGACTTTTAATAAAAAGAGCAGAATCTACAGATCAATCAATGATCATCTTGTGTTTATGACAATATTTCTTTGAGAATAAAACAAATGAACAGGACAGAGCCATGCAGCAGGGTCCTGTGTCCGAGAGCGGAGGGGCTCAGTGCCAACACAGCATTTATTTGATTTAACCTTTATTTATCCAGGATAGATGAAGGTTTGGGAATTGTGCCGCTCATTTGAGCCGATAATTATCAGTTTGGCATTTTCTTACAGGGGTTTATCATAAAACTGCAAACTTCTTAATCTCCTCTGGGGAGATTAAGAAGACACTAAATGAGCTGTAAATATGTTTTCTAGACTAAGAATGATCTTAACCTTTGTTTCAGGTGTGCCCTCTCACATCTCAGTTAGATCTAAACGACATTTGGAAAACCCCTTTGTGTCTCGTGAACATGCTTTACTGAGGGGTGGGGCTCAGGGCACACTTTTGCACAGCCAGTGATGGAGAACTGGGCTTTAGACATTTGCAAAAAAACAGATTTTTACAAATAATTCTAATTTTGGACATGTTTAAACCGTAGAGTAAAGGGTTGAACAGCGGCTGACATGTTAACCAGTACAACGACAGTAATATTCTCAGCACGGTCGGCAGATTACTCATGTCAAACCTGCTCTGAGAGATTTCAAACCAACCGCCGCACGAGAAGTTGAGCAGCGACGCAATGTGAGGTGAACACGTGCTGACGGCTTTGTGTCTCGTCTGCTTCGAACCGCAAAAACACACTTTGAAAATATGGATGTAAGAGAAGAAAATAACAATTAATGGCACAAAAGCTGCTAGAAATGAGATAGTCAGGCCGTAAATGTTGTTGACCGTCGTGTCGGAGCAGGCTAACTTTACAACAGAGTAGTTATCGCAGTAGACTTTTTGGATAATGTTCCCACAAAGCTGCAAAGAAGTGCTCAAAGACGTCATGATTATGCAAAGAAACAAAGGGCACACCCACGTTAAAGCGATAAGAAATGCAATTCTTTTTGGCGTCATTCGAGCGTTGTACTCCAGCGGGCAACAAATGGCAACATACCGGTCGTACGACATAACGGCGAGGTTCAGGAACTCACAACTGGCGTAAGAATGCAGGCCAAAGTTCTGCACGAAGCACCACGGAGCTGAAATCACATGGACGTCTTTGAGAATTTGAAGCAAAAGCATCGGGAACAAACCGGTGCTGCCCCAAAGTTCATTCACAAATAAGCTGCAGAGAAAAACGTACATCGGTTTGTGCAGCGTTCGGTTTGAACAGATCACGTAAACAAGCAGAAGGTTAGCGCCGACAATAGAGACGTATAAACACAGAACAACCAGGAAGAAAAGGTATTTAAGAAACCCAGAGTCAAAGTAGAGTGATAATGTGAAGTAAGTGGAGTTAGTATTCACATGCAGTGCTTCCAGATTCATTTCAAATATATCAACATTAAATAGTTTTCAGTCTGAATGTGCTTTTATCTAAGTTTTTACAGCCAGAGCTATGTCAGCGTTATCATGGCTCCTTGTTTTATTTGGACGACAGGGTTTATACATTTAAAAAAGCTTCATAGATTTAAAAGTAGTTGTTAATTGAACAAGGGTCCGAGGTTGTACAAGGGCTGGAAGAAAAGGCATCTGCACAAGGTGTCAATAACTCAAAAATCTAAAGTCTAATCTTTCTTTTTTCTTAACTCTAAACTGCACTGAAGAGGTTAAATGCTTTATTAGTTTCTCTTGTGCAACATTACTGACGAAAAGCCCTTAAACAGTGTTTTAGTGTGACCCAACGAGGCTAAAGAAGAGGCAAAGTACGTTTATTTTGAAAGAGGCAGCGAATGATTTAAAAAACACCTTATACATCTGTCATGTAAATATTCTTGAGACTTTTCCATCATTTCTTTAAACAATAACTGACCTCTCGATTTCTTTTAAAATGTTAGACCCTCTTTTTTAAATCTGCAGGAATAATATAATAAAACCAGACCATGATTAAATACCGCCTAAAGCAGGAAAGAGTCAACCAGAGCAGACTTCTCACTATCGGAGTGTTAGCACGACTAAAAGGTTTTCTTCATCAGTGTAATATTCACACAGACGTGTAATAAACAGGTGTTTACAAAATCCAAATTAAAAATTTATCCCTAAATGAAAACACATGACATTTTTATCAGCTTCAAGCAATGAAGTATCTATTACAAAAAGACATATATATTTTCTGAAGAAGCCGTTCATTTCAATTTAAACAAAGTCTCTGTGTTTTGGACAGGTTCTAATCGAATAAAAAGTTCTGAAAGCAGAAGAAATTTTGGATAATATTTGCACAAATGTTATTTAAGTTGAATGCATAAAAATCATTACATATTTGTAGCAATAAAAACTTTCTGCCTAATTTTTCTTGAGCCTTAATCAAAAGTTTAAACCAGACTAAATGAATTAAAGAATATTTGTTTGTCAAGACGTTAAAGCGACTGTAATTCTGAAGAAAAGCCATAAACTCACATTAACACATTAATAAGGCACATCATGGAAAATTATCTTCGGCCACAGTTCAATGAAAAAGTGTTCAACCTCTGAGTCTAAGGCGAGTTTTAAAACCTCACTGCGTCGATCACACCCAACCTTCCTCTGCTCAGTTTTCCCAAATGAGACGTCTGACACAGGAATGGAAAAGTTTTTCTGGGCATGGGAAGGATTTGGAACTCAATAAAATGTCATAATCTCCTGGAAATAATGTTTAATGACCTCTCATATTTTTGGATTCGTGGTCTGATACATATTCTGTTGCATTTCATCCGAGTCGTAGAGGCACCAGTTTAATCCGAGACACCCAGACTTTCAGCTCCCCAGACTCTTCCTCCAGCGCGAGCTCATTCAGTGGAATACCGAGTCATAGTCCCTCCAGTGTGTCCTTGAATGTCTTTTCCTCAAAGTTTTCCTCTGTTGAAAAGCCAAGTATGTCCCCAGGTGAGGTCAGTGGCCCTACACCTTCACTAGACACAGTGGAGCTTCCTCAGTTTGCCAGAATCTCTTTGAGGCCCACTGTCCTTCTCCATGGCTTCACCGGACTGCAGTCCACATGGTCTGACCGGACCCCCAAACAACCTCAGGACCCCCTCAACAACCTCAGGACCCCCAACAGCCTCTGGACCCCAGCAGCCTCAGGACCCCCAGCAGCCTCAGGACCCCCAACAGCCTCAGGACCCCCAGCAGCCTCAGGACCCCCAACAACCTCAGGACCCCCAGCACCTTCAGGACCCCTCAACAGCCTCAGGACCCCCAACAACCTCAGGACCCCTCAACAGCCTCAGGACCCCCAACAGCCTCAGCACCCCACCCCCAACAACCTCAGGACCCCCAGCAGCCTCAGGACCCCTCAACAGCCTCAGCACCCCACCTCCAACAACCTCAGGACCCCCAGCAGCCTCAGGACGCCTCAACAGCCTCAGCACCCCACCCCCAACAACCTCAGGACCCCCAGCAGCCTCAGGACCCCTCAACAGCCTCAGCACCCCACCCCCAACAACCTCAGGACCCCCAGCAGCCTTAGGACCCCTCAACAGCCCCAGGACCCCCAACAGCCTCAGGACCCCTCAACAGCCTTAGGATCCCCAGCACCTTCAGGACCCCTCAACAGCCTCAGGACCCCCAACAGCCTCAGCACCCCCAACAACCTCAGGACCCCCAACAACTCTGGACCCCAGCGGCTTCAGGACCCCCAACAACCTCAGGACCCCCAGCAGCCTCAGGACCCCCAGCAGCCTCAGATAAGACTTCCCTTACTTCCAGAGTCCAGCAGCAGGTTCTACTAAGGTTCTATAACTGGACTGCAGATGTACGCAGGGCCTTGAGACTGGAAAAGGCCCAGGTTGTGGAGCCAGTGTTCTGTATGCTAATGTCATTATTGAACTTTTTAATGAATGTTTATGTTGGACCTGAGCTCAACTGGGTAAGGGCTGGTCCTGGACCAGGACGTCCTAGGCAGAAGTGTGAGGGGCACTAAAGCTACACTCCTACATTTTCTTTACAAAGTACAGTAAAGAAATTGTAGATTTGTGGCTGAACTTGAAGGAAATGTGTAACAAATGTTTTTAGATTTGTTGATGGTGTATCATGACACAGTAAAGTTAAGGATTTTAGATGAACTAGGAACTTGCAACAAGTGTTTATAATTATTGAGTTTTATTTGCATTTTTCCTCCTAAAAATCAGAAATGGTCTAGTAACAGCTGATAACAAGTGTATGAACTTAATAAAACACCAGTGGAACATTTTATAATGGTTTTATTGAAGCAAATAATAAATAGTTACATCTTAGACTTTCTATTATTACATCAGTATTGATTACATGTCAACATACATATATATATATATATATATATATATATATATATATATATATATATGTATATATATAAACTGTATATATTTAGGCCCAACTCAGTTTATATTAGTAAAAAGCAACAGCAAGATGTATTTTAGAAGAAGTCTTTTTATGCAAATATAGAACATAACTGCATTGATTATTCTGTATAATTTTCAACAGTTAAAGGTGTGCCCAAAAGCAGGTTTATACAGAATCTTCGTATTTTTGTCAACTGGAGTCCGTACATAACAGGGTTAAACAGCGGCTGAACTGTGAGAAAATACAACGAGATGAATATTCTCAACATATTTGGCAGATAACTCATATCAAACTTGTTCTGGAGAATTTCAAAACAACAACCAAATGAGAAGTTAATGATTGAGGCCAAGTGAGGTGTGCACGTGCTCAGAGCCTTCTGCCGCGTCTGTTTGGATCCAGAAAAACAAACTTTAAAAATCCGGACATAAGTGTAGAGAATAAGGGCTACTGGAAGGATAATTACAAAAAACACCTGAACGAGTCCGTAAATGTTGTTCACGGTTGTGTCAGAACAGGCCAGTTTAACGACAAAGAAGTTAGCGCAGTAAACTTTATCTATGTTGTTCCCACAAAGCTTTAAAGAAATAGTCAAAGAGATTAAAACACAGATGACAATGAATAACAGGAACCACGTTAATGCGATCAGTGTGAAGACTTTCTTGTGGGTCATGTTGGAGTGGTACTGCAGAGGGAAGCATATGGCCAAGTATCGGTCGTACGACATGACGGCGAGGGTCAGGAACTCGATATTTCCGTAATAAACAAGGCAGAAGATTTGTAGGAAGCATAACGAAGCTGGGACGACGTGAGAGTCTTTGAGGATTTGAACCAAAAGAAACGGGAATAAAGCAGTGCTGCCGTAAAGTTCATTGATGAATAAACTGCAGAGAAAAACATACATTGGTTCGTGTAGAGTTCTGTTCAAACAGATGACGACGATGAGAAGCAGGTTGGACAGCACTATCAGAGCATACACAGACATTATGAGCAGAAAATACAGCCATCTCAAAGGCCCAGTGTCAAAGTAGGCTCCCAGAGTGAAATATGAAACCTGACTGGAGTTTCCCATCGTCCTCCTTTTGGTTTGGAAACTCAGCATCACACGGTTCACAGCATTCTGGCGTTTAAATATATACAGCATCACAAAACAGTCAAATAGGGCCATGTTTTTAGGAGAGTGACAGAAAAACTTCCATTGACAAATCTGTGGTTTACAAGGAAATACAAGACTCAATCAGGACTAAATCAAGAATAACAAGAATAAAAATTGGTCTAAACCACCAAGTGTTATCTGGGAATTGCTGAAGATTTCATTAAATTAAACTGTGACCCTTTGATGATAAAAATAAATAGAAATTTGGCTTTTCTCTTTTATTTATTCTCCACTTTCACAAAAACACAGCACTAACTAAATAAAGTTGAACCAGGACTAAATCCGAAACAAACGAGTGAAACATGAAGCTTGGACTAAACCATCAAAAGCAGGGGTAATGTCAGGTGGTCAGTCTAAAGACAAAATGCAAACCAGACCAGCAGAGACAGTCTGAGTCATGTTCGACGTTGAATTCGTTTTAAAACCACTCAGCTCCTGTCCCGCCCAGCGCTTGACCAAATGGGACATGGTGTAATTTCTCTTTTGGGAGTTGAATAATATAACACCAGGTAACTTTTTACAGAGAAAACACCTTTAGAACAAAAGGTTTTAATACTTTAAAAACTGTGTCTTAAGTAATTTTTGGATTATATCAGATTATATCAGGTATATTCAAAGCAGTAAGTTTAAATTGTAAAGGATGTTTTGATCAGGCTTCCATTTCTGGCTAGGCTCAACATTCAGACTTCTCCTCCTGAGCCCAACCAAGCGCTGCACCAACACTCATGGCCATTACAGCCCTATCGAACAAGACGCTGACTGAAAAGCTGACTGTTGAACTCAGAGCTGCTCTAGATCCTGTCAAAGCTAAACTGGACCAAGCATCTCTAAAGCTAACAATCTGTAAAGCTCAGAAGAGGTATGTTCCTCTGTTATTGACCTGGAGAGCTGTAGTAGACATCAAGCCATACGGTTCTCGAAAGCAGCCTCTCGAAGGGTTGCAAAAAGGTTCTCGAAAGGTTGCCGTCTCCACCAGAAGTTGGAGACGGCAACCCCCTTGCCCACTCCCTAGCCCCAAAGATAGACCTCAGGCGTCTCCGGCTGTACCCACTTAAGTTTCTGCTGTATGAAGCTCAGCTAAAGATGCTCCAAATTAACAAAAATGTGCTGGTCACTTTGATTTTTTCCCTTACTTTCCAACCTATTTACCTTCGTCTACAATGTGTGACATGGTAAAAGATGTTGTGGCTCCCTGGTCTTTTTAAGGCACTGGCCCAGGATGTAAACGTCTTTTCTCTCCATGCAAGCACCGGACTGCTTTTGTTGCAGAGGGATGAGTACTCCCTGCAGGTTCTTTGTTGACTCTAAAGTCTCCTTGTTCCCACCGAATGCCCTGGGCCACTCCAGCATCGGAGGAGTCGGCTGTTCTTAGTACGTGTGGATGTTGATTCAACATGAAAGTCACTGCTGCCCAACCTGTTGTTGGTAAGCCCCCAGTCAAACCTGAACTGGGGTATGAACTGGACATTGCTGCTGGTCCTAGTTGTTGAGAATTGCTGAGTTTGATCAACTCCCTGGGACTCTCCGATGGTGTTCTTCAGACCGGCGGCAGAACACTCACTTCCAAACACCACGGCCAATTGTAATTTGCAAGAACAAGCCTGTTCTGGAGGTGGCGGCACTGGGTTGGGAGTTCTTACAGCTTGTTCTTGACACATCGTCTGAGCAGAACTTTTTTCTTGTGGGTGTCTGAGAACTATTGTGTGATTGGTCAGAAATCTGAAGTGGGCGTGGGTAATAGAGAAAAGTGAGGACTCTGCGCGTTGGAGTTTCTCGAGGAGTATGGGAAAGTCCTGGTCAGAACTAAAATTGTTCTTGGTCTTGTGGAGTATGTATTACCCTTTAGCAAATATTTAATTTTTTAATTTTTTGGTGGGTCAAAAAGAAAGGGGAAAAAAAATTAAGAAACAAACTATTTACAAGCAGACACAAAACACCAAAGTTATTTTGTGCATATAAAGAAATGACAAAGCCTTTAACTACTGCCTGAACCACACTGGACTGACTCCTTTAGGCCTTTCTTTGGACTAAATCTGTCAGGCCTCATGGACAGAGATCTCCTTCTCTGGCCTGGCTCTAGGTGGACCTTAATGCAGTTCAAAGGGTTTCAGAATAAGCTCTGTGTCAGGCTCATCACAAACGACCTGTTTGCTCTGGCAGACCGGATCGAGGCATAGAGCTCCTGACAACAGTTTATTCAAAACTCTCCACACCACGATCAGGTGGCAGTTCAAAAGGGGATACTTTCTGATCCCAGAATACCTATTGTCTGTTAATAACAAAAGTCAGATTCATGATAATATCATGTTAGAGAGAAATACATACAAATGTAACAAAGTAAACTGAAGTATAAAAATGGACAATTGTTCTGGAACTGATTGCAGAATAAAAATTGATTTTTACATTTACATTACGTTTAGTCATTTCCATTCATCCATCCATCCCTCTTCTACCGCTTGTCCGGGGCCGGGGTGCGGGGGCAGCAGTTTAAGCAGAGACGCCCAGACTTCTCGCTCCCCAGACACTTCCTCCAGCTCTTCCGGGGGGATACTGAGGCGTTCCCAGGCCAGCTGAGAGACATAGTCCCTCCAGCGTGTCCTAGGTCTTCCCCGAGCTCTCCTCCCGGTGGGACATGCCCGGAACACCTCCCTAGGGAGGCGTCCAGGAGGCATCCGAAACAGATGCCCGAGCCACCTCAGCTGGCTCGGGCATCTGTCATTCAGCAGATTAAAAATGAGGAAATGATGTACCACCAGACGTTGTTCATTTGCAGAGCGCAGGGATCTGGTAGAACATAAGTCTGTATCAGTGAGTGAAGATATGAGGGGGCGGAGCCAGTAGTGGTCAGGACGTACTTTGTTTCGGTTGGTAACTGTGTATCTGACCAAACGAATCTGACATGTGGGGTTCCACAGGGGTCTATCTTGGGACCTCTATTATTCAATCTCTACATGCTTCCTTTAGGCCAGTTAATACGCAGCTGTGGTGTATCCTACCATAATTATGACACTCAGATTTACATTTCACTCACAGCAGCTGAAAATCCATTCACTGTCACTGTCTCCAACTGAACAGAAACAAGACTGAACTAATCATCTTTGGAACAGAAACAAGACTGAACTAATCATCTTTGGAACAGAAACAAGACTGAACTAATCATCTTTGGAACAGAAACAAAGAGAAAGTGTCAGCAGTCACCTCGAGTCTCTTTCTCGAAAATCTAAAAACCAGGTTAAATCTAGGGCTCATCATGGACTCGGACTTAAATTTCCAGAGTCACATTAAATCAATTACATCATCTGCATTTTATCACCTTAAAAACATTTCCAGAGTCAAAGGGATAATGTCTCAACCAGACTTAGAGAAACTTATTCATGCTTTTATCTGCAGCAGGTTAGATTACTGTAACGGCCTGCTCACTGGTCTCTCAAAACGAGGGTTAAGACAGCTGCAGCTTATTCAGAACGCTGCTGCTCGGGTTCTAACTAAAACCAGGAAGTACAACCACATCAGTCCAGTTTTAAAATCTCTGCACTGGCTTCCTGTTGCTCAGAGAATAGACTTTAAAACAGCACTGCTGGTTTACAAGTCTCTAAATGGTTTAGCCCCAGAATATATTTCTGAAATGCTAGTTCCTTATGAGCCTCCTCGGACTCTGAGAACATCTGGGACAGGCTTCTGGTTAAAAACCTTCCTCTTTAGCTCCGCCTACACTACAACTTAAAGTGTTTTTTTATCTGCACTTTTTCTTATGTTTCTAAATCTAAATCTTGTAAATTGTCTTTTATTTCTGTAAATCACTTTTAGTTATATTTTTGAACGTGATGCAGGCGTGAACAGGAGCCAGTGTAACTAACCTGGACTAGGATTTGATATGATATGAGACAAAAAGTCCAGGGGCATGTGTGGGGATCTTTACAAAAACAACAGCTTTATTGGTTTAAATGTTAACTCAGAAATCTGTCATTCAGTATTTTCTTTCCGATTTGCTAACATCATTACCTGATTATGGGTTGGACGGTCTGATTTTGGGGCAGGGCCTGATCTGAACAGGATTAAAGCAGGTAAGGTTTTGAGTTCCGGGACTTAGAGCAGGACTAAACGGTCTCCAGGTTCTCTTCTCAGTGACCACTTTACTCTGAACATAGAGCCAGATCTTAAACAGTTGATTTGTAGTTTTGAGATTTGTAATAATGGATGTTTTAATGTTCAGACAGTTTTGTACCCACAAATGTGGCTCAGGCTTTTATTCTAAATTGATATTCTTAAGTAAATATCATGTCTTGGCCATGCAGGCATAAATTTGACTTAATATGCAAAATCTGATTAGATTTTGATATAGCCTGGTGAAAGATATTTACAATTGTTTCTTTTCTTTTTTTCTCATCAGTTTTTTTCTCTGTTTATTTTTATTGAATGAGTAGAAATACAATCAATCAATTCCTTTTTAAATTCAAATTAGTTATGTAAAAGAACTTTTCTAATTTATTTCAGAGAATTTTGCTTTTGAAGTTTTGATTTACTGATGAAACGTCAGAATGAGCTCTTGCAGATAAATGCCATTTTGAAAATCAGTCAACTAAGGCCTGAAATTTATTCTTTGCATAGCCCTGTTTTCAAAGCCCAAATGCATATGAGTGGTCTTAATTCAACAAAGCCACTCAATTTTTGTTTGACTGATATCACCTTTAGCAAATAATAAAATAAAAGAAGTTATCTGCTTTTGCAAATTATCTCTTCATATTCATTTTTTCATTTATAACTTGTCTCTACTGTATCTTTCTAAGACTGAAAGGTTTCTTTCTAACAAGTGTTTTATTGCAGATTAAGCAAAGGATGGTTAAGTTCTCTCTTAACAAACACGTAAACAAACATAAATAGTTAATTAAGTTAATTTTGGGTTAGGTCTGGTTCAGTAACGATGGGAAACTCCAGTCAGGTTTCATATTTCACTCTGGGAGCCTACTTTGACACTGGGCCTTTGAGATGGCTGTATTTTCTGCTCATAATGTCTGTGTATGCTCTGATAGTGCTGTCCAACCTGCTTCTCATCGTCGTCATCTGTTTGAACAGAACTCTACACGAACCAATGTATGTTTTTCTCTGCAGTTTATTCATTAACCAAATTTTTGGAACCACTGCCATTTTCCCATTTCTTTTGTTTCAAATCCTCCAAGACATTCACACAATTACGGTTCCGTTTTGCTTTGTACAAATCTTCTATCTTTATATTTATGGAACAAATGAGTTATTCATCCTCGGCGTCATGTCGTACGACCGATACTTGGCCATATGCTTCCCTCTGCAGTACCACTCCAACATGACCCTCTCTAAAGTCTTCAGACTTATTGCATTAACGTGGTGCTTAGTGTTGATAGCTGTATTTATTTTACTTTCTCTGAGCGTTCCTTTAAAGCTGTGTGGGAACATTATTGATAAAGTTTACTGTGATAACTACTCTGTTATAAAACTGGCCTGTTCCAACACTTCTGCTAGTAATATTTATGGAATAATTCATTTATCTGTCATAATCTCATCACCTGTAAGTGTAATTCTTTTCACTTATTTACGGATTTTTAAAGTGTGTTTGTCTGGATCTAAACAGACGAGACAGAAGGCTCTGAAAACGTGCACGCCTCACTTGGCCTCTGTCATTAATTTTGCATTTGGCGTTGGTTTTGAAATCCTTCAGAGCAGGTTTAATATGAGTTATGTTCCTAAATTACTGAGAATATTCCTTTCATTGTATTTTCTGATGGTCCAGCCGCTGTTTAACCCTGTCATGTACGGACTCAAGATGACAAAAATACGCTCCTCCTGCAAAAATCTAATTCTGGGTAAGCAACACAGTTAAGGTTTTGCTGAAGTCACAGCTGATTAAAGCTTTTATTCTTTTTATTCTATAAATTTTCTGGAAGCTGGTTTAGTTGGAATTTTTCTTTGTGAAATATGGGCCTTGAGTAAAATGCTTCTGGTGAAACTGAAAATATAATGTTAATATTGAATAAAAAGGTTGTAAAACATGTGCAAATTGTAAATTATCATTGTTATCTTTGTTTTTCAAATTAAAATTATCTGTGTTTGAAATTTCAATACAAGATGGAAGACTTTTTGATTGTTTGTGAACTTGTATATTGTACGTGCACAATATCTGGATTATCAAAGTAATACAAAATATACCAACAAACTTTTAGTTAGTTAGAAGATTTTATTCACAAAAACCCTGAAGTTTATTTGAACAACAAAGTGAGCTCAGCTGAACTTGTTTTCTGGTCCTTCTTTGACGACAGTGCCTTGGTGCCCGAGAAGCGTACAGAAAAGCATTATATTAATATACTATATAAAGCATTTATCATTTACGCCAAGTGTCTATAAAGCAAAAATTATATTTTTTTGAAATTTTCTGAAGTAATTTTCTGAAGAAGTTTTCTGAAGAAAAGCCAATAGGACCTCTATGCAATGAGTTCCTATTACACGCCAAATATTTACTTAGTTGTAAATGAATAAAATTTGCCACATACTATACTTATGTGTCCCTGAGCAAGAAAATCTATTGAGCTAACCCAACTGTGTTGCCATGACAATGCTCCAAAATCTGGAAATACTGGTCTTTCAAGGGCCAGAGAATATTTACTTATATTTAAACTTAAATACACATTCGGTGATGAATGCCACTGTCACTAGGGGTCAATATCATGACCTAACAATTTGGAACAACCATGAAAAATGTGATGAATAAAAAGTCTGTAGTAACAATTACTGTGTGTAGAAAAGGACTTTTGAAGGTGAAGACGTTTTGTCTTTTCTCTATGAGTGATTCTTCACAAGAGGATGTATCACATTCCATCATTTACGCTTTTATCTAAAGGTTAAGTTTCTTGCCCAAGGACACAACAACAGTTGGACACAACAACTGTGGGGAGAGCAGGAATCAAACCACCAACCTTCAAGTTGTGGGACAATTGCTCTACCTGAGCCATTGAGCCTTTAACGACTCTCACTACAGGCTGGTCCAATCAGGTTTAGTTTCAGGTTAAGCCCCTCCCTCTAGAGATAAAGTTCAGCTCTTTTCCAGTTGATCTCAGAATTGATAATGTCTCTTATAATTAGAGACAAAATGTCTTCACCTTGAAAACTGAGTCCAGATGCTTTTTCTTTAACCTTTTTTTCATGATGACCTGGATGACTGAGAACCTTCACACACTTATGGTGTGTGTTGCATAGAAAAAGCTAAAAATTAAAGCTTTACGACATCCCTTACTTCAAGTGTCCACCACCGGGTTCGGGAGTTGCCGCCACGTCAGGCACCGGAGACTTTATGGCCACAGCTCTGAGTGGCCACATCAACAATGAAGGTGGAGAACATGGTCCACTTGGACTCAATTATCTTATCCTTTTGAGACTTCCCATACTCCCATCAAGGACAAGGCCACTAATTCTCACTCCAACAGACCTATCTATCGCCCCCACAGAGGCCTCGTCTTATTTTCCTAACAACAGCCTTCAACCGTCTGCCATTTTGACTTCTGTCTGACCCTGTACTCTTGCACACTTAATAGGCCAGATAATTAATAAGTTCAACTTTTATCTTCACGTGAAAATGAAGAAATAACTTTCATTAACTTTTCTTTTTTAACATGGTCCCGTGGATCTGTAGAACTTAACTTCACTGCTAACATCATCTGGAGCTGTTTTGATTGGATCGTTCTGGGGGTGGAACTTGAGCTCAACTGGATTAAAGCAGTAACGTGTTTGGGCTAATCATTGTCCAGTCTCGGACCATCACTTGAATTTGATCACACACGGACTGGTGTGGGACACTGATAAACTAGAGGTGTTTTCTAAAAGCTCAAATGTCTAATTTTAGATTTTATGGCTCATTTTATTTTGTTTAAAACAATTGTGCATTACATTACTCGAAAATGCAAGTTAAAATATGGACTTTGTCTTTGTCTAAGGCTAGTCTAAGACTAGTACGGGTTGAGACTAGGCCTTGCTCTGAATAGATCCTGAATTACTCCAGGTTTTATCTCGTTTAGTCTAGGTTTGATCCAAGGTTAGGCTTTAGTTTAGTCCTAGTTTAGTTTTTTCTATTTTGATTTTTAACATTAAACCACAGCTGCTGCAGATTATTTTCTTGTAATATCTCATTAATCAAAACAGATTGGTTTACTTCTTTCCCTGATCACAAAAAAAGACACAAAAACCTTCTCTTTTGAATCACTCCTTTTCCATCAGAGAGTTTAATATTTGTGTATTTTAGTGGTTTTGTGGAGGACGATGGGAAACTCCAGTCAGGTTTCATATTTCACTCTGGGAGCCTACTTTGACACTGGGCCTTTGAGATGGCTGTATTTTCTGCTCATAATGTCTGTGTATGCTCTGATAGTGCTGTCCAACCTGCTTCTCATCGTCGTCATCTGTTTGAACAGAACTCTACACGAACCAATGTATGTTTTTCTCTGCAGTTTATTCATTAACCAAATTTTTGGAACCACTGCCATTTTCCCATTTCTTTTGTTTCAAATCCTCCAAGACATTCACACAATTACGGTTCCGTTTTGCTTTGTACAAATCTTCTATCTTTATATTTATGGAACAAATGAGTTATTCATCCTCGCCGTCATGTCGTACGACCGATACTTGGCCATATGCTTCCCTCTGCAGTACCACTCCAACATGACCCTCTCTAAAGTCTTCAGACTTATTGCATTAACGTGGTGCTTAGTGTTGATAGCTGTATTTATTTTACTTTCTCTGAGCGTTCCTTTAAAGCTGTGTGGGAACATTATTGATAAAGTTTACTGTGATAACTACTCTGTTATAAAACTGGCCTGTTCCAACACTTCTGCTAGTAATATTTATGGAATAATTCATTTATCTGTCATAATCTCATCACCTGTAAGTGTAATTCTTTTCACTTATTTACGGATTTTTAAAGTGTGTTTTTCTGGATCTAAACAGACGAGACAGAAGGCTCTGAAAACGTGCACGCCTCACTTGGCTTCCGTTATTAATTTTGCATTAGCGGGCAGTTTTGAAATACTTCAGAGCAGGTTTAATATGAGTTATGTTCCTAAATTACTGAGAATATTCCTTTCATTGTATTTTCTGATGGTCCAGCCGCTGTTTAACCCTGTCATGTACGGACTCAAGATGACAAAAATACGCTCCTCCTGCAAAAATCTAATTCTGGGTAAGCAACACAGTTAAGGTTTTGCTGAAGTCACAGCTGATTAAAGCTTTTATTCTTTTTATTCTATAAATTTTCTGGAAGCTGGTTTAGTTGGAATTTTTCTTTGTGAAATATGGGCCTTGAGTAAAATGCTTCTGGTGAAACTGAAAATATAATGTTAATATTGAATAAAAAGGTTGTAAAACATGTGCAAATTGTAAATTATCATTGTTATCTTTGTTTTTCAAATTAAAATTATCTGTGTTTGAAATTTCAATACAAGATGGAAGACTTTTTGATTGTTTGTGAACTTGTATATTGTACGTGCACAATATCTGGATTATCAAAGTAATACAAAAATATACCAACAAACTTTTAGTTAGTTAGAAGATTTTATTCACAAAAACCCTGAAGTTTATTTGAACAACAAAGTGAGCTCAGCTGAACTTGTTTTCTGGTCCTTCTTTGACGTACAGTGCCTTGGGTGCCCGAGAAGCGTACAGAAAAGCATTATATTAATATACTATATAAAGCATTTATCATTTACGCCAAGTGTCTATAAAGCAAAAATTATATTTTTTTGAAATTTTCTGAAGTAATTTTCTGAAGAAGTTTTCTGAAGAAAAGCCAATAGGACCTCTATGCAATGAGTTCCTATTACACGCCAAATATTTACTTAGTTGTAAATGAATAAAATTTGCCACATACTATACTTATGTGTCCCTGAGCAAGAAAATCTATTGAGCTAACCCAACTGTGTTGCCATGACAATGCTCCAAAATCTGGAAATACTGGTCTTTCAAGGGCCAGAGAATATTTACTTATATTTAAACTTAAATACACATTCGGTGATGAATGCCACTGTCACTAGGGGTCAATATCATGACCTAACAATTTGGAACAACCATGAAAAATGTGATGAATAAAAAGTCTGTAGTAACAATTACTGTGTGTAGAAAAGGACTTTTGAAGGTGAAGACGTTTTGTCTTTTCTCTATGAGTGATTCTTCACAAGAGGATGTATCACATTCCATCATTTACGCTTTTATCTAAAGGTTAAGTTTCTTGCCCAAGGACACAACAACAGTTGGACACAACAACTGTGGGGAGAGCAGGAATCAAACCACCAACCTTCAAGTTGTGGGACAATTGCTCTACCTGAGCCATTGAGCCTTTAACGACTCTCACTACAGGCTGGTCCAATCAGGTTTAGTTTCAGGTTAAGCCCCTCCCTCTAGAGATAAAGTTCAGCTCTTTTCCAGTTGATCTCAGAATTGATAATGTCTCTTATAATTAGAGACAAAATGTCTTCACCTTGAAAACTGAGTCCAGATGCTTTTTCTTTAACCTTTTTTTCATGATGACCTGGATGACTGAGAACCTTCACAGACACTTATGGTGTGTGTTGCATAGAAAAAGCTAAAAATTAAAGCTTTACGACATCCCTTACTTCAAGTGTCCACCACCGGGTTCGGGAGTTGCCGCCACGTCAGGCACCGGAGACTTTATGGCCACAGCTCTGAGTGGCCACATCAACAATGAAGGTGGAGAACATGGTCCACTTGGACTCAATTATCTTATCCTTTTGAGACTTCCCATACTCCCATCAAGGACAAGGCCACTAATTCTCACTCCAACAGACCTATCTATCGCCCCCACAGAGGCCTCGTCTTATTTTCCTAACAACAGCCTTCAACCGTCTGCCATTTTGACTTCTGTCTGACCCTGTACTCTTGCACACTTAATAGGCCAGATAATTAATAAGTTCAACTTTTATCTTCACGTGAAAATGAAGAAATAACTTTCATTAACTTTTCTTTTTTAACATGGTCCCGTGGATCTGTAGAACTTAACTTCACTGCTAACATCATCTGGAGCTGTTTTGATTGGATCGTTCTGGGGGTGGAACTTGAGCTCAACTGGATTAAAGCAGTAACGTGTTTGGGCTAATCATTGTCCAGTCTCGGACCATCACTTGAATTTGATCACACACGGACTGGTGTGGGACACTGATAAACTAGAGGTGTTTTCTAAAAGCTCAAATGTCTAATCTTAGATTTTATGGCTCATTTTATTTTGTTTAAAACAATTGTGCATTACATTACTTGAAAATGCAAGTTAAAATATGGACTTTGTATTTGTTTAAGGCTAGTCTAAGACTAGTACGGGTTGAGACTAGGCCTTGCTCTGAATAGATCCTGAATTACTCCAGGTTTTATCTCGTTTAGTCTAGGTTTGATCCAAGGTTTAGCTTTAGTTTAGTCCTAGTTTAGTTTTTTCTTTTTTGATTTTTAATATTAAACCACAGCTGCTGCAGATTATTTTCTTGTAATATCTCATTAATAATGGAATCAAAACAGATTGGTTTACTTCTTTCCCTGATCACAAAAAAAGACACAAAAACCTTCTCTTTTGAATCACTCCTTTTCCATCAGAGAGTTTAATATTTGTGTATTTTAGTGGTTTTGTGGAGGACGATGGGAAACTCCAGTCAGGTTTCATATTTCACTCTGGGAGCCTACTTTGACACTGGGCCTTTGAGATGGCTGTATTTTCTGCTCATAATGTCTGTGTATGCTCTGATAGTGCTGTCCAACCTGCTTCTCATCGTCGTCATCTGTTTGAACAGAACTCTACACGAACCAATGTATGTTTTTCTCTGCAGTTTATTCATTAACCAAATTTTTGGAACCACTTTCATTTTCCCATTTCTTTTGTTTCAAATCCTCCAAGACATTCACACAATTACGGTTCCGTTTTGCTTTGTACAAATCTTCTATCTTTATATTTATGGAACAAATGAGTTATTCATCCTCGGCGTCATGTCGTACGACCGATACTTGGCCATATGCTTCCCTCTGCAGTACCACTCCAACATGACCCTCTCTAAAGTCTTCAGACTTATTGCATTAACGTGGTGCTTATCGATGATAGCTGTATTTATTTTACTTTCTCTGAGCGTTCCTTTAAAGCTGTGTGGGAACATTATTGATAAAGTTTACTGTGATAACTACTCTGTTATAAAACTGGCCTGTTCCAACACTTCTGCTAGTAATATTTATGGAATAATTCATTTATCTGTCATAATCTCATCACCTGTAAGTGTAATTCTTTTCACTTATTTACGGATTTTTAAAGTGTGTTTGTCTGGATCTAAACAGACGAGACAGAAGGCTCTGAAAACGTGCACGCCTCACTTGGCCTCTGTCATTAATTTTGCATTTGGCGTTGGTTTTGAAATCCTTCAGAGCAGGTTTAATATGAGTTATCTGCCAAATATGTTGAGAATATTTATATCGTTGTATATTTTAACAATTCAGCCGCTGTTTAACCCTGTCGTGTACGGACTCCAGATGACAAAAATACGCACATCCTGCAAAACTCTGTTTTGGGGTAAACCTCAAAAAAACCTGATGGATAATAAATGATTTTGCTGAAATAATACTTGTTACAGTTACGAGTTTGTTAATGTCTGAATGTGCATGTGTCTGTAAGTATGTATTGTATGAACTGTTCGGCACATGACTCGAGAAATATTTACATTAGAGACAATAAAATATATTTTATATATATTATACTTAAAATCAATGCTGAGATATTCAAAAACTGTTTCTGGTTGTACTGGCCTCATAGAAACTCTTTCCACTATCCAGGTAGTTAAACACATCCACACAATTATTCACAGAAGCAGGATGGGTTTAGACCGTTCTTTAAATGGCACAAACTGTCACAACAAGTACAGTACTTACATATTATTACATTATTCACCTTTTTCGTGAAGATTAATCTGTTGAGATGAAGCATCTCGTTTTCTATTGTTCATTTTCATCTGTTCCTTTTACAATACTTACAGGGAATGCCTTTTGTGAACTTGCTAGAGAGCATCAACTGAACACAACCACCAGTGATTCTGACTATCTTCTTTTTTACCGCGTGGCCCACAGACGCACGTTCTGTCTCACTTAAAGGGCCAGCGCACGTAACAAAACTTTTTTAAATTTACAAGCCAAAACACTCCCCATCTGGTATCTTATGAATACCAATTAACAGTCCTTTGGTAAGCATTTTGCAAACTTCAGCCTTTCTAACAACACCATCTTCACTAGGAACTGAGTTATTACATTGGCCACTCATTCCTTCTTGTTTGTTTGTCCTTAAGGAGAACTTTTTTAATGTTAGTTCTTTTGTGATGCAATTTCTGTCGAGATTAAAGGCTGTTGAGATACACCTTACGCCACCTGCTCCAAAAATTATATTCAAGGATCTGAACATGCGTCCAGTGGCTTTGGAGCATCTCCTTGGGATTGATTTGGACACAGACTGGGAGCAGTGCGTGTGTTTTTTGTGTGAGCAGCATCGCAGGTGACAAGATGTGGGGATGCTCTGGATCTGATGACACTGGTAGTAGCGGATGTGACCTCCGCCAAGAAAGTAGTTAGAATCTCATGGGTGAGCTGAACTCGACCGGTTTGCAGCAGCATGTTACTCAGTATCCGGAGTATCCGGCGTGCCACACCAATCATCCATTCCCAAACTCGCCCCATATCGGATGAATGGGGTGTGTTGAAAATCCATGTACACTTCTGATCCTGCAGCTAGTGTGGCACCTTGTCTGTGTCTGATTCATTTACTGTCATTTCTTTATGTGCACCAATAAAGTTAGTGCCGCAATCAGAGTGTAGTTTTGTTTTGTTTTGCGGGTCCTCACAAGGCAAACTTGAAGAACTTATCTCCTCCACTACTTCAATGTGAACAGCCCTTGTGCATAAACGTCCTGAGCCCAAAATATTTTTTGGAACGTTCGTGCAAAGTGTTTTTACCTCTGGGCACACCTCTGGGTCCAGTTAATCATAGACAAGACAAGACATTTATTTTTGTACAGCCCAATATCACAACCACAGCCACCTTAAAGGGCTTCACAGACTGCACTAGACAACATCTCCTGTCCTTAGAGCCTCCATCAGGGGGAGGAAAAACTCCAAAAAAAACCCAGCCGGGAAAAAAGAGAAGCCTCAGGGAGAACCACAGAAGGAGGGATCCACGCCAAGGATGGACAGGCCGTGCAAGAATGTGTCCAGGACAGTTGGTGACCTAATGGTGTAACATATAGTGAAAAAAGTATGGGACCGAGCACAGACCCTTGTGGCACACAGAACTTCACTGGTGCCGTGGAGGAGAAGGATTTATTAAAAGAGACAAAATGAGACCTATCACACAGATAGGATTCTAACCAAGAAAGAGCAGAGCCAGAGATGCCAAAAACATCTTTAAGTCTGTTGATTAGCACTGCATGATCAATCGTATCAAATGCAGCTGAGATCCATCAATAACAGTCGAGCCGATGAGTCCTCGTCCATCTGAAGGAGGAGATCATTTGTCACTTTAACTAAAGTTGTTTCAGTGGAATAAGAGGCCCTAAATGCAGACTGAAATGGCTCCAGGAGGTCATTTTCCGATAGATATAGAGTAAGTTCTTTCAACAAAACTTTTTTGAGGACTTTAGATAGAAAAGGTAAATTGGAAACAGGACAGAAATTATTTCCATCCAGGATCCAGAGTAGGTTTTTTGAGCAGGGGTTTGACCACAGCCTGTTTGAAAAGGGAAGGAACGGTGCAAGTAGACAGGGACAAGTTTATAATGTTTAAAATAAGGAAAAATAGGTAGTCTTTGCAGTGCTGAGGGCGTGCTTATAGGTGTTTACACACAAACACCACTTTTGATCATTTAGATTTGTTTTTGACTTGCGCCATTTGCGTTCAAAACTCCTGCAGGCCTGTTTCAAAGCCCGCGTTTCCTCATTATACCATGGCGTAGGTCGTCTGGTTGGTCTGGGCTTTGTCCACTGAGTTGGTGATGGCCGAGAGGGTTGCATAGACCTCCTCTGTGTAGGCCTCTGCTGAGTTTCCAGGTGGAGTTAAAAGCCAAAACAAGATCAAGATAGTTTCCACTAATGTGTGTGGGCTCATGAACAAACTGGTTAAAGACAGGGTCATAAACAGTGATTGAAATGCTCTGGCCAGAGGATCACACTTCTTATTTAGATGAATATTAAAGTCACCTCTGTGAGTTTTCAGATGTGTTTGAGGACTAAATAAATTCACCATAACTAACAGATTTAGGCAGTAGACATCAGGATAACACGGCCTAACCAAAATACTCCTCTGGCTGGATGTCTGGAGAGCCATGAAGGAAAGGTGGTCCTGTGAACCAAGTTGTGTTTTGTAACTCTGTGGCTGGAACTGATCATGAGCCGTGGACAGCAGGATTCTGGTCTGTTGTGACAAAGTCCCACTGCTCCGGAGTTGTTGACTCTCTAATGCGTCAGACACAGTTGTTTACATAGACATAGAAGCGTCTTGAGGGGTTGTGGATATATCCTAGGACCACCTTGCTGTCAATGTATGCACATATTGCTTTCAGAGATGCATCCGAGAAAATGCACAACTCTGCATCTTTTGGCTTCTATCCACCTTTGTTTCATGTCCTCTTGAAGGGGCGAGACCCACTCTGTGCTCTGGAGGAGGAATTGTCCTTCAATGATAATTGGGAACAAAAACCCAAGCAGGTCAAATACAAGGAGCCCTCGTCGCGTGTATGTTTTTTCAGTGTGAGGTACGTGAAAGGTAAAAAAAGTCTACCATTATGTTCCACTTTATGCCAAGGCTGCATTGATCCGGGAGATTATCTTTAAACAAATCCAAATCTTGAAGATCTTTGGCACGGTCCTCACCTGAAAATGCATCCTTGACCTCAACTTTATTTGATGCTATTTTCAGAAGGTTTGAGGCTGCCAGCACTTCTTGTGTTCTCTTTAAGAGATCAAAAGCTTCCCGCATGGTGGGAACAGATTTCAAGGCGTCACCGACACAGAATTCACTTTCAATAAACTGACTGACATCTGACTCATATTTTTCTTCTCTTTGTTGTGCAGCCCTTCCTAGTACATTAGTGTCTACAGCAGGAGAGGGGCTGTAGCCAAAAACATGCACATGCATTCTATAGTCCACAAGCTCATTTTCGACCAGACAAATATGAGTACATCTCTGCAATCCTTATGCACCAGTAAGCAATAAAACATCTGTTGAATGTCAGCGGTGACTGCACCTGAATGCTTCCTGAACCTGACAAGAACACCAATCAGACTATTGTTTAGGTTAGGCCCTGAAAGGAGCACAGCAATGAGTGACACACCCATGAACTATGCACTAGAGTCAAATACTACTCAAATTTGTGATGGCTTTTGCGGGTGGTATACTCCAAAATAGGGCAGGTACCAGTACTCTTTGTTTTCCTGTACTGGGGGGTGCGAGCTCTGTGTGTCCATTGTTTTCTGCATAAAGTCTATCAGTTGGGCTACAAGTTGTGCTAAAACAACTTACTCAACAACTTACTAAAAAATCTTACTCAACAACTTACTTACTAGATCTATCGGAAAATGACCTCCTGGAGCCGTTTCAGTCTGAGTTTAGGGCCTCTTATTCCACTGAAACAGCTTTAGTTAAAGTGACAAATGCTCTCCTCCTTCAGATGGACGAGGACTCATCGGCTCGACTGTTATTGATGGATCTCAGCTGCATTTGATACGATTGATGCAGTACTAATCAACAGACTTAAAGATGTTTTTGGCATCTCTGGCTCTGCTCTTTCTTGGTTAGAATCCTATCTGTGTGATAGGTCTCATTTTGTCTCTTTTAATAAATCCTTCTCCTCCACGGCACCAGTGAAGTTCGGTGTGCCACAAGGGTCTGTGCTCGGTCCCATACTTTTTTCACTTTATGTTACACCATTGGGACAAATCATCAGAAGTTATGGAGTGAACTTCCACTGTTATGCCGATGATACACAGCTGTATCTACCAATAAAAGTGAATAATACTGACATCATGCGTCTAGAGGCCTGCCTCGTTTCAATTAAAACATGGATGTCTCAAAACTTCCTCCATTTGAACTCGGATAAATCAGAGCTCTTGTTAATTGGTCCTGCCAGTCATCGGCACAAGTTCAACAATCTTACTGTCTCCATCAACAACTGTGTGTTGGAGCAACACTGTGAGGAACCTCGGTGTCATTTTTGACTCCACACTATCTCTGCAGCAGCACATTAGTGAGGTCACTAAACTGGGCTTTTTTCACTTGAGGAATATCTCAAAAACTCCCTCCTGCCTCTCTTTAGCTGATGCTGAAATTCTCATTCATGCATTTGTCACATCCAGGCTGGACTACTGCGTTATTCTCTGGACTGCCGAGGAAAAGTACTCAGACTACAAATGGTCCATTATACAGCCGCCAGACTTTTAACAAAGACCAGGAAGTTTGATCACATTACTCCGGTCCTGGCTTCATTACACTTCCTCATGTTAGAGCTGATTTCAAAGTTCTCTTGTTAACCTATAAAATCCTTTGTGGACGTGTGCCCTCTGACCTCTCTGACCTTATCACCTGGTATACTCCAGCTCGTACCCTTCGCTCTCAGGACGCTGGCCTCCTTCAACTTCCTCGAATAAAGCAGAAGTTTGCTGCAGAGCCTTTTCTTATGTGTCCTGGACACATTCTTGCACGGCCTGTCCGTCCTGGGAGTGGATCCCTCCTTCTGTGGTTCTCCCTGAGGTTTCTCTTTTTTCCCGGCTGGGTTTTTTGGAGTTTTTCCTCACCCTGATGGAGGGTCTAAGGACAGGGGATGTTGTCTAGTGCAGTCTGTTAAGCCCTTTGAGGCGGCTGTTGTTGTGATATTGGGCTATACAAAAATAAATGTCTTGTCTTGTCTTGTTCCGAGCTCAGTTTAGAAGCATCCCTGATGGGGGATGGGGGCATGAGTGTGTGTGGCAGGGGCAGCTGACACATTTGGAAAGACACTATCAATGCTGTAAGGTATATCCAAGTTCTAGAACAACATATGCTCCCATCCAGAAGAGTATCTTTCAGGGAAGTCCTTGCATTTCCCAACATGACAATGTCAGACCACATCCTGCATCAGTTACAACAGGGGTCTCAAACTCGCGGCCCGGGGTCCAACTGCGGCCCGTAAGACGATATTCTGTGGCCCGCAGGACGATATGAAAGTTTAATGTTAGTGCTCTGTGAGTTTTATATGAATGGCCCGTTACCACGTTGTGTGGAAGGTTCCTTTTTGTGCTGGAACTGAACCATCCTACCATCACAGTGGAGGATATGGCTCCTGGGGGCCCTCGGCTGGGCTTGATGCAGGCAGAGAAACATTTAACAACTATGGAGGAGCCTGTGTAACATCACAGAGCCGTCATAAAATTACTGCTTCTTATTGTGTTTGAAATGAGCATGTTTGACCTTGAGCTGGACTTTAATGTTACTGGTGTTGGATTTGGGATCATGAGGATTGTATTTTGTTTTCTCATCATTTGAAATTGGTTAATTTGTTTGAAAGTTGATGGCAATTTGATCATCACTATCCATGTGGATTTGGTATCATGACGATTCCTCAAATTAACCCCGATGTTATGTTGACTATATCACCGAGGGGAGGGGACATCCAATGGGGCCACAGCTCATTCATGTTCTTCAATATTTCATTTAAGTTCAGGATAGCTCAGGTTTAGAAGAACCTATTGAAGTTAAAGAACTTAGTAAAGACGTTTGAGAGGATTTAACAAAGCTTTTTTTGTGGAATAAAAAAAGCCTCACCCAGACTCTGCCTCCTGTGGCCCCAAGTCATTTGAGTTTGAGAGCCTTGCGTTACAACATCATGGACTGTGTGGAAGAAGGATCCGGTTCTGAAATGGCCAGATCTTTCACCCACAGAAAACATTTGGAGAATCATGAAGAGATAGATGTGACAAAGAAGACCTAAGACAGTTGAGAAGCCATTTGCAGACTGGTATAAAAAGAAGAGGGGATGACACACAGAGGTAAACATCTCATAAATTATTTTTTACAAAATAGCAAAAAACAGTAGCACACACATTCAGGCTTAAGGCCCATGTGTCTATGGTTTCAGTCGTGGACTGGACCAGCTCCAGCTCCTCTTTATCTTCAGCAACTATCAGATGTGAAAAATACAGACATAAAGAGAATCAGAAAATAGTCTCTTCATTGACATCAACAGCAGCTGAATGTGTTTTGATTGGATCGTTTTGGGGGTGGAGCTTGAGCGTTATTGGATTAAAGCAGTTATGTTTTTAGGCTTAACAGTGTTCAGTCATTACTCAGACAGTCACTTAAATCTGAACACGGACAGGTGTCGGACATTTGTCACGGACTAAGCTCTGATTTTACAGCTCAGTTAATTTTATTTAGAACAATTGTGCATCAAATGTTTGTACTTGAAAATGTAAGTTAAGCTGTGGTTAAGTTAAACTTTGTATTTGTCATGTATTGAACGAGACTTGGTTTTGCTCTGAACAGATTCAGAATTTTTTTCTCACTTAGTCTTGATTTTAAGGTTTTAGTTTGATGTAGTATTTTTTGTTTTGCTGCAGCTTTGTTACTTTAAATATTTCATGCTTCAATAATGACATGAAAATACACTGGCTTCATTCTTTCACTCGTTCCTGCTGTAATCTCAGGCAAAAGTGGCAAAAAAAAAACTTTCTGTCACTTTCTGTCAAATAATTTGAGCTTGTAAATCCTTGTAGTCACATTAGTGTTGTTTATTGACTGTTGGGAGGGAAAGCAGAATGACTGAGCTGTTGCTGTGAACCGTGTGATGCTGAGTTTCCAAACCAAAAGGAGGACGATGGGAAACTCCAGTCAGGTTTCATATTTCACTCTGGGAGCCTACTTTGACACTGGGCCTTTGAGATGGCTGTATTTTCTGCTCATAATGTCTGTGTATGCTCTGATAGTGCTGTCCAACCTGCTTCTCATCGTCGTCATCTGTTTGAACAGAACTCTACACGAACCAATGTATGTTTTTCTCTGCAGTTTATTCATCAATGAACTTTACGGCAGCACTGCTTTATTCCCGTTTCTTTTGGTCCAAATCCTTCAAGACGCTCACACAATTCCGACTTCTTTTTGTTTTGTACAAATCTTCTGTATCTTTTCTTATGTCTGTATCGAGTTCCTGACCCTCGCCATCATGTCGTACGACCGATACTTGGCCATATGCTTCCCTCTGCAGTACCACTCCAACATGACCCACAAGAAAGTCTTCACACTGATCGCATTAACGTGGTTCCTGTTATTCATTGCAATATTTATTTTGATCTCTCTGAGCGTACCTTTAAAGCTGTGTGGGAACAACATAGATAAAGTTTACTGCGATAACTTTTCTGTCGTTAAACTGGCCTGTTCTGACACAACCGTGAACAACATTTACGGACTCGTTCAGTTATTTCTCATAACAGTTCCACCATCAAGTGTGATTCTTTTCACTTACATCCAGATTTTTAAAGTGTGTTTTTCTGGATCTAAACAGACGAGACAGAAGGCTCTGAGCACGTGCACGCCTCATTTGGCCTCATTGTTAAATTTATCATTTGGCGTCAGTTTTGAAATCATACAGAGCAGGTTTAATATGAGCACTGTTCCTAAAATATTGAGAATAATTCTCTCGTTGTATTTTCTATCAGTTCAGCCGCTGTTTAACCCTGTCATTTACGGCTTAAAGATGTCCAAAATACGCACCTCCTGCAAAAATCTGATTTTAGGGAAACATTGATGAAAGATTTTACACAACTGTTAAAAGCTGTTGATCTGCAAAAGTGCAATAAACAAACATGTGACTGTTCATTTGCTCAAATAAAACTATTACATTGTGTTCTACTGTTGCTTTAACTTTATTACAACTTCACAGGCTGTGAGCACTTTCTGAACTTGTAGGAATAAGAAAAATATAAAATACAGAAGACACGTCAAGTATGGATAGAATATAATGTGTCAATGTTTATAGAGAAAACCCAGCTCAAATGAACTCATTAAATTGTCTTACTTAAAAAAATGTTTTATTGTGTATTCTGAATTTGAAACAAAATTATGAAACAGTTTATTTGCTGATGGAAGGGGTGGACGGCCTTGTGGCTCAGGGAGGCCTTGGTCCTCTTTCAAAAGCTCAATGCTCAAAGAAATACGGGGAAGCTCTTTATTTTCTCAGATGTAAAGCTGCACATTCTTTTTGTCAAAAAGCCTCCAGTTCCTGTAAATTCTTGTCTTAAAAGAACTTCCAGAAGTTTCAGAAGTTGTGAGTGTAGATCATTGTTATAAACTGTTATAGTATGCTGTTCTGTAAAAGTGTATGGCCCTTTAAGAACTTCATTACCCCCTGTGTGCGTGGTACTGTGAACACACTTCTTCAGTATGTAATGTGTCGTGTTGGTAACACATGCTCCGTTAATAAAGTTTCATCTTATTTCTGAGCTGTTTGGAGCATTGTGAGTGGGATGTTTTCTGGTTTTTGTGGTCATTCGACCATGCAGCTCATTTTTTAAGTGCCTCCTTGTTGTGCATTTTTAAAAAGCCACAATATTTTTTTCAGAGAGTCCTGCATTTCAACTGAAGTTATTTCTGTGTTTTTCTTTGCATTCTGAACAATTTTCCTGACAGTGGCTGAAATGTTTGTTGGTCGACCTGACCTTGGTTTGGTTTCAACGGAATCCCTCATTGTCCACTTCTTTATTAGAGTTTGAACTCTTTCGATTTGCATTCTCAATTCCTTTCTCAAGATACCTTGCTATCTTGACGCAGTAGCTCAGTGGTAGAGTGGTTGTCCCTCAACTGGAAGGTTGATGGTTCGATTTCCACTCTCCCCACAGTTTAGACTGTCGTTGTGTCCTTGGGCAAGACACTTAAGCCACCTTGCCCCCAGTGGTGTTCCAGCTGTAACTCTGGTGAATTGATGCTTAATGTAAGTTGCTTTGGATAAAAGTATCTTCTAAATGAATAAATGTGTACAATTTTTATATTTCTTTCTTGTTTTATTCAGTTCAATTACCTTTTCCCGCAGATCCTTTGACAGTTCTTTTTCTTTCCCCTATGACTCAGACAGAAACATCAGCAGCACTGGATGAAAGACACAAGGGTCAGTCAGGAGCCCAGAGTCTCTCTGACCTTTGACACACACACTGTCCACAAACAGGTCACAGGTCACAGGTCACAGGTCACAGGTGAGAGTTACCTTCACTTCTGTCACTTGTGCATGTTCTCAGTCCAACATCACCAGGGTGTTTGTGTCTGTAAACTTATGAGCACAACTGTATTTATATAAGAAATATTCAAAATGCATTCACAGATAAACAGGCATAAACAACTTTATTTACTTCCATATCTTTAACATACAACAGTCACTTTCCAAAGAGCAGGGTTTTGTAGATGGCACGTATCTTGGTCATCCTGAGGCCGTAGACTAACGGGTTTGTGAGCGGCTGAACCGTGAGCCAGTACAGCGACAGAACTACACGCAGCGTATTTGGCAAAGAGCTCATGTCAAACCTGCTTTGGACAATTTCGAAGAACACCCCAAAAGAGAAGTTCACAATCGACAGCAGGTGAGGCGCGCACGTGCTCATGGCCTTCTGCCGAGTCTCCTTTGAGCCGGAAAAGCACACTCGGAGAATTCTAACATACGTGTAAACTATGAGAAGAATCTGGCTGAAAATGACTGTGAACATGTGAGTGAGGCCAAAAATATTATTTAGTCTTGTGTCAAAGCAGCTTAGTTTTACCACCCAGTAGTTATCGCAGTAAACTTTGTGGATTATATTCCCGCAGAGTTTTAACGGAGCAGTCAAACCATAGATTATGAACAGATTCATAAGAACAGAGTAGCACCAGGTGAGAGCGGTCAAAACTGCGATTTTAGTGGTTGTCATCCGTGCGTGGTATTGAAGAGGGTGACAAATGGCCAAATACCGGTCGTATGACATAACGGCGAGTGTCGCAAACTCTATCCCTCCGTACGAATACAAGGCAAAGATCTGAAGAAAACAGACAGCAGCTGAAACCACGTGAACGTCTCGGAGGATCTGTAGCAGAAGTAACGGGAAAATCGAAGTGCTGCCGTAAAGTTCGTTCAGGAATAAACTGCAGAGGGAAATGTACATTGGTTTGTGAAGAGTTGGGTTCAAACAGATGACGAGGATCAGGAGAAGGTTGGACACAATGATCGTGGCGTACGTCAGCATTAAAATAACAAAGAACAAGTATTTTAACAATCCGATGTCAATATAGGCTCCGAGGATAAAATACGTGACTTGACTGGAATTTAGCATCTTTTCGAGAAAGTATGTCAAATCTACAGAATATAGTCTAAAAGACGACTAAACCAGGGCTTACCCAGAGTAAAAAAGGATATTTACAATGAATAAAACCGAGATTTAAAGAGGTTTACAGCAGGTCTAAACCCTGAATTAAACCTACAGCAGTAAAAAGACAGGAATTAGACTTAATTAGCACATACTATTGTTTTTGTAAGTAATTTATATTTCAGGTAAATAACAGTTTTAGTAGTATAACAAACAGAAAAATACCAAGATTTTTACAAAGGACAAGCTGCAAATGCAAAAGCAAATAACGTAAACCCAACAATTTACCCTTTATTTTCATCAAGAATACACCAGGGTCTTGTATATTGAATATTAAACCATATGAGGCCTGGGCAATAACTGAGTTTTAACCAGATTTAACAAATTTATCAGAAAATATCAAAAACTGATCTGCTGTAAATCAGTTAGAATTAAATAAATTATTACAATGAAATACAGTAGAACATGGATAAAATTTACCTGACCTAAGCAATTATTCTTTTTGCATGAATTTTCAGTTGTTAGTGATTTACTTGATTAAAAGTTGAAGCCAGGACTAAACCAGGACAAAACCAGGTCTAACTCAGGACTAAACTCTGAATTGTCCACAAATAAGGTCTAAAGGAACAGTGTAAATCTAAAATATTGATCCACAACACTTTTCTACAAAAAAAGGGAGATTGTTTTTGACAAGCAAGAACAACAGAATACAATTTTTTGAAATATTTTTACACAGGCAAACTTTTGTAGCAGCTTAAAGAGCTGAATTTAAAAGTGAATAAATGTCTAAAATTATGAATGAATTAAAATAGTGTGGTTTAAAAGCATGAAGTCCCACATTAAGTAAAAGCATTAACAGTTGAGAGACAAAGAGCCTGTGCCTGACAAACCAGACTCAGGGGAAACTCACGGAGACTGAGCTGGATTTAAACAGTGGACCGACCTAAAGCCCGGCCCCGAAACCCGACAAAACCACATGATGTCATCCACGTAATGCACCAGAGAAATATCATCTGGAAATGTAGAGGTTTTATTATTGTACATCAAAGAAAAAAAATATTTGATAAAAAAAACAAAACAAAATTAGAGTAAAAATTGAGTTTTTAAAAGTAAGATCAGAAAACAAATAATAGCCAGTCTTTTGAATCTGTGTATGGTTGGTTCTTTGTTTGTTCTGTTTCAAAACAAAAATTTAATATTAAATATAAAAATTTTGACACAATCTGTTTTGTTTGTATAAATTAAAAAATTGAAAGAAAATTAAAATAAAAAGTTTAAAGCAGCCTTACTTTTCTCCAGCAGAGGGCGCATATCCCTCTGAAATGTCAGCAGTGCAATGTTTGTAACAAGTGGAGACTATCCAAGTGACAAGTTTCTCAGAAAGAGCCTGTCTCTGAAACAGTCGGTCATTTTAGTGTTTTCAGTCTTTATTATCTGTGTCGTGTCCTGGAGCCTCTCTCACTAATCTCTGGAGATAAGTCCTCGTCCCGGGACAGTCACAGGAGGTTTGTGTCCAGCAGAGGGCACTGTGTCAGAGAGACAGACATGATTCTGCTAATATCATGTCTAATTGTCATCAACAGGATTTTGTGAATATATATTTTTGAGCTTAAAGTTGCACAGAGCTGCTTTAAAAACAACATTAGTTTTCTTGTAATATTTGGATGTTTCACTTGCGTCCTATATTATTATTATATTATGTGACCAAAGGACACTGCTCCTGTGATGGAGAGGTTAGTGCACCCTGCATGGGGAGCAACTCCAGCCACAGGTCTCTGTGCCAGTCCCAAGCCCAGCTAAATGAACATGGTTGCATCAGGAAGGACAACAAGCTTAAAATCATTGACAAGCTATCTTTGTAGCTCACACATCCCATAAAACATCAGCTCCATGTTTCACAGAAGGACTGTGTTCCTTTCATCAGAGCCTTGTCGACTCTAAAAGTTCAATATCTGTCTCATCACTCAAATGACTTTGTTCCAGAAGTTCTGAGGCTTGTCTCTGAGCTGTTTGGAGAATTGTAGCAGGATGCTTTGTGGCTTTTGTAAAGTAATGCCAATGGGGATGTGTGAGCTACAAAAGCAGAGGAAAAGATGAATGCAGCATGTTTTCAGAAAATAAAGAGAAGGTTCTGGACTGACCTCAGTCTGACCTCAGTCTGACCTCAGTGTCATTGAGACACTCTGAGATCTCAAACCTGCAGTTCATGAAAGAGCCCAAGAATTTACAGGAACTGGAGGCTTTTTGTCAAAAAGAATGAGCAGCTTTACATCTGAGAAAATAAAGAGCCTCATTCACAAACACCACAAAAGACCTCAGCTGTCGTTGATGTTAAAGGTAATACACAGTATTAAGAACTTTAGATCAGGGTCATTTGGGTAGTTTCTGTTGTCATTAAAACAACAGAAGACAAATCAAAAAGATTTTTGTGTTATTATTCATATTCTTAAAAAAAATGAACAAAAAAAATCACAACTTCTGCCAGGGAAACTGTATTTTCTCATTAAGAACTCATATTTAAATGTATTCATTAATTTAGTATATTTTCATTTTATTTGTAGTTGTTGAAGTTCATTAAACCTGGTCTGAAACAGGACCAGACTAAACTTCAGTTCTCAGTTTATGTTTCAGAGTCAGACTCAGGAAGAATCTGTTTTAACATAAATTACAACAAAATGAGCCAGATTTATGATTTTTTATAAAAAAAAAACAGTGTTGAGTACTTTAACAAATAGATTAATGGAAAAAGGAAACGACTAAAAAATATCAGCATCTCATATAACTTTTTGATCTGACTCGTATTGTGTGTTTATTTCCAAAGTCACTTCTTGATTGGATTAGTTTATTTAAAAAGGGACAATGTAATGACCGAGCTCACGCCTGAGGAGAACCTGCGGGCCTGAAAGAGCAGAGTGTGCAGGTTTCCCACAGAATAAAATAAAACAAGCTGGGCTCGGGGGTTGCTGTTGCTGATGCCCCCATGGGGCTAATAAAGGGCTAATAAAAATAAATACATTTAATTTAACACAGGGGTTAAAATAGCCAGGATAAGTCAAAAGGTGATTTTCTTCAGTCGTGCTCAGCCCAGACGTGAAAGGGCTCAGAACCTCTTTCACAGACTTGAGACAGAACAGGTTTCTACAGAAAACAGCCGTATGTTCAAGAAAAATAATGACCATAAAATCACACATTAAATCGTTTGAAATAAATAAATTAAAAAAGTAAAAATAATTCCTCTTTTTATTCATAAAAATGTATTTCTATCAACAATACACAAGTAACACCAGTTTTTTCCATTTTTTTTTATCACATTATTAGATCAAATGGAAACGGGTTGAAGGAGAGGGAAAGGACCAGAATCAAACCCAGAATTAATATTTTCTTGTCTCTTTTCAAACAGAGACTACCTTTTCTGGAACTGCAGAGGTTATGACAGTTTTCAGAGTCTCACTTTTTCGACACCAGCAGCAGGTTTCTACACATGATTCTGATTTTCCTCAGTTTGAGTCCGTACAGTAAAGGGTTGAACAGCGGCGGCACCATCAGAAAATACAGAGACAGGAGAATTCGGATTGTACTGTGAACGTTTGTCATGTCGAACCTGCTCTGAATTATTTCAAAGAACATCCCAAAAGATAAATTAACGACCGAAGCGATGTGAGGAGTGCAGGTGCTGACAGCCTTCTGCCTCGACTGTTTGGAGCCGTGGAAACACACTCTCAGAATACGGCAGTAAGTGTACAAGATTAGAGCCAACGGGAAGCATACAGTGACAATCAGACTAAACAGACCATAAATATTATTAACAATTGTGTCGTTGCAGGACAGCTTTACAATAAAGTAGTTATCGCAGTAAACTTTGGGAATGACGTTCCCACACAGCTTCAGAGATGCTGCCAGGAACAGACCAGCTCCGTTGCTGCAGAAAGGGTAAAGCCAGGCCACAGCAATGAGAGCAGCCAGCCTCCGAGAGTTCATGCGAGTGTTGTAATGCAGCGGGTAACAGATGGCCATGTATCGGTCGTACGACATGACAGCAAGGTTCAGAATCTCCACAGAACCGTAAGTGTAGATGGTTAAAATCTGAATGAAGCAGAATGAATGGGAAACAGTGTGATCGTCTTTGAGGATTTGAACCAAAAGAAACGGGAATAAAGCAGTGCTGCCGTAAAGTTCATTGATGAATAAACTGCAGAGAAAAACATACATTGGTTCGTGTAGAGTTCTGTTCAAACAGATGACGACGATGAGAAGCAGGTTGGACAGCACTATCAGAGCATACACAGACATTATGAGCAGAAAATACAGCCATCTCAAAGGCCCAGTGTCAAAGTAGGCTCCCAGAGTGAAATATGAAACCTGACTGGAGTTTCCCATCGTCCTCCTTTTGGTTTGGGAAGAGCTCATCTCATGCACCGGGTTAAACTCAGACGTAACCTCTCGAGCTGTGCCTCTGTGGCTCTTACCCGATCCACTGAACCCAACCCTGGGCCCTGCCTCTTTTACTCTCTCTGAACACAGCCAAGGGACTGAAAATCCAGCTACGTCAGACAGTGTCCAACAGAGTTAAGCCAATAATGTCTGCTGTGGCTGTTTTCTAACATGTTTTTCTTGGGGAGAGAACATTAATCTAAGAAAAAAAAAGATTAAATAAATAAATATAAAAAAGGAAAAGATAATAAAAATACCAGCATCTGGTAAAACATATTTGATGTTATTAGGCCCGAGCCAGCTCAGCCTGGCCAGGGTCTATTGTAATCGTTTGGTAGCACACTAATCTCCAAGAGGTGGTGCATCAAAGGTTATCCAAATTCTTTGTAGAATACAAATATATAATATTACTGTGAGGGTCTGTTGGGAACGTTTGGCCGAGTCCCCTGTCAGAAAGATCTTCAACTCCCACCTCCAGCAGAGCTTCGACCAGATCCTGAGGGAGGTTGGAGACATTGTGTCTGAGTGGACGGACAATGTTCTCCATCTTCATTGTTGACACAACCACTCAGAGCTGTGGCATTAAAGTCTCTGGTGCCTGTTGTGGCGGCAACCCCTGAACCCGGTGGTGGACACCGGAAATAAGGGATGCCGTCAAGCTGAAGAAGGAGACCTACCGAGCCTGGTTGGCTCATGTGTCTCCTGAGGCAGCTGATAGGTACCGGCAGGCCAAGCGGGCTGCAGCTGGTGGTTGTGGAGGCTAAAACTCGGGTCTGGGAGGAGTTTGGTGAGGCCATGGAAAAAGACTATCGGTCGGCCTCGAAGAAATTCTGGCAAACCGTCCGGCGCCTCAGGAGGGGGAAGCAGTGCCCTGCCAACACTGTTTACAGTGGAGGTGGGAATCTGCTGACCTCAACTGGGGACATTGTTGGAAGGTGGAAGGAATACTTCGAGGATCTCCTCAACCCCACCGACACGTCTTCCAAGCAGAGGCCGAGGGCTCAGAGGTGGACTTGTCCATCACCTGGGCCGAAATCACTGAGGCAAGGTAAGTCAGGTGGCAAGGCACCGGGGGTGGATGAGATACGGATGAGTACCTCAAGTCTCTGGATGTTGTAGGACTGTCTTGGCTGACACCCTCTGCAACATCGCGTGGCGTTTGGGGACAGTACCTCTGGACTGGCAGACAGGGGTGGTGGTCCCTCTTTTCAAGAAGGGGGACCAGCTCTATACCCTCTCCAGGGGCTGGAGGGTTTATGGGAGTTTGCCCAACCAGCCCACATGTGTTTTGTGGATCTGGAGAAGGCATAAGACTGTGTCCCTCGTGGGGCCCTGTGGGGGGTGCTCTGAGAGTTAAGTAAATTCTTAATAAAACAGATGTAATTCCCAGTATTCTGGTGCATTATAAATAAATTCATAAAGATTTTAGCTGCTTTATGGTAAGTACAATAATACCTACAAAACCATAAAATAGCACCAGTTCTTTAATGACTGCATCTGAAGCACAAATAGAGCTGTTTATAATGACAAAGTCTGGATTGGTTATAGTTTATTACCATCATGACTCTTAATATGATGACCCTCTTGTTGTGGATTATTAAGTTCTGTTCTTAAATAAATGTAAATAACAATACAATTTCTAATGATATACATTTAAAATGAATAAAAAGACCAGCATTTTCATCAGGACCATGTTATTTAAAGGAGTCTTGTGAAAGTGTCCTGCTCCTTTAACAGAGCCCTGCACTAAAGCATGTATATTACAGAAGCCTTCTCAAATCAATTCTGATTTATTATAAATTGCCACTGGAAAGTTAAGTTTATTCCTTTTAAGCCTTTTACTCTAAAGTAGGCCTACAGCCTGGTCTGATGTCCTGTTTAAGCGGCTGTGGGTCAGCTGCTGTTGAGGGGAAACTGTCTTCTGTGAGTTCAGATAAGGTTGTGCAGCTCTAATGCTGTGTCATTTTCTGCCTCTTCCAAAATAAAGCGGTTTCAGCTGCACGGCACAGCATTTATTTTGAAACGATTACAGGTGTAGAGTTGCCACAAACAGTGACTTAACATTGCTACAGAGGAACCTATGTGTATAGTTTCTCCACCGTTGGACATAAACAAGATGCATTTTTAAGACAAGACTTAAACATGTAGATGTGTTTAAGATCCGGGACAGAGCGGCGCTGAAAGAGAGCACAGGATTTACAGGGACTGAGGATTTATCTGAGTCTGGAGACACTCAGGCAACAGTCTCCTCACCTTCAGCAGTGCTCACAGATGATTTTACGTCAGTTTTGGTCCAGTGCTTGTTAGGGCCCTTGCCTAGCCACTCTTGGCTAATAAGCTTGCCACTGATAGCAGTAGTGTTTATTTTTCTGGCAGAAATTGATGACATTTTGCACACATGTCCAGAATCCTACAAACAAAATATCCAATGGGACTCATGCTCAAACTTCAACAGTGTTTAAAGTTGAAATCTTAAAACTTAATTTAAAAACACTGCGTCATTAGAAAAATCTTTTTGTCATTTGTTTGTTTTGAGATTAGGAAAGAAAATTTTAGATCCATGACATATTTCCAATTGCGTTGTTGTATTTTATTTCAAAGTGTTTTTCTTGTTTTAAATGTACATAAACAAACCAACATACATTCTCTTATGTCATACAAGGCATCACCATCCACCAACCTCACACTTTGCAGACATTATCTCAAATATCCCCTTTCCTCGCAGACTTGCATCCAAAGTTATCCAAAGCATACTGAGAATGCACACAGAACACAACAACAAAACAAAACAAAAAGAAAAGAAAAAAAAGAAAAGGGAAGAGGAGATGAGAACCTAATTAATATTTTTTTTAATCAAAATGCATTTTCATAATAATCCAAGAAAGGCTGCCATACATCCTGGAACCCTTCTGCTGAGTTTTGGACTGTACTTCTTAACTTTTCAAGCTGGAGGAAGGACATTATTTTTACACACCCAACGTGAGTGTTTTGGAGGTGAGGGAGATTTCCAATTTGTAAGAATTAGTCGGCGTGCTAACAGTGTGGAGAATGCTATTAATTGAGATTGGCCTCTTGAGAAGCCAACTTTCATGTGTACCATCCCAAATATTACAATGATAGGATCTGGATCAATATTATTTTTACAAATGTAGGTGAATGTATTAAATATCTCAGACCAGAATGTTCCTACGCTTGGGCATGACCAGAACATGTGAGCCAAAGGAGCAGGGGCTTGGTGACGACGCGTACAGTTGGGATCAACATTAGGATATATTTTGGCCACTTTGGTCCTAGAGAGGTGCAGGATACTTATTTTGAATTGTATCAACCTGTGCCTAACTTTATGTATAGCGCTTTGCCAAATTTCATCCGTCAATTCTGTATTTAGATCCTCCTCCCTGTGTACCTTAGGAGACAGAAGAGATGGGCAGTTCATGGCCTGAACAGCAGTTTACATCTGGGAGACACCACCCGAGAGATGAGGCTTGACCGTCAGACAACGATCAAGAGGGCCGATATTTGGTTTTGAGGGGAATGAACGAAACTGTATAAATGAACTGATGTGCCTGTGAAGTTCCTTAAAGAAGGATTTGGGTATGAAAATTGTGATTGTTTGGAATAAATACAAGATCTTAGTTAACATTACAATCATTATTGAATTTATACGCCCAGCCAGGGACAGAGGCTGAGTAGACCAACAATTAAGGTTCTCTTTGATCTGTTTTGAGTTATTTTGGAATAAGTCCTTATATCTACTTGTGACACTTACTGCCAGGTATGTCATGGGGCCCTCTGTAGTCCTGAGTGGGTATGAGACAAAGGGTCAATTCCAAGGTAGAGTTACATTGTCAAGAAAGACATGATCACTAGGATTGTCTGAAGAATATAAGGATGAATAAAATTATCTGAATTCCTCATTAATGTCTTTGGAATCAAGCTTAACTTTTCCGTCTGCAGTTTGTATTTTTTTAATAAAATTGGCAGCAGAATATTGACGCAGCTAACCTTTAATAATAACCTGCCCACTCTCCATTTTCGTAAAAGTTTTTTCCTAGATTTCAGAAATTTCTTTCCTGCTTCTGTGGAGGCAAGAAGATCAAATTCAGTTTGTAATGCCATTCTTTTTTTCCGGAGGTCAGCTGTAGGGGCCGAGGAGTGTTGCTGGTCAACATCGTGGATTAGATCGATCAACTTGTAACGTCTAGACCTATTAAGACGGGCAGTGTATTCTAGTATTTGACCCCTAATATATGCTTTTCCCAAAGTATTAAAATATTGGTGTCTGGCAGCTGGTTAGTTTCAATAAAGAAATCAATCTGTGTTGAAATAAAGTCTACAAATGTTTCATCAGACAACAAAGATGTATTAAATTAACAATTACATTGAATTGGATTTCTAACCTGGAGCCAAAGCTCCACAGTGACCGGAGAATGCTTTCATAACTGTAAGACTTAATTGATGAAAGCATTTTTTGATCCAGCAAAACAAAATCTATTCTTGAATATGTTTGATGAACAGCGGAGAAGAAGGAAAACTCTTTTAACCTAGGGTTCTTCAGTTGAATTGTTGCAGTTGTAAGTTATTATGAACTTTACATTGACCTTCAGTGGGTCTCCAGAATTTCAAATTCAAAAATGTGTTTACCTGGGGTCCTCCAGAAAAATGCTTTTGTTAAGCTTTGTTGAGCATTCATATGTGTCTCAAAAAAAAAATCTGATAAATGGCACAACAGGGACTTTTGGGACATTTTTGTTTGTAGTGACCTGGCCTTGATTTGAAAGGACTTTAAATACAAATAATTATGAACAGCATAAATTTGAAACAGAACCAAACAACTCTGTGTTTAAGAAAAATACAAAGTGTTGATAAAGTGGAATAAAATCAGCTCACTTTTTTAATTTTATGGATTTTCATTGGTGATTTGTTTTGTTTAAGATAAATAAACAGCAAGAAAATAACATAAAGGTTGTAGTTCTTCTACAGACTGAAGATTAAAAAGCATTGATGTGTTTCAAAAATACACAAATAACAGTGGTGTCTCTTGAAGAAATCAGGCGTATTTAATATTTTGTTTTGTTTTCTTGTTTTTTTCAAACAGAGATCTGCTATTTTTGAAACTGCAGCGGTTATTACAGTTAGATAAGGCTCAGACAGTTTTCAGAGTCTCACTTTTTCGACACCAGCAGCAGGTTTCTACACATGATTCTGATTTTCCTCAGTTTGAGTCCGTACAGTAAAGGGTTGAACAGCGGCGGCACCATCAGAAAATACAGAGACAGGAGAATTCGGATTGTACTGTGAACGTTTGTCATGTCGAACCTGCTCTGAATTATTTCAAAGAACATCCCAAAAGATAAATTAACGACCGAAGCGATGTGAGGAGTGCAGGTGCTGACAGCCTTCTGCCTCGACTGTTTGGAGCCGTGGAAACACACTCTCAGAATACGGCAGTAAGTGTACAAGATTAGAGCCAACGGGAAGCATACAGTGACAATCAGACTAAACAGACCATAAATATTATTAACAATTGTGTCGTTGCAGGACAGCTTTACAATAAAGTAGTTATCGCAGTAAACTTTGGGAATGACGTTCCCACACAGCTTCAGAGACGCTGCCAGGGACTGATTGGTGCCAATGCTGCAGAAAGGGTAAAGCCAGGCCACAGCAATGAGAGCAGCCAGCCTCCGAGAGTTCATGCGAGTGTTGTAATGCAGCGGGTAACAGATGGCCATGTATCGGTTGTACGACATGACAGCAAGGTTCAGGATCTCCACAGAACCGTAAGTGTAGATGCTTAAAATCTGAATGAAGCAGAATGAATGGGAAACAGTGTGATCGTCTTTGAGGATTTGAACCAAAAGAAACGGGAATAAAGCAGTGCTGCCGTAAAGTTCATTGATGAATAAACTGCAGAGAAAAACATACATTGGTTCGTGTAGAGTTCTGTTCAAACAGATGACGACGATGAGAAGCAGGTTGGACAGCACTATCAGAGCATACACAGACATTATGAGCAGAAAATACAGCCATCTCAAAGGCCCAGTGTCAAAGTAGGCTCCCAGAGTGAAATATGAAACCTGACTGGAGTTTCCCATCGTCCTGCTTTTGGTTTGGGAAGAGCTCATCTTATTAGGTTCAATGGTTAAACTCTGCAGATGGAGCCTCTCGAGCTGTGCCTCTCACCTGATCCACTGAACCAAACCCTGGGCACTGACTCTTTATAATCTCTCTGAACACAGCCGGCTCCAAGGGACCCTGTCCTACGTAGCAGACAGGGTCCAACAGAGTTAGGACTATGATGGGTGCATAGAACTACAAGAATAAAAGCCCCAAAATACATGTATAATAATAAGTGAGGAAAAACAAACATGATTCCTTACATTTATTAATGTGAACTTTTGATTTGATATTCAGTTAAAAAACAAAGAACTGAATGAATCATTTCATATTCAATGTGAAAAATTCAACCTTCGGAGCTTCTTGGTTCCTCAGCCAAGAACTTATACCACAAACTGTACTGTTTCCTGTCTACTACAGCTCTTTCAATAAAAGCTAAAAAAGGCCAGAAAATACACATATTAAAAAAAACATTTTTAAATATGGATTAATTCTTTCAATCCTTTGAATGTGATATATTTAACTGTAGAGTATTAACACACTGTGCGTCTATGAGTCATTGGGTCTGTGGCTTTTAGCTGTTTCTGCTTAAAATAAAAAAACATAAATCTATATTTAACACTGGAATACCTCGCGTGCTGTTTGTATTTTTTGTTTCTAAGTGTGCCAGTGTCTAACATTATTGATAGTCCCACTTGTTAGTTCTGTGCAGGACACAAAGTTTTAACAGAATTGTGGGAAGGATAAGGCGTTTTTTTAGACGTCCAACTGAAGGGGTGTAGCTTGATGGAGCTACTGGATCTACAAATGAGTCATAAAATATGAGTCATAAGACATCCATTGTTCCTCCTGAATCTGAGGTTCAACTTTCGGCCACATTTTCCTCTCCAGGACCTGGCATAGACTTTCCCGGGGAGGCTGAGGAGTGTGATCCCTCTGTAGTTGGAACACACCCTCCAGTCCCCCTTCTTTCTCATTAATGTTTAGTCCATTGTTCAACATTTAGTATGAGGTCTTGGATTACAACAAAACACATTTGATTTTGTTGTGCAATGTATTTGACTATGTTGTTAACAAAAAGCTTCACAACTCAAAAATTAAAATGAGAAAAGTTTTATAAATACAAAGTGAGCAGAAAAATTAGGGACAGACAAAGAGAGAGATGTCATAAAATAATAATAATAATAATAATAATTAAAGCCGCAAGCAGCGATAAAGGCCCTTGCCTCCCTTGAGACCGCGGGGACACATGTACTTGGGCCTTGAAAATGGCTGCCTTCTCGTGTGTGATAGGGTGTGGTCCCCATTGGCTTTTATGTTCATAAGCCCATGCTGGATGTGTGTACCAAGTTTCATTTGCCTACAACAAACTAAAAATTTCCCTTCCCATTGACTTTTTCCATCTATTTGCTCCGTTGCTATGGCAACACATTTATAGATAGGGGGTGGTTGTCATTGGCTTTTATGTTTGTCATGACATAAGAGATGTGTGTACCAAATTTCATGTCTCTATGACAAACTAAATTCTTGGGTCCCATTATAAGTTTGTAGGTGGCGCTAGAGAGCCATTTCTAAAGATAACCCTTTTATTTTCATTTACATTTACATTTATTCATTTGGCAGATGCTTTTATCCAAAGCGACTTACATTGTTCTACAGTAATTACCAGTGTTACAGCCACTGGAAGCAAGGTGGGTTAAGTGTCTTGCCCAAGGACACAACGACAGTATGAACTGTGGGGAGAGTGGGAATCGAACCAACTACCTTCGGGTTGAAAGACGACTGCTCTACCCACTGAGCTACTGCCGCCCCCATATCTTTGTGTTCAGGTCATGAATGTGCACAAACGCCTTTTTGGGTCCAACTTGATCTGAGAAGTCATTTGAGAGTTAACAAAATATTTTATTTTAACAAAAATGGCTTTCGTTACAGGCTTGCCACACCCACACCTGATAAGATATCAAAAACAAAATGACAGCTTTTGTTGGCACACGTATCTAGATGATACTCACCAAATTTGGGGCCATTTAGATAAAAACACAATGAGTTGAATCTTTTGGCGTAAGGGGTGCGATTTAGGTGGTCGCGCCTTTCACCCCACATGGTGGACTTCCTGTTGAGTTTAGGCTGTGGCTGTCATAGACTTTTCTGTTTGCCCTGAGGTGTCTTATCGATGTACCAAGTTTCATTTTTCTACGTTGAAAAGGCCCAATATACATTCACCTAAAGGATTATTAGGAACACCTGTTCAATTTCTCATTAATTCAAGAATCTCATCAACCAATCACAGGGCAGTGTCTTCAGTGCATTTAGGGAGTCGTCCTGGTCAAGACAGTCTCCTGAACTCCAAACTGAATGTCAGAACGGGAAAGAAAAGTGACTTAAGCAGTTTTGAGCGTGGGCTGGTTGTTGGTGCCAGACAGGCCGGTCTGAGTATTTCACAATCTGCTCAGTTACTGGGATTTTCACCCACAACCATTTCTAGGGTTTACAAAGAATGGTGTAAAAAGGGAAAAACCTCCAGTATGTGACAGTCCTGTGGGAGAACATGCCTTGTTGATGCTAGAGGTCAGAGGTGAATGGGCGACTGATTCAAGCTGATAGAAGAGACACTTTGACTGAAATAACCACTCGTTACAATCGAGGTCTGCAGCAAAGCATTTGTGAAGAAACAACACGTACAACCTTGAGACGGATGGGCTACAACAGCAGAAGACCCCACCAGGTACCACTCATCTCCTCTAGAAACAGGAAAAAGACGCTTCAATTTGCACGAGCTCACCATAATTGGAGAGTTGAAGACTGGAAAAATATTGCCTGGTCTGATGAGTCTGATTTCTGTGAGACGTTCAGATGGTAGAGTCAGAGTTTGGCGTAAACAGAATGAGAACATGGATCCATCATGCCTTGTTACCACGGTGCAGGCTGGTGGTGGTGGTGTAATGGTGCGGGGGATGTTTTCTTGGCACACTTCAGGCTTCGGGAGCTTCGTGCCCTGGATGAGCATCCCACAAATCCATCAACTGCAAGATGCTCTCCTCCCAATATGGGCCAACATTTCTAAAGAATGCTTTCAGCACCTTGTTGAATCAATGCCAGAAGAATTAAGGCAGTTCTGAAGGAGAAAGGGTCAGACACAGTATTAGTCTGGTGTTCCTAATAATTCTTTAGGTGAGTGTATTTTGAAAAAAATACTTTGGCCCTACCGGTGGCCTTTATCGCTGCTTACAGCTTTAAGTATTATTACTATTTAATTGGCACTTTTCACAGACAGCAGTCACAAAGTGCTTCCCAATAAAATAGACATAATAGCTAAAAATACATATTAGAGCAAAGTACAGTCAGTCATAGCAGCCTTGAGCCTATTGGGGCTGGAATACTTGTGTCCATGGAGTCCAGTGAGCGCAGGGAAACAGGGAGTTTTTCCAGAGTCTGTACACAACTGCTTTAAAAGATCTGTCTCCTTGTGTTTTGAGATAGGTGCAAGGGACCATCTAAAAGTTCTGATCAGATGACCTTAAATTACAGGCAGAAGAGAAGGGTTTAATAATGCTGATGATATAAGCAGGAGACTTGTCAAAACCATTATTTTGAAGTGTATTGTGTGTGTAACGGTGAGCCAATGAAGAGACTTAAGGATGGGTGTGATGTGGGCTCTCCTGTTGGTGCAGGTCAGGAGCCTCACAACAGAAGTCTGGATAAGTAATAGATGAGCCAAGTCTTTCTCGTTTAGACACGTGAACAGACTATTGCAGTAGTCTAATCTCGAGGAGAAAAGTGTAAATGATTAACTTGATGAGTTTGGCCAGATTACGCAGCTGAAAAAAGCATTCATTCATTCATTCTCTACCACTTTGTCCTGTTAGGGGTCACAGGTGACTGGAGCCTATCCCAGCAGCTTTGGGCCTGACGTGGGGTTCACCCTGGACAGTGGACAGTTAGTTGCAGGGCTGACATTTAGAGACAGACAGTGACAGGCATTCATTCACTCTCACATTCATTCACTCGGGACACTTAGAGTTGCTGATTAACCTGTACATGCAGGTTTTTGGTCGGTGGGAATCAGCCGAGAACATTTGGGTCAGCCAGGTTTTGAACTCACAACCTTTTTGCTGTGAGACAGGAGTGCTAACCACTCTGCCACGAGCACCCACGTGTTCCTAATTAAATCTTTTGCATGATATTCTAGAGATTGTTATGGTTAAAAGCTATTATGGCGTGAGCCACAAGGGTGTACTGTTAGCACAATGTTGTGTATGCTTGTAACAGAAGAAGACCACTCGTACAACACGTGAGAGCTGTGTAACGAGAGCTGTCTGAACAAAAGCATTAAAAAGTTTATGTCTTTAAAAGAAGCTTCATTCCTTACAAGAACACAAAAACAACAGAGACATACCCTTATCAAAAATCACACCTAGGTTTCTCAGATTGGTTTTAGCTGAGAGGCCAAGGTTACCTAAGTACTGTTTGATTCATTGTAAGTGCATAATTGTGTGTCTTTGTATGAATGTAATGATTTGAAGTAATTCAGGTCTCCCTTGCAAAGAGATTTTTAATCTCAATGGGCTTTTCCTGGTTAAATAAAAGATAAATAAAAAAAATGCTAGCAATGGCACTATCTGGACCGATAATAGGATCAGAAGTGGCCCCAGAACAGAGCCCTGGGGACACCACACGGTAGTTCAGCAGGCTCAGATTATGTGGTTAAGTAGCACCCAGAAGCTTCTGCAGCTCAAGTTAGAAGAAAACCATTTTCAGGACTGGACCAGTCCTCCCCACCACAGCCCACAACCTGTCTATCGTAACACTGTGGCCAAAAAGAGGTCTAACAAAACCAAAACTGTACATCTCTCTAAGCCGGCAGGGATGTCACTAGACACTTTGAGCCAGAAATGGGACCTTAGATATCTGCCTAAAGTTCTTAAGTTATTTTTTGGGATTCAGTCCAAAGGTTTAAGTTTTAGTTCCAGAACAGCATGTTTAAAGAACCTTGGAAACACTACAAACCAAAGGGACATGTTAAACATTTTAGTAACCCAGGGTCCAATAGAGTCAAAGACATTTGTTAAAAGGCTTGAGGGGAGAATATCTGAAGAGCAAGAGGAGGAATTCATTATGTCTGAGATGTCCTCTAGTGACAAAGGTTTAAAAGAAGACCAGGTTTGAGTGGAAAGTTTTGGCATGTGTTGGGCTACAGCAAGTAAGGGTTGGGTTTTTGTCTTTTACTGTATGTCCATGAGCTTATCAATGAAAAAGTCATCAGATTTACAAAGCACAGTGTTAGCAGTGGCAGCAGGGAACACAATGGAGTTTATTGTTTCAAATAGTACTTTAGAATTTTTCTTGTTTGCTGATATGAGCTGCCGAACGTACTTGGCTCTAGCTTCCTCAACCATTTAATTTAGGAAGGCAACTGAATCCTTTGATGCAACCTGTGAACCTTGCGTTTACTAGATTTCCAAAGTTTTACGCCATAATCTCCAAAAAATCTGAATGTTTTGTTGATCCAGGGACATGTCTTTTTCTTTTTTTTGAATAGAGTATTAAAACAATACATAACACCATCAACATTAAAGCTTTCAATCAAATGAGAAGAGTCCGACATTGTACAGAATCTGTCAGCTGTGGTCTCTGACCTCATGGGAACAGGTTTCGGCTCAGGAGCGAAACTCAAGTGTAACAACAACACACAGCTATGGTCACTGAGGTGAACATCCTCTATGCACTCATCCAGTGTGAACATTTGTGTGGGTGGGGCCAGATACATGTTTAAAGTTAAAAGTTTCAGCCATTGATAAAAGATCTATTACTTAGCTGAACGGGTCAGTAATATGTCGATTAAAATCTCCAAGAATTATAAGCATTTCAAGTTTTATTAGGAAGGATAAAAGTTATTAAACTCAGTAAACAAGATCTGCCAAATAAGGTGCACATATTTAACATATAAACAGTAGGTCAGTGCTGACCCTAGACAGAGGCAGTTGTTCAGAAGTAGGTTGTTGTTAGCAGCGAGCTAAAGAAAATCTAACTTAATTTAGCAATAGTTTAGCAGACTTTCACTAACTCCTCCCTCTCAGTGTTACCATGGAGACCCAGAAAAACACGTTTACTCACTGATAGGATTTACGATAACTTTGAAATGAGCTGCTGTTGTATTGCTAATGTAGAGTTTTATTCATTAAAAGGAAACACAGGCTAGTGATGTGTTTCATTATAATAGTCTGGTTCATTTTCAAGACAGGACCAACAAGACAAGAACTTTTCTACTGTGGGGGGCAGGCACAATCCTTTAAAAGTACATATGTATCTTTATAGTACATATGGCTTTAATAAAACAGCACTGGGCAACTTTGAGCAGCCTCTCTTCTGTGAGTTCTGATGTGAGACATGCCAAGGTCGTCAGAGCAAAACATTTCTTGCTTCTCTTCTGCAGTTTGCAGGATTTGTGATTTTGTGATTATGTCTGAAAATTATACTTTGATTAAATGTTTTGGCACAAACTGAACTGCTGAAAGGTTTCTCTCTAATATAGTCTCTAGTAGGGTTCTGTTATGTCAAACTTGTAAAACTCTAATAAATCTTGTGAGTCTAAAGTGTTTTGAAGTTACTATTGTCCCTGGTGGCTGAAGGTAGAACTGCAGCGTTGGACGTGTCTCTGTTGGGAACATCTCAAGGATGTATTTGTAGATATAAAGAGGCTGTGTTTGAACACCTCTGACTCCAGCCTCTTACTGCTCTGTTATATTTGATTTGAAGGATTCACAGTGACTCAATGTCAAACTGTTATTTGGCTTTAATTCTGAACAAGACGAAAGAAGAAGTATTTTTAACAAAGCTCTGGACGTAGACTGCAGATGTAGCTCAGGTTTTAATAGTAATTAGTAGTAATTCTGATTAAGTTTTGTGTTTGTTGTTGCTCTTGTATTTCCAGTTTACTCTGCATTAGTTTCTGTCTTGTGTCAGCGCTGGTTTAGTCTTGGTTGGATCTTAGATCTAATTTCTGCCTGACGTTAAATCTTGTTTTGGCTTTTTTACGTCCTGTTCTATTTCCTGATTGAGTTTGTTTTGTGTTAAGTCTTGGTTTAGTCCAGGTTTATGTCAGCGTCTAAAGTTCATTGTTGTATATTCTTTACAATTCTAAATATCTTCCAACAGAAGTTATTGTGTGAGAGTAAAATGCTCTGAACAGACTCATGTCCAGTTTCCAAACCAAAAGGAGGACGATGGGAAACTCCAGTCAGGTTTCATATTTTACTCTGGGAGCCTACTTTGACACTGGGCCTTTGAGATGGCTGTATTTTCTGCTCATAATGTCTGTGTATGCTCTGATAGTGCTGTCCAACCTGCTTCTCATCATCGTCATCTGTTTGAACAGAACTCTACACGAACCAATGTATGTTTTTCTCTGCAGTTTATTCATCAATGAACTTTACGGCAGCACTGCTTTATTCCCGTTTCTTTTGGTTCAAATCCTCAAAGACGTTCACACTGTTTCCTTCTTCTCTGTGCTTTCTTCAAATATTCTGTCTGTATTCTTATGCATCTGTTGAGTTCACAAACCTGGCTGTGATGTCGTACGACCGATACGTGGCCATATGCTTCCCTCTGCAGTACCACACTCACATGAATAATAAGAAAGTCAAATTTCTTATTTTTTGGATTTGGCTGCCTCCGTTTGTGGCCGTTTTAATCACGACGCTCCTCACAGCATCTTCAACATTTTGTGGGACTCTCATTGATGAAGTTTACTGTGATAACTACAGCATCATTAAACTGTCCTGCTTCGACACAACTGTGAATAACTTGTATGAACTGGTCGCTGTGACGGTCACTGTTATAATTCCTCTAGGTCTAATATTTTTTACATATTTCCAGATCCTCAGAGTTTGTTTTAATGGCTCCAAACAGACGCGGCAGAAGGCTCTGAGCACTTGTACGCCTCACCTCTGTTCACTTGTAAATGGTGCTGTTGGAGCTTTCTTCCTAATTATTCAAACAAGGGTTGATACCAGTCTTTTTCCCCAAATGTTAAGAATAGTATTTCCGTTGTATCACCTGACCTGTCAGCCGCTGTTTAACCCTCTCATGTACGGACTGAACCTGTCCAGAATCAGAACTGTGTGTAAAAGTTTATTGTTGAAGCCAAAGAATAAAATAACAGTGATTGAGATGGAGTGACAAACTGTCTTTGCTTCTTTTTTTCTAAACAAATAACATTGGTGTTGTATATTTAAATAAATGATCAATAGTAATTAATAAATTGAAGTTTATTTCTATTTCCCAATATCACAACAACACCCCTGACCTTAGACGCTCAGGACGGACGAGGGACAGAGATGTGTTGAGGACAGTTACAGACACAGCATTCACATTTAATACATCTTATCAAATATTAGTCCATTTAATATCTGCAGGAACAGTTGTAACTGAGTGAGAAGAGCTGTGGTCAGGGTGACTCCATGGATCAGGACTGGATCACAATGACCACTGATCCTTGTAATGTCCATAACATCCCCCCCACAGAGGTCTAGGCCTAGAGAAACTGAGCTGTGGTAGACTCTCAAGTGCAGATAATAGTTGACACAGAACAGTCTGAAACTGATCACTTTTCCTGGGGCTTTTATTTTTTCTTTATTTAACCATGTAGATAACTTGAGAACCAATTCTCATTTACAACTTTCCTGGCCCCATGAAAAGGGGAGGGCCATTCTACATGTTTTGGTGGTAGGGGAAACCGAAGCATCTGGTAGAAACCTACGCAGACAGGAAGAGAACAATGAAACTCCACACAGAAAAGCCTTGCCCTGCCCAGGCTTCAAACACAGGACCTTATAAGGATCTAACACCGTGCTGCCCAGAGCGAGAGGGGTTGCTGTTAGTACTGGCAGAAAACACTGAACTTAAAACTTGTCCAAAGACCTTTGTAATTAAAAGTGAGCTGATAGACTTGCATTATGGAAGAACCTTTACAGTGGGGCAAAAAAATATTTAGTCAGCCACACTGTAAAAGATGAGAGAGGCCAAAAGAGATGCCCTGGGAAAAACAGAAAATCACATTGTTTGTTTTTTACAGAATTTATTTGAAAATTATGGTGGAAAATAAGTATTTGGCCAATAACAAAAGTTCATCTCAATACTTTGTTATATAGCCTTTGTTGGCAAAGACAGAGGTCAAACATTTTCTGTAAGTCTCCACAAGGTTTTTACTGTTGCTGGTCGCTTGGACCATTCCTCCAGATCTCCTTTAGAGCAGAGATGTTTAGGATTTTCAACTCCCTCCAAAGATTTTCTATGGGGTTGAGCTCTGGAGACTGGCTAGGTCACTCCAGGACTTTGAAATGCTTCTTATTAAGCCACTCCTTTGTTGCCCGGGCGGTGTGTTTGGGATCATGGTCATGCTGAAAGACCCACGTTTCATCTTCAATACCCTCGCTGATGGAAGGAGGTTTTTACTCAAAATCTCACAATAAATGGCCCCATTCATTCTGATCAACTTCTGGATCATCCAAATGCTCTCTAGCAAACTCCAGACGGGTAAGACATGTCCTGGCTTAAGCAGGGGACACGTCTGGCACTGAAGGTCCCTGACGACGTAGTCTTACTGATGGCAGCCTGTGTTACTTTGGTCCCAGCTCTCTGCAGGTCATTCACGAGGTCCCTGTGTGCTTCTGGGATTTTTGCTCAACGTTCTTGTGATCATTTTGACCCCACGGGGTGAGATCTTGCGTGGAGCCCCAGATCGAGGGAGATCATCAGTGACTTGTATGTCTTCCATTTCCTAATAATTGCTTCTTCACAACAAGCTGCTGACCTATTGCAGATTCAGTCTTCAGATTTTGTCTCTCTACAGCTTTGTTTCTTAGACAGCTCTTTGGTCTTAGTCATAGTGACGTTTTGAGTCTGACTGTTTGAGGTTGTGACAGGTGTCTTTTATTCTGATAACGAGTTCAAACAGGTGCCATTAATACAGGTAACGAGTGAAGGACAGAGCAGCCTCTTAAAGAAGAAGTTACAGACCAAATACTTATTTTCCACCATAATTTGCTAATAAATTCTTAAAAAATTAGACAATGTGATTTTCTAGATTTTCTTTTCTCATTCTGTCTCTCATAGTTAAAGTGTGTCTATAATGAAAATGACAGGCCTCTCTCATCTTTATAAGTGAGAGAACTTGCACAGTTGGTGGCTGACTAAGTACTTTTTTGCCCCACTGTAGTTGCTTGATCTCTGTGTTGTAAGGCCTATTCAAAGCTGTTCCATATGCGAGGGGCGTAATACTAAAAAGATGTCTCTCCGTGAGTGTGTGACTTTGGGAATGGTTAGGAGCCAGTGCCAGAGGAGCAGGGTCTGTGAGGGATCATGAAATAAACAGTTCTGAAAGATATGAATAATATAAAATGAATATTAAGAAAGTGTTTTTTGTGGTTGCTTGGATTTGGCTGCCTCTGATTGTTTTAATTATGACACTACTCAACGTCTTTAAAACTTTGTGGAAAGATCATTAAACAAATTTACCATAATCATTACTTCCTCATTAAACTGTGCTGAGTTGATACAACTATAAATAACTTGATATTTTCAATAGAGGTAGACTGCAGACTCAGGTCCATCAGGCTCAACTCTTTTGTGCCGATACATCCTGATGTGAAAGACATGATTAGTCTCACCCACATAGCTATCACTGCACTGGACAGAATAGACCATTTTGAACATTTTTGCAGTTAAGGATCTTGTCCATAAGGTGGAACAGTTTTGATGAAGGGTATTGACCGGTTTAAAATTTTTGAGCTTTTCTGATAGTCCAGGTACGTAAGCATTGGCAATTTACACATAAGATCTGATTCCTCCCTGTTCCTCTTGCGTCTAGTTTTGGATTTGTCATTTGCCCAACTGCAAGCAGTACCTTTCAAAACGTTTGGTTGGCAACACGGTCTACCACATCTGTAACTCTCAGGACTTTGTTAAACTATCACAACTATATTCAAATGACACAATCGTATCATATGAAGCCACATCTTTATTTACAAGTATCCCCACTATGGAGGCAGTCCAAGCTGTAAAGAAGAGACTGCTACAAGATGCCTATTTGGAAGACAAGACCAACCTCAACCAGGGCCACATCTGCCAGTAACTGGCTGTGTCATAGGATTCCCAGTCTATAATCAGTGGCTGATCTGTACATGGAGGAGGTGGAGAGGACACTCCTTGATCCTGTGGTCCCCAAACCAGACTCCCTCCGGCCCCTGGCTGCGCCTAGAAATCCTGTCCATAAAGATAATGAACAGGACCGGTGACAAAGAGCAGCCCTGCCACATTCCAACATGCACCGGGAGCAGGTCTGAAATGCAAATCAAGCTCCTGCTCCGTTGTACAGGGACCGGACAGCCCCTAGAAAAGGGCCCTTGACCCCATGCTCCCAGAGCACCCAGCAGGGAGCGACGAGGGACACAGTCGAATGCCTTCTCCAGATCCACAAAACACATGTGGACTGGTTGGGCAAACTCCCATAAACCCTCCAACCCCTGGAGAGGGTATAGAGCTGGTCCAGAGTTCCACCGGGACGAAAACAGCAGTGTTCCTCCTGAATCTGAGGTTTGTGTATCAGCTGAATTCTCCTCTCCAGTACCTGGCATAGACTTTCCCGGGGAGGCTGAGGAGTGTGATCCCTCTCTGTAGAACACACCCTCCGGTCCCCCTTCTTAAAAAGAGGGACCACCACCCCGGTCTGCCAGTCCAGAGGTACTGTCCCCAAACGCCATGCGATGTTGCAGAGGCGTGTCAACCAAGACAGCCCTACAACATCCAGAGACTTGAGGTACTCAGGGCGTATCTCATCCACCCCCGGTGCCTTGCCACCTGACTTACCTTGCCTCAGTGACTTCGGCCTGGGTGATGGACAAGTCCACCGCTGAACCCTCGTTCTCTGCTTCCTCAGTGGAAGAGGTGTTGGTGGGAGAGGAGATCCTCAAAGTATTCCTCTGTCTGACAATATCCCCAGTTGAGGTCAACAGATTCCCACCTTCGCTTGGCCTGCCGGTACCTATCAGCTGCCTCAGGAGTCCCACGAGCCACCCAGGCTTAATAGTTCTACTTCTTCCTACTTCTTCCTACTTCTTCACGATGTCCACCACCAGGTTCGGGGGTTGACGCCACAACAGGCACTGAAGACTTTATGACCACAGCTCTGAGTGGCTGCGTCGACAATGGAGGTAGAGAACATGGTCCACTCAGACTCAGTGTCTCCAACTTCCCTCTGGATCTGGTTGAAGCTCTGCCGGAGGTGGGAGTTAAAGATCTGTCTGACAGGGGACTCGGCCAAACGTTCCCAACAGACCCTCACAGTAGTTTGGGTCTGGTAACGGTCTTTGATCTTTTGTTATCAATAAAGGGGTTTGAACCACTCTTTGTCTGGGCCATCTATTGTTTGCCTTGGGAAACCCTACCAGGGGCATATAGCCCCCGACAACATAGCTCCTAGGATTATTCGGCACTCAAGTCCTTACACCACAAAAAGGTGGCGGTTTGCGGAGGGTAATGTGTAATTATTTTTTGACACAATATGTTTGTCAATACCTTTGACTTTAATGAAGGTCAGATCACATTTTAAGACAAATTTATTCACAAAACCATAAAATTTCAAAAGATTTACATACTTTTTCTTGCCACTGTATATTCAATGTATTGTTGTTAAAGTTTTACCCAGAGGCCTGCTGTGCTGCTGTTGTCAGGCTGAGCCCCAGAGGAGGCCCAGGACAGTCTGATAAAGCCCTGTTTCTGTGGGTGGCCCCTCAGAGCGACCAGGGGCCTCTCCTCTGCTGCAGCACTGGTCCCACTCTCAGCTCAGCGCTCGACTAAAGACTGATTTTATTGCTTGTGTAAGTCCTGGTTTAGTTGTGGTTTCACACCGTTCAAAGCTGACTTTATGGTTTTGGATCTAAAGACAGGACCTGAACACCTTCTCAGACTGAGTCAAGACCATTTATAGACTTTGCCTTATGAAAATAGAGTTTATTATTTCGTTTTAATTTATAAATTGTAAAACAAATGTATGGTTATTAGATTACCTACCTCTTAGTTTTTCAAGTGGATTTATTCTTGATTAAGATAAAAGTTAGACTGGGTTTACATCAGATCTTGAGTGCTTTTTTTAAATAATCTTTTTCCATTTTAAAATATATTTTTTGACTGTTGTAATTGTCTGACTGAGCTGTTGCTCTGAACAGACTCATGTCCAGTTTCCAAACCAAAAGGAGGACGATGGGAAACTCCAGTCAGGTTTCATATTTCACTCTGGGAGCCTACTTTGACACTGGGCCTTTGAGATGGCTGTATTTTCTGCTCATAATGTCTGTGTATGCTCTGATAGTGCTGTCCAACCTGCTTCTCATCGTCGTCATCTGTTTGAACAGAACTCTACACGAACCAATGTATGTTTTTCTCTGCAGTTTATTCATCAATGAACTTTACGGCAGCACTGCCATATTCCCATTTCTTTTGGTCCAAATCCTTAAAGACGTTCACACTGTTTCCTCTTCTCTGTGCTTTCTTCAAATATTCTGTCTGTATTCTTATGCATCTGTTGAGTTCACAAACCTGGCTGTGATGTCGTACGACCGATACGTGGCCATATGCTTCCCTCTGCAGTACCACACCAAGATGAACCTCAATAAAGTGGTATTTCTTATAGTTTTGATTTGGCTGCCTCCGTTTGTGGTCGTTTTAATCACAGCGCTCCTCACAGCATCTTTAACATTGTGTGGGACTCTCATTGATGAAGTTTACTGTGATAATTACAGCATCATTAAATTGGCCTGTTCTGACACAACTGTGAATAACTTGTTCGATCTGGTTGCTGCATCCATCCTTATTATGATTCCTCTAGATGTCATATTTTTCACATATTTCCACATTCTCAGAGTTTGTTTTAATGGATCCAAACAGACGCGGCAGAAGGCTCTGAGCACTTGTACCCCTCACCTCTGTTCACTCATAAACTTTGCTTTTGGGGCTTCGTTCCATATTCTTCAGACCAGGTTTGACATCAGCCACTGGCCTCAGATTTTGAGCATAGTTTTACTTTTGTATCCTCTGATGTGTCAGCCGCTGTTTAACCCTCTCATGTACGGACTGAACCTGTCCAGAATCAGAACTGTGTGTAAAAGTTTATTGTTGAAGCCAAAGAATAAAATAATGATTGAGATGGAGTGACAAACTCTGTCTTTGCATTTATTTTTGAACAGTAAGAAAAACAGTGGTATCTAAATGATCACAGATTGTTATGAGAATTGTACATCTCCATTAATGTTATATATTATGCTCTCACTCCTGCTCCAGTTCACATGCTTATCCACACACAAGTACATCTAATCATTGTCCAGGGACACTCTGTCCTGTTCACTTAGACACACATCTCTGACTGACACGTCAGCTCAATACACGTCCAACCACACTTTTTACTCAGACTTTTTACTCACTAACCCTTCAGGTTAGATAAACTTCATTAAAGCCACTTACTTCTGTGGGCTTCTAAACCTTTGTCTCACTGCGTCACACAGTGAACAATTCTCTGCAGGCCTGCTTTCACCAAGTCTCATAGACTCCGGACCTATTCATCTCACTTTAAAGTTGTTAGGCTAAGAATCTCGATAATAGTCCATATACTCGAGTTTACCTGTGCGTCCAACACATCACATTAAACCAACATTACTAGTTAGGCCAGACGTTTGAATGTGGTGTATTAGGATAAATGCTATTAAACTAAAGCAAAATCTGCAAATTTTACCATAGATTAACATCAAAACATCCAGTTTGGCACAGCCTATAGACAGCACAAGACGACAGCGGCAAACGATGCGTTACATCAGGGGTGTCACGATTGTTTCCTTTGTTTTAGTTTGGTCCAAAATAGTACAAGCACATTCTGAAAATGTACACATCACAAATATTCCTCTAGACAGAACACTTTTTTTTTTTTTATTCTGAAGAAACAATTGGTGCGATTTTAAGAACTCAATGCCTCAGTGATTGTAACTTAAACTTCGTCTCCGTGTATCTACAAGGTTATACAACTTTAAGTCACAGTCCATCATTGATTGAACAAATACTTCTTCCAGGTATAAAATCTAATATTTGTCATAAACTTAATCCTGAGCTAACTCACCATACTTTACAAACTGCGGTAGAAGCTGTTCCGGAGGGTTGAGATACTCCCTTCAATGTAGGCTTATTGTGAAAAAAACAAACAAGAAAACTGTACATTGTATGAACAATTTCAACAATGCAAACTTATGCACTGAAGTGACATAATTACAGTAACTCACACACTTCTTACTTTCATTAAATCTCCACAAGAGGCATTCATTTTTACAGAACAAAGTCAGGTTTAATAATGTCTCAAGCAGCATTTTAAGTGGGGTTACCCACTGTTTAGTTTAGTTTAGTTTAGTTTAGTTTAGTTTAATTTAGTTTAGTTTAGTTTAGTTTAGTTTAGTTTAGTTTAGTTTAGTTTAATTTAGTTTAGTTTAATTTAGTTTAGTTTAGTTTAGTTTAGTTTAGTTTAGTTTAGTTTAATTTAGTTTAGTTTAGTTTAGTTTAGTTTAGTTTAGTTTAATTTAGTTTAGTTTAGTTTAGTTTAGTTTACTCCTGAAACCTGGCATCTTTTAGTTTTCACAAGTGCATCAAAATCAGGGTCACATTCTGAGTGGCAGCCAATTTCAGGATGTCCTGATGTAGGACAGTCCTGATGTAGGACAGTCCTGATGTAGGACAGGCTAACTGTCAGAACGACAAGGCATCTCCGGACTTTAATGCGCCACGGACCGGTTTAATGTCAGACAATATTTTCACGGACCGGCCTTTAAGGTGTGGCGGTTAAATACATAAAATAAAATGAAACAAGCATAAAACTGTAATATTTTCTAAATATATTAATAAATGTGTCTTTAATGCAGTGGTGAAGCAGTTTTGATCTTGTGACTTCACATTGAAAACGGTCTTCTTCCTGTGACTTTACGGTTCCACTTTGAGCTCTTTTTTCCACATTTCCCTCCAGGACATTCTGAACGTCAGCCACTTTCATGTGAGATCTTTCTTCTTTGATTTGACCAAAACCAATGCTGTTAATCATGTTCTTCATGGTGTTGCTGAACTTTCTTGGAAAACTCATACTGTCTTGAAAGCGATCTGTGTCCTGTGTGTGGCTTCTGACGGTGCTGTGATCTGCAGTTGCAACTACTTCTTTCTGCTGCTCGATAAATCCTTTCAGTTTGTTCAGATCTTCCTGCTGTAATAAAAGATTTTCAGACTGACCACATACAATGTTATTGGCTCCCTCTATTGACTCTTTCTGAGCTTGAATGTCTTCAGCTTCAGCTTGCTCATACTTTTCCTGAAGAAACTGTTCTTGACTTCAGTATTATCCTCCAGTTCACTGACGGGTTGTTTCTGATGAGCACTTCTCTCAGCCTGAACGTGCAGGTCGTCCTGGACTCCCCGCAACTGGTTAATGTCATCTTCTTTGCTCCAAGACTTTTTGAACTCATCTATCACCTTGTTTTGGTTCCAGTTCGAGGTCTCCAGGTCACTCAGACTGTTCTCCACCTGCTGTAGTTTCAGAGCTTGCTTTTGAACAGTGCTCTCCAGTTCACTCTGAGTATTCTGATGTTGATTACAGGCTCTCATTTTATCTTGGACGTCTGTATTTAGTCTGCGCAGACTTTGCTCCTGGTTACTAATAAGACTGTTTTGGCCTTTAATAATCTTCTCCAGTCCACTTAGGCGTTGTTCCTGTTGAGCTCCTTTGTCAGTGTGAACTTCCAGGTTGTCCTGCATTTCTAGTACCATTCTGCGCCAATGTTCAATCAATGACTCAATCTGAGCCTGGACATCGTCACCCATTACCCTCCAAGACCTTTTGAACTCATCTATCACCTTGTTTTGGTTCCTGTTCGAGGTCTCCAGGTCACTCAGATTGTTCTCCACCTGCTGTAGTTTTATAGCCTGCTTTTGAACAGTACTCTCCAGTTTATGATGAATATTCTGATGTTGATTAAAGGCTTTCATTTTATCTCAGACATCTGTCTTTAGCTTGTACAGACTTTGCTCCTGGTTACTAATAAGACTGTTCTGGCCTTAAATAATCTTCTCCAGTTCACTTAGGCGTTGTTCCTGTTGAGCTCCTTTGTCAGCGTGAACTTGCAGGTCGTCCTGGACTTCTTGTACCATGCTGTGACATTGTTGAGTCAATGTCTCTTTATGAGACTGGAGGACATCACCCATTTTCGCTAAAAGCCTTTGTAAACTGATCTATTACCTCGTTTTGGTTCCTCGTTTTTTTATGTTGATTACAGGCTCTTATTTGATCTTGGACGTCTGTCTCTAGCCTGCACAAACTTTGTGTCTGGTTACTAATGAGACTGTTCTGGCCTTCAATAATCTCCTCCAGTTCACTCATGCGCTGTTCATGTTGAGCCATTTTTTTAGCATTAACATTCATACCATTCCCAGCTGCTTGCATCAGAATGTTCTGAGACTGGACCTTACCTACTTCGCTACAAGACCTTTTGAGCTGATCTATCACCTCGTTTTGGTTCTTGTTTACGATCTCCAGTTCACGCAGCTTTTCTTTGTGCTGCGTTTTGGTTTTGGTAAGTTGTTTCTCGAGACGAGTGACAACCTCCATCAGCTTGTTCACCGTCTCCACGAGCTCAGCATGACCTCTGTGTGCTTCATTTTCAGCACTTAAAGCTCTTGAGAAGGAAAAACTCCAGTTCCCAGAACAGATCGGGGGGGTTATCATGGCTGAAATTGAACCTATCCCTGACCTCAGTTATAGGAGAGAAAGTGAAGGTACCCTTTTGTAAGTTGCCTGACCCCTCAATAATATATTTTGTTGTGCTATCCAAATTCAACAACAACTCTAAAGTTTACAGACCCCAGTTCTTAATACTGTGTATTACCTTTAACATCAACGACAGCTGAGGTCTTTTGTGGTGTTTGTGGATGAGGCTCTTTATTTTCTCAGATGTAAAGCTGCTCATTCTTTTTGGTAAAAAGCCTCCAGTTCCTGTAAATTCTTGGGCTCTTGCTTGAACTGAAGGTTTGTGATCTCAGAGTGGTTCAATGACACTGAGGTCAGACTGAGGTCAGTCCAGAACCTTCTCTTTCTGCTGTAGACAATGACAGGTCGACTTGTGCTTTGGATCGTTGTCCGGTTGGAACGTCCAAGTACGTCCCATGTGCAGCGTCAGGGCTGATGAGTGCAAATGTTCCTCCAGTATTTTCTGAAAACATGCTGCACTCATCTTTTCCTGAGCCTTTGTAGCTCACATCCCCAACACATCTGTCCTCCATGTTTCACAGAAGGACTGTGTTCCTTTCATCAGAGCCTTGTCGACTCTAAATGAGACGTTTATGGTTGTGGTCACAAAGTTAAATTTTGGTCTCATCACTCCAAATGACTTTGTTCCAGAAGTTCTGAGGCTTGTCTCTGAGCTGTTTGGAGAATTGTAAGTGAGATGCTTTGTGGCTTTTGTAAAGTAATGGATTTCTCATTTTTTCTTCAAGTGCCTCCTTATTGTGCATCTTGAAACAGCCACACCACTTTTTTTCAAACAGTCCTGTTTTTGAGCTGACGTTATTTGGGGTTAAACATTTACAAATTCTGCAAGGAAAGGTAAACTAAAGTACTGCTGGTAAAATAAATTAAGCAGCATTAACAGTTTGTCACTCATTTATTATTTTATTTTAAAATTTAATAAAAAAAAATTACACACAGTTCTGATTTTAGACAGGTTCAGTCCGTACATGAGAGGGTTAAACAGCGGCTGAAAGGTCAAGTGATACAACGGGAAAAGTGTTTTTAACATTTGGGGCAAATGGCTCATATTAAACCTGGTTTGAATGATTTCAAACAAAACTCCAAAAGCAAAGTTTATGAGTGAACAGAGGTGAGGCGTACACGTGCTCAGAGCCTTCTGCCGCGTCTGTTTGGATCCATTAAAACAAACTCTGAGGATCTGGAAATATGTGAAAAATATGACACTTACAGGAATTATAACAGTGAAAGTTGCAGCGACCAGTTCATACAAGTTATTCACAGTTGTGTCGAAGCAGGACAGTTTAATGATGCTGTAGTTATCACAGTAAACTTTGTCGATAATGTTTCCACAAAGTGTTAAAGACGACGTGAGGAGAGTCGTGATTAAAACGGCCACAAACGGAGGCAGCCAAATCAAAACTATAAGAAATACCACTTTATTGAGGTTCATCTTGGTGTGGTACTGCAGAGGGAAGCATATGGCCACGTATCGGTCGTACGACATCACAGCCAGGTTTGTGAACTCAACAGAGCCGTAAGAATACAGACAGAATATTTGAAGAAAGCACAGAGAAGAAGGAACAGTGTGAACGTCTTTGAGGATTTGGACCAAAAGAAACGGGAATAAAGCAGTGCTGCCGTAAAGTTCATTGATGAATAAACTGCAGAGAAAAACATACATTGGTTCGTGTAGAGTTCTGTTCAAACAGATGACGACGATGAGAAGCAGGTTGGACAGCACTATCAGAGCATACACAGACATTATGAGCAGAAAATACAGCCATCTCAAAGGCCCAGTGTCAAAGTAGGCTCCCAGAGTGAAATATGAAACCTGACTGGAGTTTCCCATCATCCTCCTTTTGGTTTGGAAACTCAACATCAGACGGTTCACAGCAACAGCTCAGTCAGACAATTACAGCTGACAAAAAACCTTATTTTAAAAAGGAAATTGAAAAAGGTTATTCAACTTTTATCTTAGCCAAGATCTAATAACCATAAATTTATAATTAAATTTTTTTTTATTAAAAATAAACAATAAGCTCTATTTTCAAAAAGTAAAGTCTATAAATGGTCTTGACTCAGTCTGAGAAGGTGTTCAGGTCCTGTCTTTAGATCCAAAACCATAACGTCAGCTTTGAACGGTGTGAAACCACAACAATACCAGGACTTACACAAGCAATTAAAATCAAGATGATCCGAATCTAAGACAGTTTTAAACCATAATTCATTTTATTAAAATATTCAAACAACACCTGATACAAAAAGCTTTTCAACTCCGTGATTAAAATATACCACTACTTTTTTTAGTGAAAAATAAATCATGGATAGAATCTGTTTTGAAACACTTTTTCTGGAAACCCTTTACTCACAGTCAGTCAAATTTAAAGCAACAAAATGTTTATATAATTTTATCAATTTTTAAGACGAAGACCCTTCTTTTCGACACCTGTTGGACCTGGTTTTAGTCGAGCGCTGAGCTGAGAGTGGGACCAGTGCTGCAGCAGAGGAGAGGCCCCTGGTCGCTCTGAGGGGCCACCCACAGAAACAGGGCTTTATCAGACTGTCCTGGGCCTCCTCTGGGGCTCAGCCTGACAACAGCAGCACAACAGGCCTCTGGGTAAAACTTTAACTATTGGCAATGATTGGCCCTCGCTGGTTGATACCCGGTGCTGGTTTTGTTCAGACATAAGGAATCAGTCCCTTGGGCATAATTTTATCAAATTTTCCACAGGTGTATTATTTCTATCTGTCCAGTTCGGGGGCCGTCCTAGACCCAAAGTAATTTTGCCTGTTCAGGTGTTCCACTCAGTTTGATAAGCGCCAGACTAAAAACTAACCGCTACAGAGCTGCACTTCCTTCTATTCTGCGTTATTCCAACATTAGTTCGCTGGAAAACAAAATGGATTACCTTGAACTGAACTTAAGTACACAAAGAAAGGTGACAGAACTGTACTGGAGCACTCTTGCACTTTAAACAACAGTAATTTGCACATACCAGCAAGAAAAGAATCTGCACACAAAAATGGTTTTTAAAATGTATTTATTGATTGTCTTTCGGTGAGTATCCAGTGGACATGGAGCCCGTTCATTGGTGTTTGCTCAACCCTGGAAGAAAATGACTTTGTTCCAGAAGTTCTGAGGCTTGTCTCTGAGCTGTTTGGAGAATTGTAAGTGAGATGCTTTGTGGCTTTTGTAAAGTAATGGATTTCTCATTTTTTCTTCAAGTGCCTCCTTATTGTGCATCTTGAAACAGCCACACCACTTTTTTTCAAACAGTCCTGTTTTTGAGCTGACGTTATTTGGGGTTAAACATTTACAAATTCTGCAAGGAAAGGTAAACTAAAGTACTGCTGGTAAAATAAATTAAGCAGCATTAACAGTTTGTCACTCATTTATTATTTTATTTTAAAATTTAATAAAAAAAAATTACACACAGTTCTGATTTTAGACAGGTTCAGTCCGTACATGAGAGGGTTAAACAGCGGCTGAAAGGTCAAGTGATACAACGGGAAAAGTGTTTTTAACATTTGGGGCAAATGGCTCATATTAAACCAGGTTTGAATGATTTCAAACAAAACTCCAAAAGCAAAGTTTATGAGTGAACAGAGGTGAGGCGTACAAGTGCTCAGAGCCTTCTGCCGCGTCTGTTTGGAGCCATTAAAACAAACTCTGAGGATCTGGAAATATGTGAAAAATATGACACTTACAGGAATTATAACAGTGAAAGTTGCAGCGACCAGTTCATACAAGTTATTCACAGTTGTGTCGAAGCAGGACAGTTTAATGATGCTGTAGTTATCACAGTTAACTTTGTCGATAATGTTTCCACAAAGTGTTAAAGACGACGTGAGGAGAGTCGTGATTAAAACAACCACAAACGGAGGCAGCCAAATCAAAACTATAAGAAATACCACTTTATTGAGGTTCATCTTGGTGTGGTACTGCAGAGGGAAGCATATGGCCACGTATCGGTCGTACGACATCACAGCCAGGTTTGTGAACTCAACAGATGCATAAGAATACAGACAGAATATTTGAAGAAAGCACAGAGAAGAGGAAACAGTGTGAACGTCTTGAAGGATTTGGACCAAAAGAAACGGGAATAAAGCAGTGCTGCCGTAAAGTTCATTGATGAATAAACTGCAGAGAAAAACATACATTGGTTCGTGTAGAGTTCTGTTCAAACAGATGACGACGATGAGAAGCAGGTTGGACAGCACTATCAGAGCATACACAGACATTATGAGCAGAAAATACAGCCATCTCAAAGGCCCAGTGTCAAAGTAGGCTCCCAGAGTGAAATATGAAACCTGACTGGAGTTTCCCATCGTCCTCCTTTTGGTTTGGAACTCAACATCAGACGGTTCACAGCAACAGCTCAGTCAGACAATTACAGCTGACAAAAAACCTTATTTTAAAAAGGAAATTGAAAAAGGTTATTCAACTTTTATCTTAGCCAAGATCTAATAACCATATATTTATAATTAAATTTTTTTTTATTAAAAATAAACAATAAGCTCTATTTTCAAAAAGTAAAGTCTATAAATGGTCTTGACTCAGTCTGAGAAGGTGTTCAGGTCCTGTCTTTAGATCCAAAACCATAAAGTCAGCATTGAACGGTGTGAAACCACAACAATACCAGGACTTACACAAGCAATTAAAATCAAGATGATCCGAATCTAAGACAGTTTTAAACCATAATTCATTTTATTAAAATATTCAAACAACACCTGATACAAAAAGCTTTTCAACTCCGTGATTAAAATATACCACTACTTTTTTCAGTGAAAAATAAATCATGGATAGAATCTGTTTTGAAACACTTTTTCTGGAAACCCTTTACTCACAGTCAGTCAAATTTAAAGCAACAAAATGTTTATATAATTTTATCAATTTTTAAGACGAAGACCCTTCTTTTCGACACCTGTTGGACCTGGTTTTAGTCGAGCGCTGAGCTGAGAGTGGGACCAGTGCTGCAGCAGAGGAGAGGCCCCTGGTCGCTCTGAGGGGCCACCCACAGAAACAGGGCTTTATCAGACTGTCCTGGGCCTCCTCTGGGGCTCAGCCTGACAACAGCAGCACAACAGGCCTCTGGGTAAAACTTTAACTATTGGCAATGATTGGCCCTCGCTGGTTGATACCCGGTGCTGGTTTTGTTCAGACATAAGGAATCAGTCCCTTGGGCATAATTTTATCAAATTTTCCACAGGTGTATTATTTCTATCTGTCCAGTTCGGGGGCCGTCCTAGACCCAAAGTAATTTTGCCTGTTCAGGTGTTCCACTCAGTTTGATAAGCGCCAGACTAAAAACTAACCGCTACAGAGCTGCACTTCCTTCTATTCTGCGTTATTCCAACATTAGTTCGCTGGAAAACAAAATGGATTACCTTGAACTGAACTTAAGTACACAAAGAAAGGTGACAGAACTGTACTGGAGCACTCTTGCACTTTAAACAACAGTAATTTGCACATACCAGCAAGAAAAGAATCTGCACACAAAAATGGTTTTTAAAATGTATTTATTGATTGTCTTTCGGTGAGTATCCAGTGGACATGGAGCCCGTTCATTGGTGTATGCTCAACCCTGGAAGAAAAAGACACTAGAACCAGAAACTATTTAGGTGCAATATGTGTTGTGGATGTGTGACTGTATTAAGTGTTTCAGTGAATCTTTTGTCAGAGTTGACTTGTTGAGAATGTTAATGTATGTACCTGTGGGGTTGGCCTTGGTTTTATCCGGTTGGTTGGAACATATTTAAGGCGCCTCAAATTATCAGTATGGGTCGACTGCCCGAGAGAACTGAGCTCATCCTTCCTCTACTGCACTTTTGCACTTTGCACATAGCACTTTGGAATATTTATAGAAAGAAAAAGAAAAACAGTTGTCTATGCCAACTCCGTGCTCCAGTGTCTCATTGCTCGTCGTACCTCACTGACATCCAGCCGCTAACCGGGTCTCACCGTAACAGTGAGAGACTGCAGCGCCACCATCCTCACAGAGACGTGGCTTAATCAAACCGTTCCAGACAACGCCATTCAGCTGGACAACAACATCGGTCGGACAGGAGCCTTGTTTCAGTGGTAAATCTCGGGGAGGTGGTGTATGTATTTTCATCAAGAACAACTGGTGGGAAACAGCTACTGCTCTGAGGTAATAGAATCTTTAACTCTTCCAGCCATTCTACAGGCCAAGAGCATTTACAGCCAATACCATCACAGCGGTGTATATTTTACCCAATGTGGACAGAAAGGAAGCTCTGTCTACATTGAATCAGTCTGTGAGCTCACTGAAGAACTCTAACATGGACTCTGACTTCATAATCACTGCCATTTTTAATCGGGCCAAACAAAGACAGTACTTCCACATTACTATAAATATGTAAACTTTGCGACCAGGAAAGAGAACGCCCTCAACCAGGGTCACACCAACCATTAAACGGGCATTCAGAGCCGTACATCACGCCCACCTGGAGAACAAGAGAGCCAGCAATATTATTAAATACCCCTTACATCCAGTACACAACCTGTTCACCCTCCTACCTTCTGGTAAGCACTACCGCAGCATTCGGTGCAACACTGCCAAACTCAGTAACAGCTTTTTCCAACTACTCAACCACCAACGAAGATGAGCTGACTGTTCAAATCATTTAAATCTCTACGTAACTCTTATATGCACAAAAACACAACTGCTCGCACAATGTTTTTATTAGAACAAGAACATATACACTTATGTCTCCATGCTGCTCTTTTTTACTTGCATTTTACAATACTGCACCTTTTTTATGATGGCATATAGTGCTCATTGTTTGTCTGTATATGTTGTGTCTATTATGTTTGTTTTTTTTTATGTTAAATGTTGTGTCTTAAATTAATACTTGCACGTTTGGAGTATGGGTTAACGCAATTTCAATCTCTGTGTAAATTTCTGTTATATGGTCAGATTGGCAATAAAGTTCACTTAACTTCTTAACTTAAAAGACTCTGTGATGACTGGACTTATCGGCTCATTAAGCAACTGACTCATGCCCTCATCGTCCCGTTCTAGTAATGACTCTGTCTGAAGGTACAACGTCCATGCAGCTCACTTTGTCATTCTGGCATTAGTTTCTGCTGCAATACTCTAGTTCATAGAGTTGTGCTGGGGATTGTAAACAGTCGTCCTCTAATGGCCCATACCATTTCTTTCCTGCTCCTTTTCATTTTTTTGCCACTGTAGCTCTGCAGTCGAAACTTTACCAAAATTTACACAAAATTCAAGATCCATCAAATTCACAAATTATTTAATATAGGTCACACTAAAATGATAAAAGAACTGTAATAAAGCACCCCCTGGAAAATCAAATTATATTACGCCTGTGGGACCCTGACAGAACTTTATTGAACTTCTTTATGGTTCTTTATGTCAAAGACTCGGAGACGGCACCAGCACCAGGTAGTGAGCATTGTTGGGGCCATATTTATTATTGTGGATAAAGTTTTACCCAGAGGCCTGCTGTTATTAGATCAGTTAGAGGGTCCACTTTCAGGACGGACAGGGACAAACAGTCCATCATTAGAACAAATGAAAGTCTATAATTCAAACTTTAAACTATCGGCGAAAGAAATGTGTTTTTATTGAGCATAAGTGAGTTCCCTGTGTTGGCCCGGCCCTCCACCAGAGTCCCATGTTCTAATGTGGCCCTTGGGAAAAAGAATTGCCCACCTCTGACAAATTCAGCTAAAGTCTTTCTAAATGGAAAATTAGATAACTCCAGTCAGGTTTGTTATTTCACTCTCAAATTATATTTCGACACTGGTCTTCTCAAATACTTATTTCTTTTCATAATTGTGTCCAACCTGCTTCTCATCGTCGTCATCTGTTTGAACAAAACTCTACACAAACCAATGTACTTTTTTCTCTGCAGTTTATTCATCAACAAACTTTAAGTTCAAAAGAAAGAGATATCCAAGGAATTGAGAAGTTTTTAAACTCTAATAAAGAAATGGAAAATAAAAAGGTCTCTTAGACCAACAAAAATTTCAGCCACAACTGCAGGAAAATTATCTCACTGACCCCAGCACCTCTCACTCAATCGCTTCCTAAAGTTTCTCTTTTCCAAATGGCTGTTTTTTTGTTTTTTTCCACCGATGGAGAGTACTAAGACACAGGAAATGCTTTCTCTAGTCTGTCAATTTCTTTGAGGCATTTGTTTGCTTTCGTATTGGTTTAAAGAAATAAATGTGAAACTTAAGTAGCTATTGTTTATTTCAATTTATAATGATATATTTCCAAATGTGTCACTCCATCTCAATCACTGTTATTTTATTCTTTGGCTTCAACAATAAACTTTTACACACAGTTCTGATTCTGGACAGGTTCAGTCCGTACATGAGAGGGTTAAACAGCGGCTGACACATCAGAGGATACAAAAGTAAAAATATTCTCAAAATTTGAGGCCAACGGCTGATGTCAAACCTGGTCTGAATAATTTGGAACAAACCCCCAAAAGCAAAGTTTATGAGTGAACAGAGGTGAGGCGTACAAGTGCTCAGAGCCTTCTGCCGCGTCTGTTTGGAGCCATTAAAACAAACTCTGAGAATGTGGAAATATGTGAAAAATATGACACTTACAGGAATTATAATAGTGACAGACGCAGCGACCAGTTCATACAAGTTATTCACAGTTGTGTCGAAGCAGGACAGTGTCACAATGCTGTAGTTATCACAGTAAACTTTGTCAGTGATGTTTATACAAAATGTTGAAGATGCTGTGAGGAGCGTCGTGATTAAAACGGCCACAAACGGAGGCAGCCAAATCAAAACTATAAGAAATACCACTTTCTTATTATTCATGTGAGTGTGGTACTGCAGAGGGAAGCATATGGCCACGTATCGGTCGTACGACATCACAGCCAGGTTTGTGAACTCAACAGATGCATAAGAATACAGACAGAATATTTGAAGAAAGCACAGAGAAGAGGAAACAGTGTGAACGTCTTTAAGGATTTGGACCAAAAGAAACGGGAATAAAGCAGTGCTGCCGTAAAGTTCATTGATGAATAAACTGCAGAGAAAAACATACATTGGTTCGTGTAGAGTTCTGTTCAAACAGATGACGACGATGAGAAGCAGGTTGGACAGCACTATCAGAGCATACACAGACATTATGAGCAGAAAATACAGCCATCTCAAAGGCCCAGTGTCAAAGTAGGCTCCCAGAGTGAAATATGAAACCTGACTGGAGTTTCCCATCGTCCTCCTTTTGGTTTGGAAACTCAACATCACACGGTTCACAGCAACAGCTCAGTCAGACAATTACAGACATTTTTTTTACAGTTATTCAACTCATATCTTAAATCCACTCGAAAGACCAAGAGTCAAGGGATCTAATAACCATACATTTGTAATACACATTTACAACAAATAATAAGCTCTATTTTCAAAAAGTAAAGTCTATAAATGGTCTTAACTCAATCTGAGAAGGTGTTCAGGTCCTGTCTTTAGATCCAAAACCATAAAGTCAGCTTTGAACGGTGTGAAACCACAACTAAACCAGGACTTACACAAGCAATAAAATCAAGATGATCCGAATCTAAAACCGTTTTAAACCATAATTCAAACAAGACTTTCTCAGAAATTGTCTGCATCTGCTTTAAATGAAGGCAAAGAAATGAGATCTAAAAAGCTTACAATGCATTACTTATTTTTATTAAAATATTGAAAGAACACCAAATAGTAATTTTTAGTAAATTTTAGTTTAAATATTTTTTTTTCTGTGAGATATAAACCACTGATTGAATCTGTTTTGAAACACTTTTTCTAGAAACCCTTTACTCACAGTCAGTCCAATTTAAAGCAACAAAACTTTTATGTTATTTAATCCATTTTTTAAATTAAGACTCTTCTTTTCGAAACTTGTTGTGAGTGTTGAGTTGACAATGGGACCAGTGCTGCAGCAGAGGAGAGGCCCCTGGTCGCTCTGAGGGGCCACCCACAGAAACAGGGCTTTATCAGACTGTCCTGGGCCTCCTCTGGGGCTCAGCCTGACAACAGCAGCACAACAGGCCTCTGGATAGCTCAGCTGGTAAGAACAGGACTTTTCACACGGGGGACTCGGGTTTGAATCCCCCTTGGGGCGCTATCCAGTGTGGATCCTTAGGCAAGACCCTCCGCACTACTGCCTACCTCATAAAAAATGATGAGAAACAATAAATGCTATGACAAGCATATGAATGGTTACTTCGAAACCCACCATCCAGGCTTACATCGAAGCAACTAGTAACTCAGTGTTCCAACATCCACAAGTCTCCTACAAGATGTGAATGCAGCATTGAGTGCGATCCCTACCACAACCATCACTGAACCCAATGAGCTGATATTCACCTCAGCAGCAGTGATCCTTGAGATGCTTGGCTATAAGAGCAACCATGAGAAACAGTACCCACCATGGAAACAAAGGCTGGAGGCTAAAATCAAGAAGGCACGGAGAGAAGTGAGCTAACTGACAGAGGCCAAGAAAGGTACAATGAGAAAACAAGTAGGTACAACCAGATGCCAATACCTGAAGCACTTGAAACTGCCAAACAAAGGCTCCAAGCCTTGGCCAGCTAAAGAGGTACACAAGAGAGAATGAAGCCAGAAGAATAAACCGGCTGTTCGCAACTCAACCTGCGAAAGTGTACGCTCAGTGGCAGGGTAAAAATAACAGCAGAGCCGACCCACCAAGGCTGGAAACTGAACAATACTGGAAAAATATATGGGAGTGGGAGGCATCCCACAACAGCAATGCACAGTGGCTGGTGGCTCTGAGAGAGGACCACAGAGACCTCCCTGAACAGAATCCAGTTACCATCACAGCGGCAGACGTCCAAGAAAGAGTCTCAGGTTTGAAAAACTGGACAGCACCGGGCCCTGACAGGATCCACACCTACTGGCTAAAGAAGTTCACTGCACTCCACGAGCGCCTTGCAGCACAAATGAACCAGCTGCTAAGGGATGGGACACACCCTGAATGGCTTACCGAAGGGCGTACAATCCTGATCATGAAGGATCCCACAAGGGGTGCAGTCCCATCCAACTAACGGCCAATAACCTGTCTCTCCACAACATGGAAGCTCATGTCAGGCATCATCGCGGCTAAGATAAGTGGGCACATGGATCAATACGAAGTAGTCGAATGGTGACAAAGAGAGAGAAGGTAGTCCACACAGAAGGGGTCTCACTACCAGAAGGAACAATAGCAGACATTGAGGATGGTTACAAGTACCTTGGAATACCACAGGCAAATGGCAACCTTGAAGAGGTAACAAGGAAAACAGCAACTGCCAAATACGTCAAACGAGTAAGGCAAGTCCTAAGAAGTCAGCTCAATGGCAAGAACAAGGCACGGGCAATAAACAGCTACGCCCTCCAGTGATCAGATACCCTGCAGGAATAATAAGGTGGCCAAAGGAAGAGATACAGACCACAGACGTTAAGACACAAAAGCTCCTCACCATGCATGGAGGGTTCCATCCCAAATACAGCACCCTGAGACTGTACGCTAGCCGTAAGGAAGGCGGCCGTGGACTAGTGAGTGTGAGAGCCACTATCCAAGATCTACAAGTGACATGCTCAGTAATTGTCTCAGGCAATGGGGAACAGTGGAAGAGGTGATGGAACCCCTACATGGTATGTCCCACCAGAATATATCTAAAGTGTTGAAGTGTACTGGGTGCAGCAGTAGCTCAGTGGTAGAGTGGCCGTCTTTCGATTGGTGGGTGGGTGGTTCAATTTCCCCCCGAAACATCCCAAAACATCATAACATCCCGCTCTCCCCCACAGTTTATGATGTCGTCATGTCCTTGGGCAAGACACTTAACCCACCTTGCCTCCAGTGGTCAGCTGTAACACTGGTAAAGCGCTTTGAGTGCCTACTAGGTGGAAAATCAGTATATAAATTTATATAAAAAAATAAAGTCAAGAAATCCTACCAATGGCTAGAACGGGCCGGACTGAAGGACAGCACAGAGGCACTCATCATGGCTGCACAGGAACAAGCCCTGAGCACCAGAGCAATAGAGGCCCAGATCTACCACACCAGACAAGACCCAAGGTGTAGGCTGTGCAAACAGGCCCCTGAGACAATCCAACACTTAACTGCAGGCTGTAAGATGCTGGCAGGGAAAGCATAGTGTACAGGAACATCTGCACGGTGTACGGACTGGAAACCCCGAGGTCAAAGTGAAACACCTCCAAAGGTGGTAGAGAATGACCGAGCCAAGATCCTGTGGGACTTCCAGATTCAGACTGACAGAATGGTAATGGCGAACCAACCAGACATCGTGGTGGTGGACAAACAGCAGAGGAAAGCCATTGTGGTTGATGTGGCAATAACAAGTGATGGCAACATCAGGAAAAAGGAACATGAGAAACTAGAGAAATACCAAGGGCTCAGAGAAGAGCTAGAAAAGACTTGGAAGGTGAAGGCGACAGTGGTGCCCGTGGTCATCGGAGCACTCGGGGCAGTGACCCCCAAACTGGAAGAGTGGCTACAGCAGATCCCTGGAAGAACACCAGACATCTCGGTCCAGAAAAGGACAGTACTAGGAACAGCAAAGATACTGCGCAGAACCCTCAAGCTCCCAGGCCTTTGGTAGAGGACCCGAGCTCAAAGGATGAGACCACCCGCGGAGGGTGAAGGACAAAGTTAGTTTTTTTATATATATAAAAGATATAAATGGAAAAAAAAACTTACATTTCCAGATGTAATTTTTAATAAATCAAAAATCTATTTTTGATAGACTATAACTTTATCACTATACACAGCACTTAATAATGGAGTCAAACAGGGTCGGACAGATGTCAAAATGGCAGATGGTTGGAAAATGGCAGATGGTTGTTAGGTTAATAAAGTCAAGGCCTCTGTTGGGCGATGTTTTGGCTGTGCATTGGAGAGGCTCAGTGGCCTTGCCCTTGAGGGAGGGATGGGAAGTCTGAAGAGAATAAGATAAGACCCAGCTGCCGGCTAGACTTCTCAGAGGGACAAGGCATGTGTCCATTTTGTGGAGTAACCTTGAAGTATCTATCCATAATTAGGCCTGTAATACAATACAACGCAGTTCACCGGTCTGTTTCTCGATGTTATCCACTCTTCTCTGGATGAAACCCCTTCATATCCGTTAAGCAGCGTAGTAGCTCACAGGTCTGACTCCTGGTGTTAAAGTCCTTTTGTATGTCCACAGTCTGTGCTGAAGATGTCGAGTCAGCTCCTCAGACTGTGCGACTCTTTGATGTAATCCTTTAAACTGTCACTCACGTCACAGAAGCACAGTTTATCGGTTCTTAGGAGTCCAGCAGGCAGTAGAATCCAAGAAATAAGAGTAAATTTTGTACGAGACAAAACGAGACAGAGAAGGATACACTGATATGCAGACAGCAGGAGCAGAGGGTAAAGACGTGCGCCTTGTCCAAGAGCAGGAAGTGAATCCATCCATCTTCTTCTGCTTATTTGGTTCATAAAGACAGCAGTCTAAGCAGAGACTGCCCAGACTTCCCTACTCTTCAGACACTTTCTCTAGTCCAGCTCTTCCAGGGGATACTGAGGTGTTCCCAGGCCATCCCAGAGTTAGCGTGTCCTGGGTCTTTCCACGGGAAAAAGACTCCTTGCGTCCCAAACACTTTACCAGGAAGGCGTCCAGAGCCACCTCAGCTGCTCCTATTGATGTGGAGGAGCAGCAGCTCTACTATAAGCTCCTCCTGGGTAGCTGAAATCCTCACCCTATCTCTAAGGGAGTGCCCAGGTAAGTGGTCATAAGATGGTTCTTTCTTTCATCTTTGTCCCTGCCTCAATGTACAACAACCAGTTTTGAGCTAAAACAGACAATTTTCTCTGCAGATCTTTCATCTACAACGGCTGAAATTGTACAATGTAAACCAGGCTTTAAAGCCACAAAGTTTCAAGAATATTATAGTAGCTGTAGCTGTAATAACTCCACACTGAACAGGCCTGTATTCATATTAATCAGTCATCATTAATAAGCCATTGACCATGAGGCTGTTAAAACAGAAAACTTCTGTAACTTCAGCCTTTTAAACTCAACAGTGGTTTCTCCCCAAGCATGAAATAAAAACATCAAACTACTGAGAAGTACTCTTTTACAGTACACTGCACTATTAAAACTATTCATTCACTTATTCAAGCAGTATTCATAAAGCTGACACAACAATCAGAACATTTCAGTGATTGTTTTACTGCAAAATAAAATCAGTTTTTTCAAAAAGAATTAAATTATGTAGCTTAAGCAAAGAATACTCCTGGATAACCAACACTGCCCTAGATAAAGAAAAAATGTCTTTAGTAGAAGTTTTTATTCACAAATTCCACTAACACACTTTTTTCCATAGACATAATATACATAGACGCCTCATAGACTGACGCTGCCTATTGGAGCGGACGTACCAGCGCGGCGCCATCTTGGATGGGTCTCCGATGCTCCGCCCCCGCATTTATTTCTACTGAGGAAGGTGTATTCCTCAACTACAATGATCATAACTCCCCGAGTTTTTACCGGATTTTCACACGGTTTGGTTTGTTTCAAACGACAGAGACTTGGTTATAATACAGGACGCTGTCACACATTGAAAAATTCTGCTTTCATGTAAAAATACTTTGTATTACGAGGTTTAACTAAGACATATGGTAGACTATGGCATATTGATAAATGTATAAATGAATGCATTTTATATTTTAATAAAGAAACAAGTTTGATTGTTCATTTAAATTTATTACACCTTCTTTATTACATTTAGGACCTTCTGTGTGTCTGGAGACAGAGACTTTGTGAGGTTGTAGGCAATTGGAGCTTTCCAATGACCCTGTATTCCTACCACCATAAAAACAAGCACCTCTGTGGCTAAATCAGTCTCATCCAGGCCATTCCCCATATCCACATATCCAGACATTTTCTGGGTATGGGGATTGTACTGGACATGTTTTTGATGGCCATGGCATCCAACATGAGGGCCACAGAGCCATATTTAGCAGGGTCTTCTTCACGTCTTCTCTTTAACATGTTCAACATCATTGTGTTGAGCCCAGGCCTGGCATCCACTGATTGCATCCACCTTTACAAAAAGAAAATAAATTGCTATTTAGTGCTTCAACCCTTGGATCCCTATTTTGGGCACATTTTCATTTTTTCAATGATTGTTCTTTTTCCAATACTTTGGAAGGCATTCTCAAAGAAAAAATTGTCAAAATAGCACATACACGCTCAAAACTTCTACATCAGTTCCCTGTTTGTTGTACATTATGTAGGGCTGAAGTGTTTGAAGTATTTTAACCAGTATGTTTAAAAGTGAAATAAAAAAACATGTACTACACCGTTGCAATGTGTGTGGATGTGGCAGGGGAAGATGCAGAGAATCCCTCAGATAACTGTAGGCTTTCGGACCATGGAGGTGCAGTGTGAGGGCAAACTCTCTCTGGTCTTTGGTGTATTCATGGCCCCGCTTTGAAAAGAGTTCTACCTGAAGATCTGAAATTCAGTTAAACTAGTTAGACAGACTAGTTAGAAAGTTCCCTTGAAATAATACCTTTTGTATTAGTGTATAGTGTAAACAATATACAATTCAAGGTGGTATTATCAATTTATTTTTACCAGAGAAGAAGCCAAGCCTTTCATTCAACTCCTCATTTATAAGGTTCTTTTCCTTCAGATCTTCCAGGAGACTCTTTACAGTTTTCTTTGCTCTCTGTTCTCGGGTCTTTGCATTTTTCTTCTCCCGCTCTAGACTCTCCACTCTAGCCAAAGCTTCACTGAGTCTGGCCTTTAGACGAGTAGGTGAATTGGGCAATCCGTAGGAGTGGTCCTAGTAGAATAACATATACTCATTCACATATAAGTATATGAGTATTTCTGAAATGAGTTGCAGAAAGCATGGGAGATATTTTGATATGACCACAGCCATGATGCTCACAGCTGTATGGGACATATCAAATAGCCTACAAATACTCACATCATTGGGCTGAGGTTCACTTTCAGGAAAATGCTGAGAAACGTCCACTGTTAGGCTCTCTTTCCTTGAAGTTTGTGTATTCCTTGTCACTACAGGCTAAAACATAATAAACATAATACTTAAAAACAACTTAATTAAAAACACTTGAAAAAGGTTTTAGTATCCCACAGTGTATTTTAATACACAATACATCACTAATACATGCAGAAATATCTAACGGTTTTACCGTTTTGTTTTACATATGAATCATAGACATCTCTGTTAGCATGTAGAGTAAAATACACCTACTCTTTGGAGATGACATGGGAAGTTGAGGACAGATGGGGTCATCTCTAAGCCTGACAATCTGACCCGTCCTGTCAAAATCATCAGGCTTGAAGTGTTCACTGCAGAGCTTTGACGACTCAGTCACAACAAAACCCTCCCGTCTAATAGCAACTTCCCATTGCCTCCTCAAGCCTGTATCACTGGAAAACCTTCAAAGTGTGAAGAGAAAAAAAAAATCAGCCAGAGATTATGAGAGAGAGTAGCCTAAGTGCGTTACCAGTTCCTGATGAACGTTACACGTAAGTAAACGGTAAATGGTAAAATAACCTAAATTATTGTTCAATCTTACTTGTGAAATGTAATCCCATGCGATCTAGTTTCAATACTGCGTTGGTTATTGCAACCGTAAGCTGCACAAAATACTGGCATTATTGCTCGCTCTCCGTTTACTCCTATTGACTCTGGTGCTAGCGTTGAGTGGAGAGACCCACCCAATATGGCGGCGACGTGGATCACTCTCCAGCACGTCATGAGGCGTCTACGTATATTATGTCTATGCTTTTTTCAGCATGAAAACAAACTCAGTGGGTCAATTAGCATTATAGTGCATTATTGCCACCTACTGTTGAGGAGTGTGAATGGCAGTCTGCTGCATAAAAGGCTCTTTCAAAATAAAAGCACGATAAAAGCATGATTTTGTTTTTGTTCAGGCCAAGGCCCATAACCTGCTCGAAACGGGCCTGCGACCCAGTCTTGGGTCACGGGCTCAACAGTTGAGAACCACTTCTTTAGAATATATTATAAGTGTTTTCACAAAGACTGTATTCTTAGTTGTTTTTAAACTTTTTTAAATATTCCAAGAAGGACAAGACACTTGTGTACAATGTCAGTCATTTAACAGATGCTTTTATTTTTATTGAGTCAACGACAGTATTAACTTGGTGGAGAGCGTGAATTAAACTGCCTACCTTCTGGTTGAAAGACGACTGCTCTACCACCAAGCCAGGAATGCATAGCCTATTTTACAGCAGCACACATGTTTCACAAGAGTCTGAAAAAGAATGTTCTGGAGCCACTTGAGGAATGATGAAGGAACTAAACTGATGTAGACAACACTCAATATTTATTTTGATATTCATAATGACAAAGTCTTTATGGAGATGACAAACTGTGAGAATTAAATTGAAATCAGTTAAAGTAAAGAAATTCACAGAACATCCGTTTTATTAGTTTAAATGTTTGAACACAACGACTGTCAAGGCCTGAGGTTTCAGAAAACACAGAAGGGGGTTTGAGTGACTGTTTGGAACCAAGGCCTTTGGTTTCTGAAAATGATATGGTTCTCTCTTGCGCTGAACTGTTCTGAGAGGATGAGGTTTAAGTTTTTGATATTTTAATAAGAACCATATCATTGTGGAGTAAGTTCATTTAAGAAACAAAACCTCATAAAAAAACATTAAAATAAACCTTCATTTGTGTTCATATGTGATCAAAGGCTCCAAACTTAACTTTGTCACGTTTTTCATATTTCTCTAAAGCCTTTTGTTTTCTCATTCTGAAAGAATGTGCTGTGTCTGAAGTGAGTCCCCCACAGATTAATACATCTACAACAAAGGAGTTTAATGAGGATCTGAAGGGACCTGTGTCCGAGGGGTCAGTCTCCAGAGCCTCATTAAAACCTGAAGAACCACTCTCTAAAGTACACTGTACGGTAACCACTAAACATTAATGATAAACTGATGATGGTTTGCATCATTGACTCAAGAGAGGATTGCATTAGAAACGTTCAGAGTCTAATGTAATAAAAAACTCACTGAAACATAGTATGTCTCTAGAAAGTTGATGTGCAACTTATCAAAGTAACACTTCTTTTAGAAGCAAACACTTGGTACATTTCTTTGTTGTTTGTTTTAGACATAGAATAAAGCCGAATATAGTCCAGAGTGAGTTTACAACGTTTACTGACAATGAACAAGGAACATGCTGGTTCCTTCTGTTTGGCTCACCAGCACCCTTCCAGTTACTGCTAAGCCCAGCCTTCCCCATTCCCATTCTGCAGTCCTCCAGAGGTGGGCCTGACTTGTAAGTTGGTTTATTAGCAAAAGCTACCATGGCAGCTTCAAAACAAAAGATGCTGGGCTGGAGGGTAAATGGAATGGAGTAGAAGGCCGGAGCAGGAGCAGAAGCAGAGGGCCGGAGCTTTAGCAGAAGACCGGGGCTGGATCTGAAGCTGGAGCAGAAGGCTGGAACTGGAGCAGTGGTTGGAGAAGAGGGCAGGGGAAAGAACAGACTTGGGGCATTAAAAAGGAGAAGCCATGGAGGAACAAGCCAGGAAATGGTAAGCTCAGGAGCAGGTGGTGAATTCACTATTAAGTACTTAGGCAGTAGAAGTGGTTCCAGAGAAAAGCATTTGTAGGAATTTCAAGACTTTTCCTGTAAACAAGGATGGAGCTTCACTCAAGTAGATGAACTGGCAGAAAAGTACTGGATTGTAAAGGATTCTCTTTGAAATTGTGGACTGAGGAGGAGAGTGGGAGGCTTTCTAACCACCAAACTAGAATAACTCTGCAACCCTCATGGACAGGACACTGAAGGCCTGACACACTGTTTCACAGACTACATCAGTTTCTGTGGGGAGAACAACCTCGGACATGGACTTGACACTAGGCCCTGGAGGATCACGTCCGGGTGTGAAAGTTGTGGGGGGGTTGTTCATACAACCAGGGCACGCTCTGGATCTCCATGAATATGTAAAAGTGGCTTAAGAGCTGCTGTACAAGTAAATTTCCCTTTGGTTGGTTCAATAAAGCCATATCTTATTTCAAATTCCAAATTCAAATTCCAATGTTGAATCAGCTGCAGGAGCTCCTCCCAGACACATCTTAGAAGGTCAGGTTCTCTGCTCTGTTCAGCCGTAGACACAAATTACAGTAAGAAACCTTTCTCCAAATGGAAGGGTCAGGAGAACCCTCTTGTTCATAGAACTCCACCACATGGTTGAGCTGAGATGTAGTTATAACCTCACCTTCAATGCCTCAATTTCCAGATTGTATTAACAGGGAACTTTGGTTTGCAAAGGTACCCGTCACACAGCACTGGCCCCTTGTGCTCTCTTGTGCTGCTTGTGTACCTTTCCGGGCGGAGGCCATCCACCTGTGGGCACTGACACCAGGCCTGACTCCAGGGAAGGCCATACTGTGCAAAGTAAACAACCTTGATTAAAATAATAATAATAATAATCCAGTGCTGCTGATGTTTCTGTCTGAGTTATGGGAAAAGCAAAATCATTTTTAAAGTATCTGGGTAAAAGGTAATTAAACTATATAAAACAGGAAAAGAATATACAAAGATATACAAAGAATTAAGAATGCCAATCAGCAGTGTTCAAACTCTAATAAAGAAGTGGAAAATGAAAAGGTATGGTAAACCAACAAAATTTCAGCCACCACTGTCAGAAAAAAATGTGAAATTTACACAAAAAACTTTAGCTGAAATACAGGAAAGTGGTGTGGCTGTTTTAAGATGCACAATATGGAGGTGCTTGATAAAAAAATGTGCTCATGGTCCAGTCACCAGAACAAAGCTATGACTACACAAATGCCACAAAGCATCCCACTTACAATACTCCAGATAGCACAGAGACAAGTGTCAGAACTTCTGGAACAAAGTCATTTGGAGTGATGAGACCAAAATTGGATTTTAAAAATGGGATTTTATTAAAAATTATACAATGATGAATAATATGACAGGAATACGGGGAAAGCATTAAAACACAATAAGGTTGAACACAATGAGGGATACACAGAGATAAACATTTGCATGGAGGATATGTGAAACCAGGAATGTTATTATCAAAGCTTACTAAAAGACTTGTAACGAGGGAAGCAGCTTGGTCTACCACGTGAGGGCTTTCACAGACTAAGTTTCTGACGCCAGAAACCGTGCATGTGTCACATGTAAAACTCACTCTGGTCTTGGGATCGGTGCAGGGGGCCCGCGCAACAAGGTCCTAAGTGTCCTCCAGAATTTGGCGCGTTCGGCATGGTTCCGAGCGACAGAGTGGTTGCAGCGTACACGCCACTCCAGACGGGTCGCTGTGCAGCGATGTCGAGTTGAGGCAGAAACGTTCTGTTGTCACTAGCTAGCTTGGTTGGGCCATTAGCAGACTTCCGGATAGCGGGAAAAATTCAATCTTTAAAAGTTATTGCGAGGCCCACTGAAGGAGGTCTTAGGGGCTGTTCTTCTGGTTTAAAATTGCTTCTGCGAGCGCTTGTTTGTTTGAGCATACGCGTGAGCAGGCGCGGTCTTTAAAAACAAAAATAACTTCCATCTGGCAGCAGAAGTACTTTGAGCAGCTGGTCGGAGTGAAAGAAAACTTAGCATTGCAAGCTAAGCTTGCAGGCTTCAAACAAAGAAAATGTACTCGTTACCACGAGGCCTGAAGCTTTGGGAGGTTGCGGAGGCCGAGGCGGTCCTGGTGGACCATCCGCCAGAAGAAAGCAGGATCAGAGAGAAGAAAAGAAGAGAAGCCCGATTCTTGGCTGTGTGCCAAGTTTTTGCAAACTCCCATAAACCCTCCAGTCCCTGGAGAGTGTATAGAGCTGGTTCAGTGTTCCACAACCGGGACGAAAACAGCATTGTTCCTCCTGAATTCGAGGTTCCTCCTCTCCAGCACACCTGCATAGACTTTCTATCTAGGAGTGTGATCCCTCTGTAGTTGGAACACACCCTCCGGTCCCCCTTCTTGAAAAGAGGGACCACCACCCTGGTCTGCCAGTCCAGAGGTACTGTCCCCGACCGCCACGCGATGTTGCAGAGGCGTGTCAGCCAAGACAGCCCCACAACATCCAGAGACTTGAGGTACTCAGGGCGTATCTCATCCACCCCCGGTGCCTTGCCACCGAGGAGCTTCCCAACTACCTCAGTGACTTCGGCCTGAGTGACGGAGTACACCTCCGAGCCCTCGGCCTCTGCTTGGAAGACGCGCCGGTGGGGTTGAGGAGATACTCAAAGAATTCCTTCCACCGTCCAACAATGTCCCCAGTTGAGGTCAGCAGATTTCCACCTCCACTATAAACAGTGTTGGCAGGGCACTGCTTCCCCCTCCTGAGGCGCCGGACGGTTTGCCAGAATTTCTCCGAGGCTGACCGAGGCAGTCCTTTTCGATGGTCTCACCGAACTCCTCCCAGAACCGTGTTTTAGCCTCCACAACCACCCGGGCTGCAGTCCGCTTGGCCTCCCAGTACCTTCAGCTGCCTCAGGAGTCCCACGAGCCAACCAGGCTCGGTAGGTCTCCTTCTTCAGCTTGACGGCATCCCTTACTTCCGGTGTCCACCACCGGGTTCAGGGGTTGCCGCCACGACAGGCCCTGAAGACTTTACGACCTCTGCTCCGAGTGGCCGCATTGACAATGGAGGCGTCACTGTCGCTGCACACGTGAGCGTTGAAGTCCCCCAGTAGAACAATGGAGTCCCTGGTGAGAGCACTTTCCAGCACCCCTCCCAGAGACTCCAAGAAGGCCGGGTACTCTGCACTGCCATTTGGCCCTTAAGCACAAACAATAGTGAGAGACCTATCCCCAACCCGAAGGCGCAAAGAAATCAACCCTCTCGTTCACCGGGGTGAATTCCAACACATGGCGGCTGAGCTGGGGGGCTATGAGCAAGCCCACACCACCCTGCTGCGTCTCGCCGCAGGCAACTTCAGAATAGTGGAGAGTCCAGCCTCGCTCGAGGAGTTAGGTTCCAGAGCCGAGCTGTGCGTGGAGGTGAGCCCAACTATTTCTAGTAGATGGCGCTCAACCTCTTGCACAAGCTCAGGCTCCTTTCCCGCTAGCAAGACATTCCTTGTCCCTATACAGGTCCCAACCCCGGGCCTGGCTCCTTGGTGGGGCCCCTGTTGCCCCATACTGGATGACGAAACGGTCCTTGATCAATTTGTTTTCCATAAAGAGTTTTGACCCATAAAGTCATTTTATGGTGACTGTCAGCCAGAGTATGTGAACTTATGAGCACAACTGTGTATACCATATACAATGTTAAATCAGTTTTTATGAAACGTTACAGAAGAATTATAAAGTTAGCTCTGGAAATATTTGGACAATGACACAATTTTCATAATGTTGGCCTGTATTTCCCTTGCACAGCAGGACACAATGCATAAATATATTTAATGTTGTAGATAAAGTTTTACCCAGAGGCCTGCTGTGCTGCTGTTGTCAGGCTGAGCCCCAGAGGAGGCCCAGGACAGTCTGATAAAGCCCTGTTTCTGTGTGTGGCCCCTCAGAGCGACCAGGGGCCTCTCCTCTGCTGCAGCACTAGTCCCACTCTCAGCTCAGCGCTCGACTAAAGACTGATTTTATTGCTTGTGTAAGTCCTGGTATTGTTGTGGTTTCACGCCATTCAATGCTGACTTTATGGTTTTGGATCTAAAGACAGGACCTGAACACCTTCTCAGACTGAGTCAAGACCATTTATAGACTTTGCTTTATAGAAATAAAAGTTTATTAATTGTTTTTAAATAAAAAATTGTAAAATTAATTTATGGTTATTAGATTACTTGACTCTTGGTCTTTTGAGTAGATTTATTTTTGGTTAAGAAATGTGTTAGACCTGGTTTACTTCATTTCTTGAGTGCTGCTCTTTGAATAAAGTTTTACCATTTCCATTTTAAAATTAAAAAGGTTTTTTGTCAGCTGTAATTGTCTGACTGAGCTGTTGCTGTGAACCGTGTGATGTTGAGTTCCAAACCAAAAGGAGGACGATGGGAAACTCCAGTCAGGTTTCATATTTCACTCTGGGAGCCTACTTTGACACTGGGCCTTTGAGATGGCTGTATTTTCTGCTCATAATGTCTGTGTATGCTCTGATAGTGCTGTCCAACCTGCTTCTCATCGTCGTCATCTGTTTGAACAGAACTCTACACGAACCAATGTATGTTTTTCTCTGCAGTTTATTCATCAATGAACTTTACGGCAGCACTGCTTTATTCCCGTTTCTTTTGGTCCAAATCCTTAAAGACGTTCACACTGTTCCCTCCTCACTGTGCTTTCTTCAAATATTCTGTCTGTATTCTTTTGGGTGTGTTGAGTTCACAAACCTGGCTGTGATGTCGTACGACCGATACGTGGCCATATGCTTCCCTCTGCAGTACCACACTCACATGAATAATAAGAAAGTGGAATATCTGGTTGTTTTGATTTGGCTGCCTCCGTTTGTGGTTGTTTTAATCACAGCGCTCCTCACAGCGTCTTTAACATTTTGTGGAAACTTTATTGATAAAGTTTACTGCGATAATTACAGCATCATTAAATTGGCCTGTTCTGACACAATTGTGAATAACTTGTATGAACTGGTCGCTGCATCCATCCTTATTATAATTCCTCTAGGTCTCATCATATTTACATATTTCCAGATCCTCAGAGTTTGTTTTAATGGCTCCAAACAGACGCGGCAGAAGGCTCTGAGCACTTGTACGCCTCACCTCTGTTCACTCATAAACTTTGCTTTTGGGGGTTTGTTCCAAATTATTCAGACCAGGTTTGACATCAGCCACTGGCCTCAGATTTTGAGAATAATTTTACCAATGTATCACTTTATGTGTCAGCCGCTGTTTAACCCTCTCATGTACGGACTGAACCTGTCCAGAATCAGAACTGTGTGTAAAAGTTTTTTTAAAAAGAATTAAAGGCTAACTACATCTCAGACCAACTGTTTATTAGCCAATGATCTGTAAATGTTCCTTTATTAATACAGTTCATAGTTAATAGTCCTACTTTTGACAAAATCCTTAAAACTCATGTAATTTCAAAAATATGGTGTAAAAACGAGAGCGCTGTCCTCGTCAGGTAGAAAACTGCTAAATGCACTTCCTGGTCAGAGGGACATAATCATGTTCCCAAACTCCCCACCACACCCTTTAACTCAATTTGTCTTTGATTCTGGTCATTTTGTGAAAACTTAAGAAGAAAACAACAATGGAGTGTATGATGTGTTTATTACAAGTCCTGGGCAGACTGACCACAATAACAAAAAAGATAGGAGTCATGTGTGTTTATGTGTGTGTACATGTGTGTTTATGTGTGTGTGTACATGTGTGTTTATGTGTGTGTGTGTGTGTGTGTGTGTGTGTGTGTGTGTGTGTGTGTACATGTGTGTTTATGTGTGTGTGTGCAAGTGTGTTTATGTGTGTGTGTACATGTGTGTACATGTGTGTTTTTGTGTGTGTGTGTGTGTGTGTGTGTGTACATGTGTCAATCAAGTTCTTGCACTAGACAACACACTTCGCCAAGAGAATATCAACAGAATCTTAAGGATGAACCAGACAAAAAAAATTGCCACATTGACACTTTGAATAAAAATTGTGACCTGACAAAGAAGAGAGGATGTCAAAGATGCCCTTGATTGCATTTATTTTAAGATTCTGATGTGGCCCGAATTATTGTAAAAGCTGTGTCAGCTGCTGTAGCTCCCAATTCTTAGCAACTGTACTGCTGAGTTTATCAGACTTATCTGCTTGAGCCTCCATATAGTGTGGTTTCTTTTTCAACTTGTATATTCTAACATAAGCGCAACAACAAATGTACTAAGACTCAACCATTGACTTTATGCTAATTCTTAATCTAGTGGCGATCTAGTTAAAAAATGTATCATGGTTGTCAAAGCACAGGCCAGAATTCCATTCTATAACACTTTATGTACCTTTATGTATTTAATTAAAGGTAAATTAAGCAGTTTTCATGTTTTTTTTTTGTTTTTTTTTTGGGGTGGAGGTGTGCGTGTGATGGACCCCACAAGACTGTTATGTTAAGGTGACCCCAGTGGGTAGTAAAAACAAAAGTATGTTTAGTTTCAAAAACATCATATTTTAGGAGTTAAAATCATCTCTGTAGATGGTTCAGAAAGGGTGAATCCCACAAAACCACTATTGGATCGGAGTGTATCTTTACTTTTAAGTGACCCCTGTGTTAACCAAAAAATATAATGATTTTAGCAGTTAAAACGGTGTCTGTATCTTATTCAGAAAGGGTGGCTCCCACAATGGAAGGTCCTAGTCAGGGGACCCCACTACGTAGCAAAAACGCATATGTGTGTGTGTGATTATGTGTGTGTGTGATTATGTGTGTGTGTTTGTATGTGTGTGTACGTGTGTGTTTATGTGTGTGTATATGTGTGTGTATACATGTGAGTTTACGTGTGTCTTTACGTATGTGTGTTTATGTGTGTGTTTATGTGTGTGTGTGTGTGTGTGTGTTTATGTGTGTGTGTACATGCGTGTTTATGTGTGTGTGTGTGTGTGTTTTTATATGTGTGTGTGTGTGTGTGTGTGTCTACATGTGTGTTTATGTGTGTGTCTACATGTGTGTGTATGTGTGTGTGTACATGCGTGTTTATGTGTGTATGTGTGTGTGTGTGTGTGTGTGTACATGTGTGTACATGTGTGTTTATGTTTATGTGTGTGTGTGTGTACATGTGTGTTTATGTTTATGTGTGTGTGTGTGTTTGTGTGTGTGTGTGTGTGTCTACATGTGTGTTTATGTGTGTTTGTACATGTGTGTTTATGTGTGTATGTGTACATGTGTGTTTATGTGTGTGTGTGTGTTTATGTGTGTGTGTACATGTGTGAACATGTGTGTTTATGTGTATGTGTAAATGTGTGTTTATGTGTGTGTGTTTATGTGTGTGTGTACATGTGTCTACATGTGTGTTTATGTGTGTGTCTACATCTGTGTTTATTTGTGTGTACATGTGTGTTTATGTGTGTGTGTGTACATGTGTGTTTTTGTGTGTGTCTACATGTGTGTTTATGTGTGTGTGTACATGTGTGTTTATGTGTGTGTGTTTATGTGTGTGTGTACATGTGTGTTTATGTGTGTGTGTTTATGTGTGTGTGTACATGTGTGTTTATGTGTGTTTGTGTACATGTGTGTTTATGTGTGTGTACATGTGTGTTTATGTGTGTGTGTACATGTGTGTTTATGTGTGTTTATGTGTGTGTCTACTTCTGTGTTTATGTGTGTGTACATGTGTAAGTGTACATGTGTGTTTATGAGTGTGTCTACATCTGTGTTTATGTGTGTGTGTACATGTGTGTTTATGTGTGTGTTTATGTGTGTGTGTACATGTGTGTACATGTGTTTTTATGTGTGTGTGTGTGTGTGTGTGTGTGTGTGTGTGTGTGTGTGTGTGTGTGTGTGTGTGTGTGATTGTGTGTACGTGTGTGTTTATGTGTGTGTGTGTACATGTGTGTATACATGTGTGTTTATATGTGTGTGTGTGTGTGTGTGTGTACATGTGTGTTTATGTGTGTGTGTACATGTGTGTTTATGTGTGTTTGTTTATGTGTGTGTGTACATGTGTGTACATGTGTGTTTATATGTGTGTGTGTGTGTGTGTGTGTGTGTGTGTGTGTACATGTGTGTTTATGTGTGTGTTTATGTGTGTACATGTGTGTTTATGTGTGTGTGTGTGTGTGTGTGTGTGTGTGTACACGTGTGTTTATATGTGTGTGTGTGTGTGTGTGTGTGTGTGTGTGTGTACATGTGTGTTTATGTGTGTGTGTGTGTGTGTGTGTGTGTGTGTGTGTGTACACGTGTGTTTATATGTGTGTGTGTGTGTGTGTGTGTGTGTGTACATGTGTGTTTATATGTGTGTTTATGTGTGTGTGTATATGTGTGTTTATGTGTGTGTGTACATGTGTGTTTATGTGTGTGTACATGTGTGTTTATGTGTGTGTCTACATGTGTGTTTATGTGTGTGTGTACATGTGTGTTTATGTGTGTGTGTGTGTGTGTGTGTGTGTGTGTGTGTGTGTACATGTGTGTTTATATGTGTGTTTATGTGTGTGTGTACATGTGTGTTTATGTGTGTGTACATGTGTGTTTATGTGTGTGTCTACATGTGTGTTTATGTGTGTGTGTACATGTGTGTTTATGTGTGTCTACATGTGTGTTTATGTGTGTGTGTGTGTACATCTGTCTTTATGTGTGTGTGTACATGTGTGTTTATGTGTGTGTACATGTGTGTTTATGTGTGTGTGTGTGTGTGTGTGTGTGTACATCTGTGTTTATGTGTGTGTGTACATCTGTGTTTGTGTGTGTGTACATGTGTGTTTATGTGTGTGTACATGTGTGTTTATGTGTGTGTGTACATCTGTGTTTATGTGTGTGTGTACATCTGTGTTTATGTGTGTGTGTACATGTGTGTTTATGTGTGTGTCTACTTCTGTGTTTATGTGTGTGTGTACATGTGTGTTTATGTGTGTGTCTACATGTGTGTTTATGTGTGTGTGTACATGTGTGTTTATGTGTGTGTACATGTGTGTTTATGTGTGTGTCTACATGTGTGTTTATGTGTGTGTACATGTGTGTTTATGTGTGTCTACATGTGTGTTTATGTGTGTGTGTGTGTACATCTGTCTTTATGTGTGTGTGTACATGTGTGTTTATGTGTGTGTACATGTGTGTTTATGTGTGTTTGTGTGTGTGTACATCTGTGTTTATGTGTGTGTGTACATCTGTGTTTATGTGTGTGTGTACATGTGTGTTTATGTGTGTGTACATGTGTGTTTATGTGTGTGTGTGTGTGCACATCTGTGTTTATGTGTGTGTACATCTGTGTTTATGTGTGTGTGTACATGTGTGTTTATGTGTGTGTCTACTTCTGTGTTTATGTGTGTGTGTACATGTGTGTTTATGTGTGTGTTCATGTGTGTTTATGTGTGTGTGTACGTGTGTGTTTATGTGTGTCTACATGTGTGTTTATGTGTGTGTGTGTGTACATCTGTCTTTACGTGTGTGTGTACATGTGTGTTTATGTGTGTGTACATGTGTGTTTATGTGTGTGTGTGTGTACATCTGTGTTTATGTGTGTGTGTACATGTGTGTTTATGTTTGTGTACATGTGTGTTTATGTGTGTGTGTGTGTGTGTACATCTGTGTTTATGTGTGTGTGTGTGTGTGTGTGTACATCTGTGTTTATGTGTGTGTGTACATGTGTGTTTATGTGTGTGTGTACATGTGTGTTTATGTGTGTGTGTACATCTGTGTTTATGTGTGTGTGTACATGTGTGTTGATGTGTGTGTACATGTGTGTTTATGTGTGTGTGTGTGTGTGTGTGTACATGTGTGTTTATGTGTGTTTGTGTACATGTGTGTTTATGTGTGTGTACATGTGTGTTTATGTGTGTGTACATGTGTGTTTATGTGTGTGTGTGTGTGTGTACATCTGTGTTTATGTGTGTGTGTGTGTGTATATCTGTGTTTATGTGTGTGTCTACATGTGTGTTTATGTGTGTGTGTACATGTGTGGTTATGTGTGTACATGTGTGTTTATGTGTGTGTACATGTGTGTTTATGTGTGTGTACATGTGTGTTTATGTGTGTGTACATGTGTGTTTATGTGTGTGTCTACATGTGTGTTTATGTGTGTGTCTACATGTGTGTTTATGTGTGTGTGTACATGTGTGGTTATGTGTGTACATGTGTGTTTATGTGTGTGTACATGTGTGTTTATGTGTGTGTACATGTGTGTTTATGTGTGTGTCTACATGTGTGTTTATGTGTGTGTACATGTGTGTTTATGTGTGTGTACATGTGTGTTTATGTGTGTGTCTACATGTGTGTTTATGTGTGTGTACATGTGTGTTTATGTGTGTGTCTACATTTGTGTTTAAGTGTGTGTCTACATGTGTGTTTATGTGTGTGTCTACATGTGTGTTTATGTGTGTACATGTGTGTTTATGTGTGTGTACATGTGTGTTTATGTGTGTGTACATGTGTGTTTATGTGTGTGTGTACATGTTTGTTTATTTGTGTGTCTACATGTGTGTTTATGTGTGTACACGTGTGTTTATGTTCCTGACCTGTAAGTCGAAGCAGTCAGTCATGAGGTCAAGAAGTCATGAGGTCATCCTCCTCTCGTCTGGACCCATTGTCGGCCTCCCTTCACTCCTGCTCTGCCTCGCCCACCTCCAGCTTGCTCTGGTCTCCATGGTAACGGCAATGGTCCAGTTTTCCTCAAAGAAATACATTACATTCATATTAAGGTCAAGTTTCATACAATTTTCAAATACAATTTAATAAAAGTTTGTTTGTATTCGTTTATCTTACCTCTGCCGGGTTACTGCTTTTTTTCTGCAGCTTCTGTTCAGCTGAAAATGAGCGGAAACATTTATAAAAATACAAATGATTAGTGTTTTGAAGCACATGTGTGTACGTTTTTTAAAATCTTTTTAACTATTTAGGTTAACCTTGTATTATTCTCAGTATAAGCCCCTTCACTCTGGGCTTTTCTCTGTATCTCACCGCTTCACACGCAGTGAACAATTCATCCCAGGCCTGCTTTTTCACTACATCGTCACGTGACTTCAGGCTCCAATCTCACCGTTAACCATAGGATTCGGCAGGGTCTCGATTAAGAGTCAGCTCGAGTTACCCGTGCGTCCAACGCACCATTAAACCAACATTACTAGTTAGGCCAGACATTGGAATGTGGCGTATTAGAATGTGTGGTATTGATCTGAAGTAAATTATGCACTCTCTAGATCAGCTATGTCCAGACCATATACCTTTATCGTAATCGGTTATCATATCTCTCATAGAGTTCACACGTGATCCTCGTGGGAGTCAGTTTCAAAGATAAAAACTTACATATCATAGGATATCTATCAAGCTTACAGCGAGTCTACAATCTTAACCACAGATCAACATCAAAACCATCCAGTTAAGGTCTCACCTGTCAATCAAAGGGTCTTGACCAGAACACATACTTTTTCCTTGTCTCTTTGTGCCCTTGCTACACGTACACGGGTATTTTTAAAAAATGCATACTTTTATACTCCATGTATAAAAATAAGTCCGGCCACAGAACTCGACTGTAAACCCATAAAACACCATAAGATGGCGCTAAACACTGCCAGAAACCACAGAGGAACAGTTAGAGCATGTGCTTTGGCAGAAACTCTCCTGAAAGTATCAGCAATGCTGTGTCACACTCTGCAGCAAAAATCTAATGTTGTTTTGAAATTAGAGAATTTACATAGTGTCCGCTCAGCTCTGCTCCAGTCCGCACTGATACGCAGCATTCTTTTTTTTGACTAATATTATCCTGTACAAATCTGATCGTACCAAAGCAGAAACTGTCACATTTTCCTTATTCAAATATTTATTTGTTTATATACTGAAATAAGCATTAAATGCAAAAACACCGAAAAACACCGCTTTTTTGTGGCCAAGGAAAAACCCTAAAATTATGTTTATTTGAACAACAAAGCGATCTTAAACTAAACTGGTTTTCTGGTCCTTCTTCTGAATAAACACTTGTTTTTGTCCCAAACATGTCTTTATCTCTTGGCTTTTTGACGTGAGCAGAAGCATAGTTCAGCCTAATTTAGACCTGTTCCTGGTGCAGGTTGGACTCAGGGCTACCCTTTGTATCTGCTCCTGTTACAAAGGACAACCCTCTCTACCCCCTGAGGAGTCACTGTTGTCCCAGTATTTTGTTCTAACCATATACAGTTGGTGCTCATAAGTTTACATTCCCTGGCAGAATTTGGCTTTTTTAGAGACATTTTTTAGAGAATAAAAATAAAAAAATATTTCACTCATAGGTAGGGATTGTATGAAGCCATGTTAACTCTTTTTAAATCATAATGACAACACAAATGACCCTGATCTAAAGTTTACAGACCCTGGTGATGTTGGACTGAGAACATGCACAAGTGACACAAACAGGTTTGAATGGCTCCTAAAGGTAACCCTCCTCACCTGTGACCTGTTTGTGATCAGTGTGTGTGTCAAAGGTCAGAGAGTTTCTGGGCTCCTGACTGACCCGTGCATCTTTTATCCAGTGCTGCTGATGTTTCTGTCTGAGTCATGGGAAAGAAATAGAATTGTCAAAGGTTCTGTGGGAAAAGGTAATTGAACTGTAAAAAACAGGAAAGAGATATTAAAAAGATATCCAAGGAATTGAGAAGTTTTCAAACGCTAGTAAAGAAATGGAAAATAAAAAGGTCTCTTAGACCAACAAAAATTTCAGCCACAAATGCAGGAAAATTATTAAGGATGCCAAGAAAACTCCAGAAAACACTTCAGCTGAAATACAGGACTGATAGTGGTGTGGCTGTTTCAAGATGCACAATAAGGATTACAATAATTTTATTTTGTATTTTTATGCATGCCCTTCATATCGCACCTTAAAGCCGAACCAAGTTTCTAGTTTGTGAATCTTGTTCACTGACAATGACAAACGTTTTTCTGATTCTGATTCCAGTTACTATACGCCAAACAGCACCGAGACAAACCCCAAAACTTTGAAAAAAGATGAGTGCAGCATGTTTTCAGAAAATACTGGAGGAACATTTGCACTCATCAGCCCTGAAGCTGTTCATGGGACGTACTTGGACGTTCCAACAGGACAACGATCCAAAGCACAAGTCGACCTGTCGTCTACAGCAGCAGAAAGAGAAGGTTCTGGACTGACCTCAGTGTCATTGAACCACTCTGAGATCTCAAACCTTCAGTTCAAGCAAGAGCCCAAGAATTTACAGGAACTGGAGGCTTTTTACCAAAAAGAATGAGCAGCTTTACATCTGAGAAAATAAAGAGCCTCATCCACAAACACCACAAAAGACCTCAGCTGCCGTTGATGTTAAAGGTAATACACAGTATTAAGAACTTTAGATCGGGTCATTTGGGTAGTTTCTGTTGTCATTATGATTTCTAAAAGAGTAAACACAGTTGTTTTACAATAAATGGCTTCAACCAAACACTAACTATGAGTGAAAGAAAAGTTTTTGTGTTATCATTCATATTTGCTGAAAAATTGCCAAACAATCACAAATTCTGCCAGGGTCTGTAAATTTATGAGCACAACTGTATCCTCTGTCTCCGGTGCCCTGCTTCTTCTCGAGTGTCCTTTCTTTCTCACTGAAGGATTGCTCCTGACCCCAGCTCCTCTCACTCAATCGCTTCCTAAAGTTTCTCTTTTCCAAATGGCTGTTTTTTTGTTTTTTTCCACCGATGGAGAGTCCTAAGACACAGGAAATGCTTTCTCTAGTCTGTCAATTTCTTTGAGGCATTTGTTTGCTTTCGTATTGGTTTAAAGAAATAAATGTGAAACTTAAGTAGCTATTGTTTATTTCAATTTATAATGATATATTTCCAAATGTGTCACTCCATCTCAATCATTGTTATTTTATTCTTTGGCTTCAACAATAAACTTTTACACACAGTTCTGATTCTGGACAGGTTCAGTCCGTACATGAGAGGGTTAAACAGCGGCTGACACATCAGAGGATACAAAAGTAAAAATATTCTCAAAATCTGAGGCCAACGGCTGATGTCAAACCTGGTCTGAATATTTTGGAACAAACCCCCAAAAGCAAAGTTTATGAGTGAACAGAGGTGAGGCGTACACGTGCTCAGAGCCTTCTGCCGCGTCTGTTTGGATCCATTAAAACAAACTCTGAGGATCTGGAAATATGTGAAAAATATGACACTTAAAGGAATCATAATAGTGACAGTCACAGCGACCAGTTCATACAAGTTATTCACAGTTGTGTCGAAGCAGGACAGTGTCACAATGCTGTAATTATCACAGTAAACTTTGTCAATAAAGTTACCACAACATGTTAAAGATGCTGTGAGGATTGTCAAGATTAAAACCACCACAAACGGAGGCAGCCAAATCAAAACTATAAGAAATACCACTTTATTGAGGTTCATCTTGGTGTGGTACTGCAGAGGGAAGCATATGGCCACGTATCGGTCGTACGACATCACAGCCAGGTTTGTGAACTCAACAGAGCCGTAAGAATACAGACAGAATATCTGAAGAAAGCACAGAGAAGAAGGAACAGTGTGAACGTCTTTGAGGATTTGGACCAAAAGAAACGGGAATAAAGCAGTGCTGCCGTAAAGTTCATTGATGAATAAACTGCAGAGAAAAACATACATTGGTTCGTGTAGAGTTCTGTTCAAACAGATGACGACGATGAGAAGCAGGTTGGACAGCACTATCAGAGCATACACAGACATTATGAGCAGAAAATACAGCCATCTCAAAGGCCCAGTGTCAAAGTAGGCTCCCAGAGTGAAATATGAAACCTGACTGGAGTTTCCCATCGTCCTCCTTTTGGTTTGGAACTCAACATCAGACGGTTCACAGCAACAGCTCAGTCAGACAATTACAGACATTTTTTTTACAGTTATTCAACTCATATCTTAAACCCACTCGAAAGACCAAGATCTAATAACTTACTTATTTTTAATAAAATATTCTAACAACAGCTGGTACAAAAAGTGAAGTCTTTGAGCTCCATGAGATTTCACAGTTTTTTTTTTGTCAGTGTAAAATATATCACGGAAGGATCTGTTTTGAAATACTTTGTCTTTAACTACTTTTACTAAAAAGCCTTTAGTCACAAGTCAGTCAAGCAACAAAAGCAACAACATTTAAATTTTACCATTTTTTATCTGAAATTAAGATTTTTAATTAAGGCTTTTCAAAAACCTGTTGGACCTGGTTTTAGTCGAGCGCTGAGCTGAGAGTGGGACCAGTGCTGCAGCAGAGGAGAGGCCCCTGGTCGCTCTGAGGGGCCACACACAGAAACAGGGCTTTATCAGACTGTCCTGGGCCTCCTCTGGGGCTCAGCCTGACAACAGCAGCACAACAGGCCTCTGGGTAAAACTTTATCTACAATAATAAATATATTTAGCGTCAGGAGGTCCCCTGGAATGGTTTGGTCTTGAAGGAGTTCCCAGAGGTGCTAAGCACTTTGAGGCTGTTATGCCTTCACTCTGCGCTCACACTCCTCGTCTCAAATGTCCATTCTCTGGATGTCTTCAGTTAAAATCTAAATTTAGTCGCACAGTGTGGACACCATGTTACCTGGCAACTCCGGTCAACTCCAATCAACTCCAGTCAGCTCCAATCAACTCCAATCAACTCCAGTCAGCTCAAATCAACTCCAGTCAACTCCGGTCAACTCCAATAAACTCCAGTCAGCTCTAATCAACTCCAGTCAGCTCAAATCAACTCCAGTCAACTCCGGTCAACTCCAATAAACTCCAATAAACTCCAGTCAGCTCTAATCAACTCCAATCAACTCCAGTCAGCTACAATCAACTCCAGTCAACTCCAGTCAACTCCAGTCAACTCCAATAAACTCCAGTCAGCTCTAATCAACTCCAGCCTTGCATTTGATCAGCCAAATTCCTTATGTTCCGGGGGCGCGGCCTGCTGCTGACCCTGTGTCTCGCTGTTTGTGGTATTTGTTTGTTTGTTTGTTATATTTTATTAGTTTTTAATTTTTGTTTTTAAATTGAGAGCAATATGAATGTGTGCATGATCTGCATGGCCTTGACGCTAGTTGGATTGGTGTTGGCGGGCGAAGCCTTTGAAGATCAAATGGTCTCCATGGCGTCGAGTCGGACTTATTCAAGAGACTTCTTGTTATCATTACGATATACTAATTATTCCATCGATTTAAAGATCCCAACAAGTGAATGTTTTCGTAAAAGAAGGAGATCAAGAATTAAGAAGCGAGGGTCGAGAGGAGGAATTCGCAACAGATTGCGGAGGCGAGGAAGCCGTCATCCCCTCCCAGTGATCACGCTGTCTAACGTGAGATCTCTCAATAACAAGATGGACGAGGTCTTGCTTCGAGTCAAACACGAGGAGGAATTTAGGAGCAGTAATCTCATCTGTTTCACGGAAACATGGTTAAATGAAGATCATAGTGTGGATATCGAGGGATTTACCACTATACGAGCTGACAGAGAGAAGGTAAAATCGCGGAAATCTGTTGGCGGGGGACTCTGTATGTATGTTGATAAGAACTGGTCATCGCAGTATAATATAATTGAACAGACTTGTACCCCGGACTATGAGACTTTGGGTGTATCTTTTAGACCATTTTATCTGCCGCGGGAATTTGGTCAAATAACCATATTCTTAGTATATGTACCAGGTCCTAATAATAACGAGGCAGCGGAGCATATTGCAGAGTGCTTTACTAGGATCGTAACAAAGTCGGCAGATCAACCAGTCTTCATACTAGGGGATTTCAACACACTTTCATTAACAGAGACTCTTCCATACTTGCAACAATATATTGATTGTCCAACCCGTTTCTCACGCACACTGGATTTGTGTTATGGCAACATTGACGATGCATACAAGGCAGTATGTCGATCACCGATTGGCAGATCGGATCACAACGTTATCCATCTACTGCCAAAATACAGACGACTTGTTAGAAGGGATAAACCAGTGGAAAAGAGAATTCAGGTTTGGAGTAAGGACAAGAAGACATGTTAAAGGATTGTTTTTGCAATACAAACTGGGATGTCTTTTTTGATTCATGCAGAGATCCTCACAAACTAACTGACTGTATTACCTCTTATATTCAGTTTTGTGAAGAAACAGTTATTGACACTAAAATGGTTAAAATCTACTCAAATAATAAGCCATGGCTCTCTAAAGATTTAAAGAAACTCCTTAATGAAAAGAATTGGGCATTTCGTGAAAATAATCATGAGGGGTTTAAACTTAAAAGGAAGGAACTGAGAGCTATGATACAGAAAGCAAAAATTGATTTCAAACATAAGGTAGAGGATCAGTTAGCGAATCAAGATGTAAGGAGTGCTTGGCAAGGCTTGAATAAGATGATGGGGCGTGACTCAAGAAATGTAAATAAAGATATTACTATAGGAACGGATGGTTTTAAATGGGTTAATGATTTGAATTTGTTTTATGGAAGATATGATGCAGCCGACAACTGGAATAAGATTGAAGAAATAAGTGATAAGATTCCAGTGGGGCCACCAATTTGTTTGACAGGGGACCAAATTAGAAGGTCCCTAAGATGCATAAAGCCCTATAAAGCGCCTGGTCCAGATGGCCTTAAGGGCAGAGTTTTAAAGACATGTATAAATGAACTAACCGACCCCTTAACAAAATTATTTCAGGTTTTATTAGACCTACAGACGATACCAAGTATGTGGAAGTTATCATTTATACGACCCCTTCCGAAAAAAGTGAGAGCAAAAGACTTAGAGGACTTTCGTCCGGTGGCGTTAACCTCAATACTAGCTAAATGCATGGAAAGAGTAGTTAGTTATCATCTAAAACCTTACATGTCAGAACATTTAGATGTACTGCAATTTGCATATAAATCGCAAAGAGGAACAGAGGATGCGACGCTCACCTTGGTTGATACAATTGCTAGCCATTTACAACAAGCAAAGGCTTATGTGCGTGTTCTTTTTATAGATTATACCTCTGCTTTTAATACCATGCAGATACATTTACTCTTGGAACGTCTTTTGGTTCTAGGTGTGAATGGGGGAATAGTTCATTGGATAAAGAATTTTTTAACAAACCGACCACAGCGAGTTTGTGCTCGGGGTTTTAAATCAGATATTATATCCTTAAACACGGGGGCACCCCAAGGATGCGTCCTGTCACCCCTTTTATTTTCTGTTTATACAAATGGTATAAGAGTGCAGCATGAGAATTACAAACTATATAAATATGCAGATGATATGGCACTTGTGGCACTTTTATGGAAAGACTGTGTACATCTTGAGTACGAGGAGCAGGTTTTGAAACTAGAAAAATGGTGTGAAGAAAGTTCTTTATTGATAAATGTAAGTAAAACAAAAGAGCCTCTAACAGAAATATGGTTATGTGATCAAACTGTTGAAATTGTGAAGACTTTTAAGTATTTAGGAATCATGATAGACTGTAAATTGAACTTCTCTGATAATGTGGCTCTTATTTGTAAGAAAGCAAATCAAAGGCTATTCTTGCTAAGGAAACTGAAAGAATTGTGTGTGAGCAAGGCTGTGTTCCAAAGAGTTTATATAGGCTTAATTGAAAGTGTTTTAGTGTATAATATAACTGTGTGGTTCGGACGAGTTACTTCTGTGAATAAAGTTAAATTAGACAGAATTATAAGAGTAGCTGGGAAGATTATAGGAATAAAGCAAAGGTCAGTTACTCAATTATACCAAACTGCTATTTACAGAAAAGCTTTGATTATAACGAGAGATACAACACACCCCTTGAATCATGTTTTTGAACTATTACCATCACGTCGTCCGTTATAGAACACCAAAAGCAATGAAAGCAATATATAAACAAGCTTTCGTACCAAATGCAATAAGTCTTTTGAATAAGAGGTAGGAATGTATATTTTAATTTTGATACTATGGATGTGTGTATGGCTAGAGGTATTTATGATGTTGTGTATTGTCAATTGGTTGTTTTGTGATTGTATGGCGAGACCAAAGATCAATTTTCAGCTTAGGCTGAACAATAAAGTACTACTAACTAACTAACTAACTAAATGCAAGGTTTAGCCTTTGTGCTTTCATTCAAACTCAAAAATATTAAGTGTCTGCTAGAATACTTATTTATCCAGAATTTGAATGGCTCTGTTTTAACTCAACAACGGGGTTTGTCAAAGTCAGTGACGGGTGACAGAGGTGGTGTCTTTATGGCTGTTTCATGCAGTGCAGTTGCGCCCCCTGGTGTTCACAGCCTATCCACAGTTTAGCCACATATCCTCGTCTGCTGTCCAGTATCCTGTGTCAGCCTCACCTGTATCTAAATCTGTCTTTTAGACCTTCTCGGATCTATAAGCGTTGGTGGTATAGTGGTGAGCATAGCTGCCTTCCAAGCAGTTGACCCGGGTTCGATTCCCGGCCAACGCATCCAATTTTTATTTTTAACTTTATCACTCTTCTTCTTAACTACTCTTTTCTAAAACTCTCCCGTTGTCGTGTTGTAATGAAATAAAACAAAAATCGAAAAATTACTTTTAAAACGCGTTGTTTTTTGTCTCTTTACAGCTTTTACTGTGAAGGCTGTTTCCTAACGGCTAAGCGGAAGTGAACAGGGTTAAACCGGAAATGAAAAGAGCTGTGTTTGTATTCAATTCGTGGATGTGCTAACTTGTGAAACCCACTTTTATACCTGTTGTTTTTGGTTTATTTGTGCTCCACGGAGCCACAAGGGCATTTAAAACTATAAATATTTATTCAGGAAGTGTTACAATTAAAAATAGTAATTTAGTTTTGGTGTTCTCTCGCTGTGAGGTGTCATGGCGGCTGCGGGAGCTACTCTCGGAGGAGATGTGGAGGAAGATGCGTCTCAGCTCATGTTTCCCAAAGGTTTGCGTTTAGTTTCACGTATAAACACTACATTTATTAGTCTATAATAATAACACGCGTTTGCGGTGTTTATTCTAGTTTGAGCAAAGACGGGTTAAGAACGCGTTTGTCTTCTTAAAGTTATATAATTCATTCGTTATTTGCATTATCTGTGGAAATGTTCAATTCTAAATTTAAATGTCAGCCTCAAAGAAATAAATGTTTAATTCATGACATATATAAATTAGACTAAGAATAATTAGGATTAAATAATTAGTCTTTCAGTGACAAATGTGTAGGATTACTGTGATTAGGTACCTGTGTTTTTTTACTCGGGTTTTAAGCATTGTTGAAGAGTAGTGATTAACGTGCTGAGAAAAAATATGTCATTGTCCAAATTTCTGACATAAATTATATACACAAAGTTGCCAGGTTTCTCCTTATATTTCCGCTTTTGGAGCCTGCCCTCTGGTGGACGGCGGTATATCGCTGTATTTCGCTGTATTTTGGCGTATGGCGGCGCCCTTACGCAACAACCATTTAGGAGGTTTCATGGGAGACGCTTGGTTAGAACAGGGTTTGGTTGGATCAAAACATGTTTTTCTCAGACCTGACCTGCTTTTGTCTTGTTCCAGAGTTTGAGAATGCAGAGACGCTGCTGAACTCAGAGGTGCACATGTTGCTGGAGCACAGGAAGCAGCAGAACGAGAGCGCAGAAGACGAGCAGGAGCTGTCTGAGGTCTTCATGAAGACACTCAACTATACAGCCCGCTTCAGCCGCTTCAAGAACCGGGAGACCATCACCGCCGTGCGCAGGTACAGGCCTGGGCTAGACCTAAACCAGGTCTAAAGCAGGTCTGAATCAGGATTACTTTTTTCATCCTTGAAGGGAAAAACTTTTTTTTTTTTTCCATGTTTGTAAGAATTTTCGCTTCGGGGATGAATAAAAGTTCCGATTCTGCCTAGACCTGGTTTAGTCCTGGTCTAGACCTAAATCCTGATGATCAAGCAATCATTTATTTATATCGCACCTTACAACAGTGCGCAGTGGCTCGGTGGTAGAACGGTCGTCCTATAACCGAAAGGTTGGCGGTTCGATTTCCTCTCTCCCCAAAGTTCATTCTGTCGTTGTGTCCAGTGGTGTTCCAGCTGTAACACTGCTAATAAGAAGCTTTGTGTGTGTGTGTGTGTGTGTGTGTGTGTGTGTGTGTGTGTGTGTGTGTGTGTGTGTGTGTGTGTGTGTGTGTGTGTGTGTGTGTGTGTGTGTGTGTGTGTGTGTAGTTTGTTGCTGCAGAAGAAGCTGCATAAGTTCGAGTTGGCCAGTTTAGCAAATCTGTGTCCAGAGGCAGCCGAGGAGGCCAAGGCTCTGATCCCCAGGTAATCCCAGTTACACTTGAACTTATTTATTGCTGAATTTGTGAACTTGAATAAATGTTTATTGCACTTTGGGGTTTTAAATGTGATGCACGAATAAACTTGTCTTTACTTGAAAGATTTAAAATCCTAAATTAATCTTCAGTCTGTGTTGTTCTCAGTTTGGAGGGACGCTTCGAGGACGAGGAGCTGCAGCAGATTTTGGACGACATCCAGACCAAGAGGAGCTTCCAGTACTGAGACCGGGACCAGTTTAATTCAGTGTGAATTGTCTTTTGTTATTTCTTTACTAAACACTTTTTGTACAAACCAGTTTGAGTGTGATCTATTAAAGCTTAATCTGTGACTCCGCCCACAGCCCTGTTACGTAGTGAGGTAGATCTGTAACACTGCACAAAACAAAGATGGGAAAATAAGGCTTTAAAATCCTAAAGTCTTTTCTCTCGGAGGCTAGAGGAAATAAATAATCCATGTGTCAAAGTCTAGACCGGGACCAAACCAGGTCTAGATGTTGATGAAGTAGCCCTGGTCCTGGCTCTGGTCTTGGTCTCGGTCCTTGGTCTGGGGCAGGACTCCGGCGCAGGTCTGGACCATACTGACCGTGGTCCGATTCTGGAGCTTCAGCTCATAATCTATCAGCTGTCTCCAGAATCCAGCATTAATCCGAATGAAAGACCGGCTCTGAAGGACCAGCTCATGAGCCCGGACCAGAGGAAGACCAGACCTAAACCAGGGGTAGACCAGAGAGATCAAGGTTACACCAGGATTAGACCAGAGTTTGAACAGGTTTAAGCAGGACTTGCCTGATGAGGAAGGCTAGGACCAGAGCTGGAGACCGGCTCCTTCCCGCTGTACAGTGGACCAGACAGCTCCGGTTCTGGACCAGGTTTTGGTGGATCTTCTCAGAGACAGAGTCAAAATACTGACAGAGAGGAGCGTGAGGTACGTCCTGTACCGGGACCGAGACCACCTCTAGACCCAGGATCTGAGGATCAAGACAGGATTTAGATGGATCTGAACAGATTCTAGCTGGTCTTGAACAGGTTTTGTCTGGCCTTACCTGGGGATAGGGCAGATCCATTCCTGAGGCGTTGATGATGAGGCTGATGTTTCTTCGAATTAGAACCGAGGCGTTTAGAGCCGAGTCAAGACCCGAAAGAAACAGACCGGGCTGGACCTGAGACACTGCCATCACCTGAAGAAAACCAGGTCTGAACCGGGTCTGAACCAGGTCTGAACCAAGACTAATCCTGTTGCTGATACCAGTTGTGCTCATAAGATAAGTACATACCCTGGCAGAAATTGTGATGTATATATTTTTAGATCAGGGTCATTTGGGTAGTTTCTTTATGATTTAAAAAGAGTAAACACAGTTGTTTGACAATAAATGGCTTCATCCAAACACTAACTCTGAGTGAAAGAAAGGTTTTTGTGTTTTCATTCATCTTCTCTGAAAAATGGCCCCCCAAAAACTATTTCTGTCAGAGTAACTTATGAGCACAACTGTAAAAACTTTAAATGTATGTTACGACATATCTGAAGGATTTTCATCTGAGTTTAATTCAAAGAAATTAAAAACATGACAAACTCTAATTTGATTTGAGAAAAGAAAAAAGACTTGTCAGAAGTGGGATTCGAACCCACGCCTCCAGAGGAGACTGCGACCTGAACGCAGCGCCTTAGACCGCTCGGCCATCCTGACATGTGTTCAGAAGACACCAACACACACAGATAAAGACATGTCCGGGTCTGGGAGACACCGACACACACAGATAAAGACATGTCCGGGTCTGGGAGACACCAACACAGACAGATAAAGACATGTCCGGGTCTGGGAGACACCGACACACACAGATAAAGACATGTCCGGGTCTGGGAGACACCAACACAGACAGATAAAGACATGTCCGGGTCTGGGAGACACCAACACACACAGATAAAGACACGTCCGGGTCTGGGAGACACCGACACACACAGATAAAGACATGTCCGGGTCTGGGACGGGTCACGGGGGGGTGAGTCACTGCGGGAGGGACCAGGCACTGGTTTCACTTCTGTGTCATTTTCAGGGAAGTCAAAGGTAAGAGCTACTGCTGTTATTTAAACATTTTCATGATTAAGTCCTTATAGAATAATGTTATTCTGACACTCTGCAGTAACACGAATAGAACCGAGTCTCGCTTTGTTTTTTAAGAAGCTACAGCGAACTTCGTCTGAAAAACGGTCAAAAGCGTTTAACCGTAAAGAGTTCGGCTCTAAAATATATATATATATATATATATATATATAAAACTCCGTAAAACCCTTCACTTTTGACTAAAGTTGGTAATTTACCCTTTCCACCGTCGAAGCCTCCGTTTTTGTTTTTGCTGAATCGACGTAAAGTAAGTCCAAAGAAAAAGTGAAGTATTTCAGGAACAAAACCTGATAAAAACTGTAGAAAAGAACTAAACTATTTTATATTACCCGATTAACGTCGTTGTGTGTTTTATAGATTAACTTTAGCCGAAAACAACACTTCCGCTAATCAGGGTTTAATGGATTTCACAATAAGAGCACATCAAAACCCATAACGTCGCATTTATTGTGTTACTGTGATTTCTTTAAAAGAGACTATTTTGGCGTTACGTTTTGTAATAAGGCAGTAACAGATTAATAGCAACCTCTGGTAAAAATGTTGTAATAATCATTGTCAGGACTTCCACATTAACACAATACTAGTCCATATGTTCCTCTTTAATGGATACTGTCTGACTTTAAAGCTCTTTTTCCCAACATTTATCTGTAAAGACACCAGTCTGAACAAATACAACAGTGCATTTGTTCATAAAGTTTTCCTACGTAAGCCAGTTTTTCTGTTTTTAACACAAGGCTGCTACTTTAAATTAAATTACTGCTAAAAATGTACCTGGTTAGTGTTATTCTTTCCTTTATTTTTTTCATTCATTTCAATCATTGGTTAAATTCATGCGCTGGACATATGCTTAATAATTTACACACAAACATTTATTAGAAATTATCAGTGGAAATCAAAGTCACATAAAACGTCTTTATCCAGAGTTAAAGCTGATAACAACCAAAGGAGACAGTTTCTTTCAGTAAATTGTGAGGAACCTTCTGTTACTCATTTACAGAAGACAGAACTGAAATGTCTGTTGTAGTTAGAGTCCGATCGAAAAAAACATGTCTACGTTAAAAAAAAAAAAAAAAAGAAAGAAAAAACACCACAAAACCTTTTTTTTTCTCAAGCTTGTGTCAAATGCATTTAAAACCTTGAGGAAAAGATCTAACCTAGCCTCTGTTTTTGTCGTTCTCCAGCCTGATACAGAGAAATGACAACCGGACAAAACAAGAACCTCCCCAAACCAAGCCCCGGGAAGAGTTTAGTCCTGCCTCAAGTGAGATACCATCCATCCATCCAGAACTCTGTGAACTCAGGAAGAAACAGCAGCGCGCAGAAGATGGAAAAAACACAGAATCAGAAAAGAGAATGTCCTAAAGGAACAAGTTCAAGAGCAGGATATGGGGACGGACGGAGTTCTGGTCAGAATTCTGGCACAATGGCAGAAAACGTACTTCTGAAAACAACAAATTCGATTTCAACCGTTTCTGAAGGTCCCAAATCTAGTCCATTTTCTCAAGATTCAAACAGTGGAGCACCTCCACAAGGTACGAGTCCAAAAGGAGCTAAAGGTCCAGCAAAACCACATTCAGTGAAGATGCCTCAAGCGAGATACCACCCGTCCATCCAGACTCCTCAAGACGGAAACGGAACATCCCAGAAGAGCCTTCGAACCAAGGACTGTTCACATTCTGCTGCAAAAAAGAATCCTCAAGCAACAAGTTCAGGAGAAGGAGATGGACTAAATTCTGGTCTAAGTTGTGAAGGTCTAGATCCTGGAACAACTCTGAAAGGTACACCTCCAAAAGGGAAAACACAAAACCGAAGATCAAGGGCTGGTGAAGGTCAAGAATCAGATGGTACTGGTCTTAAAGATCTCAATCCAAATGGGACAAAACTGGAAACAGATTCAAGATGTGCTGCTTTTGTTGGTCCAGACTGTGACGGTCCTAAATGTGGAACAACCCCCAAAAAAACAAGACCGAGACAGAATAACGCAAGATCAGTTGGCGATGGTCAAGAATCGAATGGCACTGTTTGTGAAGAAACTCCAAATTCAAGATCTGCTGCTGAAGGTCTTCCTCAAACAGGGACAAAACGAGAAGAAAGAAATGCCAGATTAACCGGTGGTGATGCTCCGGAGCCTGACGATACAAATAGTGTCACACCCAAAGAGGAGGCATTTTCCAGAGGTCCCGAGGGTCTCAATCTGGACCCGCTGGTTCTCGATGTGGGCTCCACGCTGGACCAGAGTCTTGTGGAGAAGGTGGAGGTCCTGACTCGTGGACAGAGCACCAATCCACAGTGGTTCACAGCGAGGAAGAACCGCATCACAGCGTCAGTCGCTCATGACATCGCTCACTGCAGATTTGTCCAAGACAAAAGCACGGCTCCTCCAGTGTCGTGTCTGAAGGCCATCACAGGTAACAAGACACTCACCTCCTTTGTGTTTGAGATAAACCCAACTCTCGTGCACATGACAGAGGACATGGGATCCCACAACGTCATTTTGATTAACATTAAAAGAACATAGCGACCTTTAGTGCTGATTCTAACAGGAACAGACCACAGGCTTTTACTGTGATTCCCAGCTGTTGGTTTATCGACAGGTGAATGTGTGATTGACAGGTGAAGGTCCTCGAGTCCAGACCAGGGCCATGAGCTGGGGCATCGAGAACGAGAAGAAGGCGGTCCAGAAATATAAGGTGAGACTTTAAAACAAATATGTCAAAACGCATGAGCCAGTTTTAAACAGCTCTGACTGGGGTTTTCACCGGGAAGAGGGGGGCTTGAGCCAACCTAAAATGAATAGGGTTATCATAAGACATTGGACAGCTGTCCAAAAGAGACAATGACAGGAGGGTTTTCTGTTCTGACGGATCGAGCAGGAGCTACAGAGTGCTGCGTTGGGCCGTCCCGTCTCGGTCCTGGACTGTGGGCTCTTCGTGGACTGCTCTAAACCGTGGTTGGCTGCGAGTCCAGACGGGATTGTGACTGACAGCAGCACGGGCCAATGGCTGCGGAGTCTGGAGGTCAAGTGTCCGTTTAAACACCGCTACCAACGCATGGAGGAGGCCTGCAGCCAAGACCCAGGCTTCTGCCTCGAAATACTGGAGCCACAAGGGGCTGACCGGGTAAAACACTGACTAAAACCTGTTCAAAACCCGTTTAATACCAGTTAAAACCTGTTTTCTCTGTTCTGTCTAGAGTCCGGTCTTTGGTCTGAAGCGGTCTCATCCGTACTTTACCCAGGTCCAGTTTCAGATGGCAGTGACCGGTTTACCGATGGCAGACTTTGTGGTCTTCACTCTGAGAGACTTGGCTGTGGTTCAGGTGGACTTTGACCCCAGGTTTTGGGAGGAGACGGTCTCCAGACTTGAGAAGTTTTACTTTAAGGCCCTGGTCCCGTTCCTCAGAGAGAAGAGTTCTCAGTGGAACCACGAAGTCTGATCAGGTCCAGGTCTTACCAGGTCCACAACGGCATTCACCATGTGTCATTAACGCCAAATAATAAATGGAAAGGCTGTGGCTTTGATGGAGTATTTGACCGGACCAGGACCAGACCAGGACTTTGGGTGAATTACAGCTGTGTGTTTGATTTACATTTGATGATCTTTAGTGTGGTACAGAGCTCTTTATTCAGAACAGATATTACTGCTGTGGAGTCATTCACATCAGGAACAATAAAAACACAGGCTGGTGTTGAGATGGTTTTATTATTTTACAGCTGTTCTTCTGTAAACCCTTCAGACGCCACAGTCCCTCACTGCTCCACTGCTTTAACACCTGTATCAGAATAAATCAGATCCAGAGCCTCAGGGACTGGGACAGGTTTAACTGGGATTATCAGAGAGACTTAAAGACACTGTGGTTTTTGTCCCATTCTTTAAACTAACTTTATAACTTAATGTAACTGAGATTTTAATAACCGTTATAGCTTTAATGTGGTCAGAACTGGGATAAGGCTTGTGTGGACGAAACTTTTAAAATCCCTCACCCATTGTCAGAACCAGACTAAGACCGAGTCCAGACCAATGAACCCAGACTAAACCCAGTCCCATTTAAAACCTTGTCTGTTCTTCTTCCTTTTAAATGGCTCTGAAGCAGATGATTGACAGCTGTATTGACCAATCACACATGGTCTCTCTGCTGCTCTGAAACAAAATGGCTGCCCTGTTACCGCGGCAACAGGTCCTCAGTTCTAACATAGCGTTGCTGTGGCGTTTCTTTTAAACGAGCTCCGATTGGTCCACAGTCCTGTCTCTGTGGCAGCGACAGTTCCTCTCCTCTGATTGGTCGACAGACTCGCGTGAGGGGGCGGAACCATGCTCCGATTGGTCACAGGTAGCCCTCCTTCCTGAATTGTTCGTGGAGGATGTCACGGTATTCGTCGAAGCCTCCGTCGATCCGTTGCACTCGACCGTTTTCACAAACCCACAGCTCTCTACAGACGAGACGGATCAGCCGCTCGTCGTGGGACACCAGCACCACGCCGCCCTGCAGAAGAGCGTTACACTGTGAGGTCATCACGTAACAACAGGTAACAACACTACAGGGATATAAAGTCCACAAGCACGCCTGTTTAATTTAACCATGCTACAGCCGTACTGAGGGACTGACCGAGGAGCACAGCTTGAATCAGAAAAAGACTCGTGTCAAGAAAGTAAACTCAGGTTATTGAAAGACAAAAGAAGGAAAGAGGGAGAAAAGGTGTAATGAGCGAAAGCAGCTTCTGACAAATGTCTTTGAAAAGAGCTGAGACAGCAGAGTTTAACTTGTTAGCTAATCTCAATAGCAAAAGGAAAAGTGGAGACACTATAACTACAAGGACTAATCTGCGTTAGTCTACAAATTTAAAAATGCATGGCTTTAGAAAAGAAGTTGGATGACAGAATATTTGTCTACACAAATCTGCTTTAGGGTCCATCTCCAGGATAGGCCTTGTATAATACGTTAAAATAAATAAAAATTGTATGTCATGTTAATGTTACTACAGTACAGAATACACGAGCCGCGACCCTCTGAGGTCACCTGGTAACACTACGGGGAAACACGAGCCGCGACCCTCTGAGGTCACCTGGTAACACTACGGGGAAACACGAGCCGCGACCCTCTGAGGTCACCTGGTAACGCTACGGGATAACACGAGCCGCGACCCTCTGAGGTCACCAGGTAACACTACGGGGAAACACGAGCCGCGACCCTCTGAGGTCACCAGGTAACACTACGGGGAAACACGAGCCGCGACCCTCTGAGGTCACCAGGTAACACTACGGGGAAACACGAGCCGCGACCCACTGAGGTCACCAGGTAACACTACGGGGAAACACGAGCCGCGACCCTCTGAGGTCACCAGGTAACACTACGGGGAAACACGAGCCGCGACCCTCTGAGGTCACCAGGTAACACTACGGGGAAACACGAGCCACGACCCTCTGAGGTCACCAGGTAACACTACGGGGAAACACGAGCCGCGACCCTCTGAGGTCACCAGGTAACACTACGGGGTAACACGAACCGCGACCCTCTGAGGTCACCAGGTAACACTACGGGGAAACACGAGCCGCGACCCTCTGAGGTCACCTGGTAACACTACGGGGAAACACGAGCCGCGACCCTCTGAGGTCACCAGGTAACACTACGGGGAAACACGAGCCGCGACCCTCTGAGGTCACCAGGTAACACTACGGGGAAACACGAGCCGCGACCCACTGAGGTCACCAGGTAACACTACGGGGAAACACGAGCCGCGACCCTCTGAGGTCACCTGGTAACGCTACGGGATAACACGAGCCGCGACCCTCTGAGGTCACCAGGTAACACTACGGGGAAACACGAGCCACGACCCTCTGAGGTCACCAGGTAACACTACGGGGAAACACGAGCCGCGACCCTCTGAGGTCACCAGGTAACACTACGGGTAACACGAACGCGACCCTCTGAGGTCACCAGGTAACACTACGGGGAAACACGAGCCGCGACCCTCTGAGGTCACCTGGTAACACTACGGGAAACACGAGCCGCGACCCTCTGAGGTCACCAGGTAACACTCACGGGAAACACGAGCGCGACCCTCTGAGGTCACCAGGTAACACTACGGGGAAACACGAGCCGCGACCCTCTGAGGTCACCAGGTAACACTACGGGGAAACACGAGCCGCGACCCTCTGAGGTCACCTGGTAACGCTACGGGAAAACACGAGCCGCGACCCTCTGAGGTCACCAGGTAACACTACAGGGTAACACGAGCCGCGACCCTCTGAGGTCACCAGGTAACACTACGGGATAACACGAGCCGCGACCCTCTGAGGTCACCAGGTAACACTACGGGGAAACACGAGCCGCGACCCTCTGAGGTCACCTGGTAACGCTACGGGATAACACGAGCCGCGACCCTCTGAGGTCACCTGGTAACACTACGGGGAAACACGAGCCGCGACCCTCTGAGGTCACCTGGTAACACTACGGGATAACACGAGCCGCGACCCTCTGAGGTCACCAGGTAACACTACGGGGAAACACGAGCCGCGACCCTCTGAGGTCACCAGGTAACACTACGGGGAAACACGAGCCGCGACCCTCTGAGGTCACCAGGTAACACTACGGGGAAACACGAGCCGCGACCCTCTGAGGTCACCAGGTAACACTACGGGGAAACACGAGCCGCGACCCTCTGAGGTCACCAGGTAACGCTACAGGGTAACACGAGCCGCGACCCTCTGAGGTCACCAGGTAACGCTACAGGGTAACACGAGCCGCGACCCTCTGAGGTCGCCAGGTAACGCAACGATACGCTATTAATTTAGTTAATAAATTTGATTTAAATATATTTTTTGTGATGGCCATAAATAAAATTGGGTCCCGTGACGACACAGACAGGAGGCGACACACCTGTCCACTCAGAGGAGCAGGAACTGTGTGAAAATCAGCTCGTAGCCGAACTGCGACTCCCATCGTTCGTCTTAAAAAGCTTCAACAGATTGGGTTTGTGAACGTCAGAGCGTCTAAACACAGCCAAGTTTGGAATTACTCATTAATACAAGGAAAATGCCCAGGTTTAGTTTTAGTCCCAGTTTAGTCTAGTCTAGTTAGTCCTGGTCCAGTCTGACCTTGAAGTTGTTTAAGGCCTTGGCCAGGGCCTCGATGGTCTCCATGTCCAGGTGGTTCGTGGGTTCATCCAGAACGTAGAAGTTTGGACTGAAACAAAGTGAAAATCATGAGCTCATCACTCAGACTGGTGTGTTCAGGTGCGTGCAGGTGTGCATAGGGATGGGTATCGTTAAGGTTTTAATGGTATTACTACTCTTATCGATACTGCTTAACGGTATTCTTATCGGTACTTTGTGTGTTTTGGGTCTTGGACCAGAGGTGGTCGGTTCACAGTAGCTGCAGCTATTTTTTTTATTTACACACATATACACACACACGTATATGCGTGTGCGCACACACACACACACACACACACACACGTATATGCGTGTACACACACACACACACACACACACACACACACACACGTATATGCGTGTGCACACACACACACACACACACACACACGTATATGTGTGTGTACACACACACACACACACACACACACACGTATATGCGTGTGCGCACACACACACACACACACACACACGTATATGCGTGTGCGCACACACACACACACACACACGTATATGCGTGTGCACACACACACACACACACATATACGTGTGTGTGTGTGTGTGTGTGTGTGTGTACACACACATATGTGTGTGTGTGTGCACACACACACACACACACACACGTATATGCGTGTGCACACACACACACACACACATATGTGTGTACACACACACACACACACACACACACGTATATGTGTGTACACACACACACACACACACACGTATATGTGTGTGTACACACACACACACACACACACACGTATGTGTGTGTGTGTGTGTGTGTGTGTGTGTGTGTACACACACATATATGTGTGTGTGTGTGTGTGTGTGTGTGTGTGTGTGTGTGTGTGTGTGTGTGTGTGTGTGTGTGTGTACACACACATATATGTGTGTGTACACACACACACACACACACACACACACACGTATATGTGTGTGTACACACACACACACACACACACACACGTATATGTGTGTGTACACACACACACACACACACACACGTATATGCGTGTGCGCACACACACACACACACACACACGTATATGTGTGTGTACACACACACACACACACACACACACACACGTATATGTGTGTGTACACACACACACACACACGTATATGTGTGTGTACACACACACACACACACACACACGTATATGTGTGTGTACACACACACACACACGTATATGTGTGTGTACACACACACACACACACACACACACACAACACACACACACACACACACACACACACACACACACACACACACACACACACACACACACACACACACAGTTAACAAACCAGGGAAACTTTACATTTATTTTAAATGACGTGACCAACGTTGAATCAACATGATTTTAGCACACATACCAGACGTAGATGGGGCGACAACCAGAGACGAGCAAGCTAGTCAGTTAAAAACTTAGCATTTCTCTGTCTGCACATAATGCACTTCTGAAGGGTGCTTATTGTTGCACTTATGACATCGAGCGTTGTCTGCATCAACTCTTTTTGCTCTCTCCGCCATCGTCACTCTTTGTTTTTAGCATGAGTTTTCGTACTGTTGTGCCTGCGCCGCGCTCGTTGTGTTGTGTGTGTGACAGACAGCCTCCGCGGCGCACATGAGAGATCTCGCAGATCTTACAGACAAATGTTGTAATATGATCGCACATTGGAAATGTTTGGCGAGATAAAAGGTGCACAATAACATTAAGCAGAAATACATAGTACATTATTTTTTCCCCTCCAGTACCGAAAGCAGAACCGACAGCGTCAGATCTTACTGATACTGCGGTCTTTCATAATTTAGCCCCGGGGCTAATTTAATACCAGGTTTTGGTACCCATCCCTAGGTGTGTAGGTGTTCAGGTGTGTAGGTGTGCGCGGATGTGTTCAGGTGTTTACCAGGGCATAGTCATCTGAGCAAAGGCCACCCGACTCTTCTGTCCTCCAGACAAACTGACCACCGGGCGAGTCGCCAGCTCCCCTGTGATACCGTACCTGCCCAGCTGGTGGCGATACTCCTCCTCCGGCCGACCTACAGCCAATCAGAGCAGAGCAGGTGAGTACAGGCGACCAATCAGAGCAAAGGTCACAAAAGAATTTAATAAAATCATATTGAATTTTAAACTTAAAAAAGTTAAAATGAAGGAAATTAATCAAAAACATTAGCACTAAAGTCACTCAAATTCAAAGCAGAGAAATTTAAAAATGTAAAAATAACCAGATTTGCCAAAATAAAAATAAAACATTTGAAAAAGGTCAAAGATTTGGGGTGAAGAACATATACTATAAAAATAAAAGAAACAACATTTTAAACATTAAACTCTCAACATTGTTTGAAGAAACAAAAAGCTAAAAGCAGTTAAAATGAACATGTAAAATGACTAAAATAAGTGTTGACCTGGAAACTTGTTGAGCAGCAGCTCGACGGAGCAGACGTTCAGGTCCAGCTGGTCCACGTGATGCTGACTGAAGTAACCAATCTTCAGGTTCCTGCACAAACAGGACGTTTTATTACACAGTTCCTCTCAGTTCTAAAGTTTTCCGATAACCGCCCACAGTTGTATTTACGATAACCTTTGTCCACAGTCGTATTTACGATAACCCCTTGTCCACAGTCGTATTTACGATAACCCCTTGTCCACAGTCGTATTTACGATAACCTTTGTCCACAGTCGTATTTACGATAACCCCTTGTCCACAGTCGTATTTACGATAACCCCTTGTCCACAGTCGTATTTACGATAACCCCTTGTCCACAGTCGTATTTACGATAACCCCTTGTCCACAGTCGTATTTACGATAACCCCTTGTCCACAGTCGTATTTACGATAACCCCTTGTCCACAGTCGTATTTACGATAACCCCTTGTCCACAGTCGTATTTACGATAACCCTTTGTCCACAGTCGTATTTACGATAACCCTTTGTCCACAGTCGTATTTACGATAACCCTTTGTCCACAGTCGTATTTACGATAACCCTTTGTCCACAGTCGTATTTACGATAACCCTTTGTCCACAGTCGTATTTACGATAACCCTTTGTCCACAGTCGTATTTACGATAACCCTTTGTCCACAGTCGTATTTACGATAACCCTTTGTCCACAGTTGTATTTACGATAACCGCCCACAGTTGTATTTACGATAACCGCCCACAGTTGTATTTACGATAACCCTTTGTCCACAGTTGTATTTACGATAACCCTTTGTCCACAGTTGTATTTACGATAACCCTTTGTCCACAGTTGTATTTACGATAACCCTTTGTCCACAGTTGTATTTACGATAACCCTTTGTCCACAGTTGTATTTACGATAACCGCCCACAGTTGTATTTACGATAACCGCCCACAGTTGTATTTACGATAACCGCCCACAGTTGTATTTACGATAACCGCCCACAGTTGTATTTACGATAACCCTTTGTCCACAGTTGTATTTACGATAACCCTTTGTCCACAGTTGTATTTACGATAACCCTTTGTCCACAGTTGTATTTACGATAACCCTTTGCCCACAGTTGTATTTACGATAACCGCCCACAGTTGTATTTACGATAACCGCCCACAGTCGTATTTACGATAACCCTTTGTCCACAGTTGTATTTACGATAACCGCCCACAGTTGTATTTACGATTACCGCCCACAGTCGTATTTACGATAACCGCCCACAGTCGTATTTACGATAACCCTTTGTCCACAGTTGTATTTTACCGGTGAGCCTGACGGACTCCGCTGACGGGGGTGAGCTCTCCCATGAGCAGCTTCAGGACGGTGGTTTTACCCGCTCCATTCTCTCCCACCTGAACAAAGAGAAAGAAAACACCTGAGCAACAGGTCTCATTCAACGGTTTCAGTCTGATGTCATCTAAAACCTGTTCTAGTCCTCCTAAACTCTGTCCTTACAATGCAGATGCGGGACTCGAGGTCGGCCGACAGGTTCAGTCCCTGGAACAGTCTTCGGTCTTTACTGTAGTAGAACTCGACCTCGTCCAGCTGCAGGATCGGAGGAGACAGCTTCTCAAAGTTATCGGGGAATCTGACACAAATAAAATTAAAACAGACAAAAGTTTACTGAAAGAATCAAAACAAAAAACAAAAATTAATTAAATTAATTTCATTTTTCAAAATTATTTACAACTTTAAGAGTCAGAAAAACTGAAAATAAAAGGAAATCTTAAAAAAGTCTGGGTCTAGAAAAAAAACATTAAAACTGGTAAAATATATGCAGAATAAAATAAATGAAATAATTATAGAGATTGCAAAAGGTTTGTGGATAGATATTTAAATCTGTTCATAAACAATGGGTATGTTTTAATAAAAAACTAATGGAAAATGTCCCAAAGATTACATTTTTTTAACATTTAAAAATTACAAAAAGTGATTTAAAACTAAACTGCTTCGTTTTTACCTCAAAGTGACTTCGGTTTCTTTCTCGATGGGCTTCAGCTCAGGCCTGGAACACAGAGTGGGTTTGGAAATAAGACAGATATAGATGTATATATTTTAGAGGCTGTCAAAAACTTAACAAAATAAAAGTAACTGTGAGTTTAAAGTGTTACTCACAGTTTCTCGAGGAGTTTGAGTTTGCTCTGAACCTGAGCTGCTCTGTTGGCGTTGTACCTGAACCTGTCGATGAACACCTAAGAAACCACCAAAAGAAATTATTCAAGAAAACACACATTTTTTGCAATAATTCTTCATTAACGTTTAGCTCTTTTTAAAAAAAAAAAAAAAAAGGTAAGATTACAATATTTCTAAAAATAAAAAATAAAATAGGAAATAATAAAAAAAAGAAATTAAAGATTTTGTTTCACTAAAACATTTACTTTAGAAAAAAATACTTACAATACAGTACAATACATAATAGTTTGACAGTTACTATAGCCCAGTGGCCCCATGATGTAGACACCTTCTGCTTGAGCCCACACATGTTCCATGTGAGAAAAGTGTTGGAACAGATAAAATAATCAACCAGATAGTTACCAGGTAAAAGGCATGCTCTACAGGTTGACGTCTTGAGATTGGCTTGGCCAGTCTAAAACCTGACACTTCTTGCCCCTGAGGAACTCCTTTGTTGTTTTGGCATGTCATTATCTTGCTCATCATGTGTTACATCAATGATGAAGATTAATGCAGCAGTTGGTAAAGCCCAAGCCATGATAATACCTCCTGCACTTTTTGCCAAATTCCAGCCTGGCTAATTCTATTCTTCTTTCTAACGAGCGGTGTTATGTCGGGTGTAGGCTGTGTACTTCCTGAAGTCTTCTGTGAACAGTAGATAGTGATGCCCTCTGGAGGTTGTTGCTGATCTCATCTACAGATGTAGGGTCTTTTCTGACAGATCTAATATGTTTCTGTCATCAACAGCAGTTTTCCTTCTTCTTCCTGTTCAATGTCTGTTTCCATCCATAGACAGCCCTTTAAAGCAGCGGGCCCCAACCCCCGGGCTGCGGACCGGTCCGAGTGTCATTTGGTACTTGGCCACAGAGAAAAATGAAATAACTTACATTATTTCCATTTTATTTATAATCTTAAAAATGTTTTATTATGAAAAATGGACGGATTCCCTACGTTACATCCGTCTATAACTCACTCTTGTCCAGGTCACGTGATTTTGTTGTCGCTAAAATTAAACCCCTGCGCTAACGTTAGCAAAATGAGTAAAAAACAAACGTATTTGGAAAGTTTCTTGGCAAAGAGGAACAGACCCAGCGAGGGACAGAAGAAGAGCAGACGACTTCCAAGACAAAGTAAGCTGCATTTAACAGAAAACACCAAGAGTCCTACTTAAACATGAATTTATATCGACAGGTGAGTCCCGCTCCAAGCCTCTGCAGAATCTGAGGCCGGCTCTAATGAGACAATGAAGCTTTCAAAACTGCTTCAACACTTGGAGACCAAACACCCTGCATTAAAATACATGTTTATTAATATATTTAGAAAACATTACAGTTTTTATGCTGCTCTGTATCTTTTTATTTTGTGTATTTATCCACCACACCTTAAAGGACGGTCCGTGAAAATAATCTCCGACACTGAACCGGTCCATGGAGCATAAAAGTTTGGGAGACGCTGCTTTAGAGGCTGAAGCTGGTTGAAAAAACTCAGAGTTAATTCACATTAAGTGTAAATTGTTTTGACAATTTAACAAAACCGTGAAAAAAACTAACTCAAAAAATAATGCAGTATGTTAGAGTTTGATAAAGTCTATATTCTCTGAACCAAAAGAACTAAAGATTTGAAGTTGAAGCAGCGTCAGATCTATGCGACTTTGCTCACATCTTATTGGTCCACTTTGGTTTTACTCTAAACCAAAACTAAACCTGCTCCAGAGCAGGTTGTTACCATGGAGACGAAACCTACTCAAAACCAAACCTGAATCTGGATCTAAACCAGCTTCAGCAACAGGTTTTCATGTTGGTTACTCTCAACTATAAATGCTGTTTAAACAGACAAAACCCAAATCTGAAACTGACATGCAGTGCTAATTATTGTTTGAATAATAATTGTGACAGCATTCACCTGGGCAACAACATACACCTGTCAGTCACATGTTCCAATACCTTTACTCACATGAAAAATGGGTGGGTTCAAACAAAAGGTGAGCTGTAGTACTCGCCAGTATGTGCGGTCTCTGTGTGCTGGTGCATTCTGGGAGCTGTAGTCATCACCTGTATGTACTGTGTGTGCTGGTGCATTCTGGGAGCTGTAGTCCCCATCTGCATGTACCGTCTGTGTGCTGATGCATTCTGGGAGCTGTAGTTCTCACCTGTATGTACTGTGTGTGCTGGTGCATTCTGGGAGCTGTAGTCCCCACCTGCATGTGCCGTCTTTGTGTGCTGATGCATTCTGGGAGCTGTAGTCCCCACCTGCATGTGCCGTCTTTGTGTGCTGATGCATTCTGGGAGCTGTAGTCCCCACCTGCATGTGCCGTCTTTGTGTGCTGATGCATTCTGGGAGCTGTAGTCCCCACCTGCATGTGCCGTCTTTGTGTGCTGATGCATTCTGGGAGCTGTAGTCCCCACCTGCATGTGCCGTCTTTGTGTGCTGATGCATTCTGGGAGCTGTAGTCCCCACCTGCATGTGCTGTCTATGTGTGCTGATGCATTGTGGGAGTTGTAGTCCCCACCTGCATGTGCCGTCTGTGTGCTGATGCATTCTGGGAGCTGTAGTCCCCACCTGTATGTGCTGATGCATTCTGGGAGCTGTATTCCTCACCTGTATGTGCTGTCTGTACTGGAGCTGGGCGTCGTACTCGCGCTGCTGGCTCTTAAGCCTGTCTTCTTTGGTTTTAATGAAGTTCTCGTAGTCGCCGCGGTAACTGTCGAGTCTCTGAGAGTGCAGGTGGACGATGTCGGTGACGACGGCGTTCAAGAAGTTACGATCGTGGGACACCACCAGAATGGTTGACTGCCACGTCTGAGACACAGGACACAGATAAATAACAGACACATCAAAACCAGCTCTAAAGCACATGTCCTGCCCAAGTGCAGACCTGGAGGTAGTTTTCGAGCCACAGAATGGCTCTGACGTCCAACATGTTGGTGGGCTCTGAAACAGACACAGGGCACAGCTCAGAGACATAACGCTCACTAAAGCAGGCTCAGAAATGAAGAATATGAAAAATGTGAAAAATACATAAACCATTTGAAGACATGTGTTAACGTCCAAGGACAAAATGTTAGACAAAATAAGTGATACACAGCTCTGAAAAAAATTTAAAGAACACTGCAAAATTATTAGTATCTCTGGTTTTACTATTTATAGGCATGTGTTTGAGTAAAATGATTTTTACCCAAATTCCAAAAAAAATGTGGAAAAAACGTGCAGAGATGTACGTTGTTGTACAGACGTGCACAGAGTTGTATGTTTGTTAAAAAAAAAAAAAGACAAACACCAGGACTGAAGAAGAGCAAGAAGGTGTAATAATAAAGACTCACCGTCCAACAGCAGCAGGTCAGGCCTGGACTCAAATACAAGAAAAGAGAGAAAACAGGTTCATCTTAATCTCATTCGTTAAAGTCAATAAGCTTTTCAGAATAAAATAATACAATTGGAAATAATCAGGAGAAATAAACCTCAGAATACACCTAAATAAACTTTAACGGATGCTAAAACACACAAATAAATCTGGTGTTTTTAAGAATCAGTTTTCTCAGAAACAAAGTTTGATGAAGACCATTTTAAATTTACATATTATTTGGGGTCCTTTTACTTTATATTTATCTGTGGCTTTTCTAATTATTTTCTCATTTTTTGATGGGATTGTTTGTTTTATTAAACTTGTTGTTCTACCCTCTCTACTCCCCCTGCTGGTCACGACAGAGACTCACCGAGCAAACAGAGCTCTGGCTAAAGCCAACCTCATTCTCCATCCTCCAGAAAACTCCCTGAAAATATCAGAAAAGACTTTAATATGAAATAAAGTGGCATCAAGTAATTTAATATAAAATAAAAGTTTAAAAACTGACTTTGTGGTCTGTTGCTGCATTTTGGAAGAAAAGCCAAGACCAGCGAGAATCACAGACGCTCTGAGAAAAAAAAAAAAATTGATGTTTTCACTGAACTCCTAAACACAGAAGTGTACTGAGGTGAGTATTTACCGAGCCGGGGCTTTGTCGGCTTCAATCTCCTCCAGTTTGGTGTAGATCTCTGACAGGCGTATGCTCTCTGAACCGTCGCCTCTGAGACAAACAGGTCACTGTCATTTACAGGAACCAACCAGAAACGCCCCTGAACCCTGTTCTGGTCCCTGTTCTGGTCCCTGTTTTGGTCCCTGTTCTGGTCCCTGTTCTGGTCCCTCTGAACCCTGTTCTGGTCCCTGTTCTGGTCCCTGTTCTGGTCCTTACGTGCCGGAGTTGATCCTCTGGTTCAGGGCCCTCTCGTCCCTCAGGAGCCCCTCTCGGACCTCATCGCTCTGCAGGACGCTGTCTAAAGCCCGAGTCTCGTCCCCGTCCACCTCCTGCTCCACGTGAAGGATGGAGAGGTGAGGAGGGACCCTCAGGCTGCGACTCGCCAACATCTTCAGCAGCGTCGTCTTCCCCAGACCATTACGACCGATCAAACCGTAGCGCCGCCCGGAGGACAGCGAGAGCTCTGCGCCCTGCAGCAGACACCTAAAAGAAAGGGTTAAAGCTGAGGACAACCGGGTCAACGCCAGACACAACCGGGTCAATGCCAGACACAACCGGGTCAATGCCAGACACAACGCCAGACACAACCGGGTCAATGCCAGACACAACACCAGACACAACCGGGTCAACACCAGACACAACACCAGACACAACACCAGACACAACACCAGACACAACACCAGACACAACCGGGTCAATGCCAGACACAACCGGGTCAATGCCAGACACAACGCCAGACACAACCGGGTCAATGCCAGACACAACACCAGACACAACCGGGTCAACACCAGACACAACCGGGGAAACACCAGACACAACACCAGACACAACCGGGTCAACGCCAGACACAACACCAGACACAACCGGGTCAACGCCAGACACGACCGGGCCAACACCAGACACAACCGGGTCAACACCAAACACAACCGGGTCAACGCCAGACACAACCGGGTCAACGCCAGACACAACACCAGACACAACCGGGCCAACACCAGACACAACACCAGACACAACCGGGGCAACACCAGACACAACACCAGACACAACCGGGGCAACACCAGACACAACCGGGGAAACACCAGACACAACACCAGACACAACCGGGGCAACACCAGACACAACACCAGACACAACCGGGGCAACACCAAACACAACCGGGTCAACGCCAGACACAACCGGGTCAACGCCAGACACAACACCAGACACAACCGGGCCAACACCAGACAACACCAGACACAACCGGGTCAACGCCAGACACAACACCAGACACAACCGGGTCAACGCCAGACACAACACCAGACACAACCGGGGCAACACCAGACAACACCAGACACAACCGGGGCAACACCGGACACAACCGGGGCAACACCGGACACAACCGGGTCAACGCCAGACACAACACCAGACACAACCGGGTCAACGCCAGACACATCACCAGACACAACACCAGACACAACCGGGTCAACGCCAGACACAACACCAGACACAACACCAGACACAACGCCAAACACAACACCAGACACAACCGGGGCAACACCAGACACAACCGGGTCAACGCCAGACACAACACCAGACACAACACCAGACACAACACCAGACACAACCGGGGCAACACCAGACACAACCGGGTCAACGCCAGACACAACACCAGACACAACACCAGACACAACGCCAAACACAACACCAGACACAACACCAAACACAACCGGGGCAACGCCAGACACAACACCAGATACAACGCCAGACACAACCGGGGCAACGCCAGACAACACCAGACACAACCGGGGCAACGCCAGACAACACCAGACACAACAGGGCCAACACCAGACACAACAGGGCCAACACCAGACACAACAGGGCCAACACCAAACACAACAGGGCCAACACCAAACACAACAGGGCCAACACCAAACACAACACCAGACACAACAGGGCCAACACCAGACACAACAGGGCCAACACCAGACACAACACCAGACACAACAGGGCCAACACCAGACACAACCGGGGCAACGCCAGACACAACACCAGACACAACGCCAGACACAACCGGGGCAACGCCAGACACAACCGGGGCAACGCCAGACACAACCGGGGCAACGCCAGACACAACACCAGACACAACAGGGCCAACACCAGACACAACGCCAGACACAACACCAGACACAACAGGGCCAACACCAGACACAACGCCAGACACAACGCCAGACACAACGCCAGACACAACACCAGACACAACAACCAGACACAACCGGGTCAACGCCAGACACAACGCCAGACACAACGCCAGACACAACGCCAGACACAACACCAGACACAACAACCAGACACAACACCAGACACAACAGGGCCAACACCAGACACAACGCCAGACACAACACCAGACACAACAGGGCAAACACCAGACACAACGCCAGACACAACACCAGACACAACACCAGACACAACACCAGACACAACAGGGCCAACACCAGACACAACGCCAGACACAACAGGGCCAACACCAGACACAACGCCAGACACAACCGGGTCAACGCCAGACGCAACACCGGGGGCAACACCGGGGGCAACACCAGACACAATTCCAAATAAATAAATGAAAATAAATGAGTGCAGTGTTTTTAAGGCAGGCCTTCAGCTGCTGTTACTGCTCTGTTCATTTGGAAACATCAACGAGAGACTCTCTCCAAACCTGCAGAACAGCCTTTTTAACACTGCTGGGATTTATTTTCATAAACAATGTCTGTTGTAATTATTCAGTAAATAACACTTCAGTTCTACTGGGGCAGCTTTTATCAGAGTGTTGTTCCTTTGAGTGGTTCTAACGGGCAATAACTAAACTCACCTGCTCACATCTAGTGTGCAACTAACGAGTATTTTTTCTGTTGACTAATCTAACAATTATTGTAATTGTATTCTTTTCATTAATCTAGTTTTTTTTTAATAAACTGTATTAAAAAAGACTAGATTAATAAACTATAATGTATTTTAAAGAGGGTAGTAAATGTGCATATTTTTAAATGAACTGATTATAACTGTGATAACAATGCGATTACTTTGATTAAAATTTTAATTGTATTTCAGAGAGAAATAAATTTGTCAGTATAAAATAAAGTAAGCATTTTAAACTCTTTAACTAAGGACAATCACATACTTCTGATTGTTTTATTTAATTGGTTTGTCCCAAAAGTAAACAAAAAAGCATCTAATTTGCAAACCACGGCATTATATTATTTACAGAACATACAGACTAATGAGCATATTATAATCGTTTTTCTTTTTTCTGTCTTTTTCTGAAATTAAATGATTAATAACAGTAACTTGTAAAACAAAATTAGTAAACTACAGAACAACTACAACTTCTAATACACCAGAACTAGTAAAATGTATGAAAATATAATAAATAAAAATATACACATGTACTGTAGGTGTTGCAGTAGTTTTATCTGTTTTTATCCGAGTGTAAGGCACACCACACAGCATCACTTTTATTACTATCGCAGCTTTGATCAGTGCTTTTGCGTTTATCGTGTTTACCCCTGCCTCTCCTCGACTGGTAAAGAATCAGGATGAACAACACGGATTTCTTCCACACGGCTGTCACTGGAAGCTGCATTATTCTTAACTCCCCGTCACTACCGCGGCCAGTTTCCTCTCGTTTCTTTCACTGATTTTGGGCAAAGTGTGGGAAAACGGAGTGTGCTTTATGCAGCTACAGAGAGAGGCACGAGCAGCGCCGCCGCTGTCCAAGTCACAAACACACTCTCACTCATTCTCACTTTCACTCGGCTGAAAAGACTCTAAAGGTAGATGTTCTCCCTCAGAACCAGAATCAGCCATTACTAAAGCCAAAGCTTCATCACAGGTGTATTTTTTATTTGTAATTTTCGCTCGAGTGTAAAGAATGAGGCTTCTACTGCGCCGTCCTGACACTCATTCTTCTACGAAACTTTTTAAAGGCAACACATGGTAATAGTGGACTAGAAACAAACTACAGTGTGTACATCTGGTGGAAGGAAGTGGAAACATAACTTAGCACATAAACCGGAAGTAGCGGATCCTAGCAGATCCTTCTAAAACCTGTGGTGATTCCTCTAGAACCCGCTCTGATCCCTCTAAATCCCGCCCAGATCCTTCTAAAACCTGTGGTGATTCCTCTAGAACCTGCTCTGATCCCTCTAAATCCCGCCCAGATCCTTCTAAAACCTGTGGTGATTCCTCTAGAACCCGCTCTGATCCCTCTAAATCCCGCCCAGATCCTTCTAAAACCTGTCGTGATTTCTCTAGAACCTGCTCTGATCCCGCTAAATCCCGCCCAGATCCTTCTAAAACCTGTTGTGATTCCTCTAAAACATGCTCTGATCCCTCTAAATCCCGCCCAGATCCTTCTAAAACCTGTCGTGATTCCTCTAGAACCCGCTCTGATCCCTCTAAATCCCGCCCAGATCCTTCTAAAACCTGTTGTGATTCCTCTAAAACATGCTCTGATCCCTCTAAATCCCGCCCAGATCCTTCTAAAACCTGTGGTGATTCCTCTAGAACCCGCTCTGATCCCTCTAAATCCCGCCCAGATCCTTCTAAAACCTGTCGTGATTCCTCTAAAACCTGCTCTGATCCCTCTAAATCCCGCCCAGATCCTCTAACCTCTCTCCGAAGGACACATCGAAGTTCTCGATGCGGACGTCGTAGCTGCGGTTCTTCCCTGACTGGTCCACTCTGCTGTCCTTCTTACTGCTCGCCTGACTCGCTGACGCCTCCTCCATGACTCTAGGAGAAGAGCACAGAGGCGTTAGGAGGGAGGAAGAAGAGAACTAAAGAGAGGAGGAAGGAGAAGTAACCTACAGAGGAGTGGAGGATTTCTGAGAGTCCTTCTCATTTCGTCGTTCATGTTTTGCTTTGAGCTTGGCTTCAGCTTTTTCCAGTTTTTTGGCATTGACCGTCTGAGGAGACGGGAAGAAAGGCGTTAATGAGAAAATAGACAAGAAATAATGCAATAATAATAAATCAATCAATCACAATAATAATAATAATGCAAACCAATACTCTACATGTACCCATTTAACACAACTTTTACTACATTTGTTTGTAGTAAAAGAATAATTATATATAAGTCGTACCGTGTTCTGAGCCCTCTTCATCATCCAGATCCCCTGCACGTCTTTCACCTCGGACGCTGCAAACAACAGATGCCACATCAGAGGGAAAAACCGGGTCTAAAGAAGGGCTAGAACAGGACTAGAGCAGGACTTACTGGAGTGGGTGTTCATCTGTGAGAGCTGAACTGGAGCGTCCAACAGAACCTGCTGCTGAGAGCCATGACAGTTGTTCCTAAAATAAAACACATCAGCGTTAATCACCGTCTATAGTAAGTTAGATAACTATAAATGTGTTTTTAGTTTTTTGGAAGAAAAACTTTTAATATTGTTGACTCTAAAGGAACTCTAATCTAACCAAAACCTGTTCAAATCTATCTGTCCAAGTCTGAACTAGGACTAAACCAGGACTAAACCGGTCTTACAGTTTGAGAGTGTTGAACATTTGGAGACATATTTCTCTGATCTCCTCTTCGTTTTTACTGTCGGCAGAGACGTCCTGTAGAACCCCTCCCACAGCGTCGTAGACCTCCTCCCCGTCCTCGAAGTCTGTTCCTCCACTGCCCAGGACCCCTACATTCAAAACACACAATCACTCACTCACCTGCTCAAAACCTTTGGTCAAATCAAATTAAACCCCTCCAAAGCTCATTTCAGACTGGCAAAAACCTGATCAAAAATGAACAAAATGTATATAATCAATTCGAAAACGGAGGGAAAAGAATTAATACTTTTGTAAAAATACAAATAATAATAAGTGTGAGTCTGAGCCAGTGTCAGAAACTTGTTGAGGGGTTGTGTGTTTGTTTCAGGCCAATTAAATGACCAAATACAACTAACAATCTGCTTCAATTCAACTCTAAATAAGCATCAGAACATAAACTAATCACAAAATTGTTTAAGAATACTCATTATAAATTTCGACATTAACTTTACTGTCAACGTAAGAAGTACTGACAAAGCGGAAAAGTCAGACAGAAAGTTCGAACAGTACTTTTGTCACTGCAGTCCTCTGAATCATGAGGCGCTCAGTCATTCCTGAGCACTTAGCCGCTTTAACTCTGTCTATTATTAATATGAGAGTTTATTCGAACCTGTCACTGCTTAGTTTTGACTCAGACAGTTGCACCTTACTTTAGGCTCACTGTCCTAATGTAAAACTCCAGTTTCCTGCTCTTAACCCGGGCCATGCCGCCGACAGCTGCCGGTCCCAGCTCCGTTAGCATTAGCTCCCCGTCCTCCCGGTTCTACCTTCGGACCGCCCGCGGCTCGATGACAGTTTCACGACCGGCACCAGGCGCTCCTCCTGCGGCTGTAAAAACACAGGAAATCTGAGTCAGTGTTACCTGTGATGTAGTCGAAAAGCTCCGAGTCGATCTCTGGGAACTCGCTCTTCAGAATGTCCACGTACGACGCCATGATACCCGGCCTTGGACACAACGCGGCCCTGCGCATGCACCAATATGCGACAACCCACCGGGCATCTTGGGATATGTAGTTCTCAGCCAAAAATACGATAAATAACCCAAGCCTCTCTCATGGAACCTCTTAAAAGTTCCTTGAGTAAGGGCGCCACCATTCAGAGACATACTGAAAACTATTGTTTTACAATGGAGTAAATCCGAAAAGCCCGGATCTAACCACTCTTTTATTGCCCTGTCATAAAGACAATATCGGTGAATAGGGAGCAATGGGTTGAAGTTGTCCATATTTATACAGTCATTGTAAATAACTAAAAGCAATAAAATAATAAGTTTAGATAAAAATTCACCTGGTGGTAATTAATTAAGACTTTATCAATTCTGTGATCAACTGTAAGAGAGCTGAGCTTATATCTCTAGAGGGAGGAGTTTCCCCTGAAACCAAACCTGAACAGGCTGTTCTGGTCTCACAGTCGTTAGTCATGAAAGGGAGGTGTGACTCCAAATGTGAGAGTCGTTAAGGCTCAGGCGAGTCGTTAGTGACACTGTTCCATTCAGGTGCTGAGTCACCTGTGCCATGGGATCACCTGTCTCCCCGACTGTGACTCACATGTACACGGAGGAAATAAAGAGAACACCTTTCCCAGGTGCACCTTATCGTTGAAGCAAGTTCCAAGTTTGTGAATCTTGTTCACCGACAATGGCAATAAACCTTTTCTGATTCTGATCACTGGTTCAGATATGTTGATGATACGTGGATCAAAATCCGAACCCAGGAAGTAGAAGCCTTCACAGAACACATCAAGACAGTGGAACATCAAGTTCACCTGTGAAGACGCCATAAACAACCGCCTGGCTTTCTTAGACTGTGCAGTGGTTATTTGTGAGGACAGGGCTCCCCAAGTAGAAGTTTAGAGGAAGCCTACACACACAGATCAATATTTGTGTTTGATTCCCACCAGCCTCTGAAGCACAAGCTGGAGTCATCAGGACTCTTCAGCACAGAGCACAAGAGGTGCCCATAACCTCAGAAGGTAAACGGAAAGAAGAACAACACATCCGTAAAGCCCTGAGAGAATGTGGATACCCCAAATGGACTTTCAACAAAACCAAGAGAAACCAGGGACAAAAGGGAAGGGTGTAGTTATCCCTTATGTGTCTGGTTTATCTGAAAAACTTAAAAGGATTTTCTACAAACACAACATTCCAGTCCACTTTAAACCTGGAACACTCGTCAAAAACTGTTCCATCCTAAAGACAAGACCCCCACAAACAGAGGAATGTAGTTTATACAGTTCAGTGAAGAGTGCAGGGACAGTTCTGTTGGAGAAACTAAACAACAGCTTCACAAGAGGACGTATCAGCACAGAAGAGCCAATCCTGGACCTGAGTCTGAGTCCACCTCCACCTCAAAGAGAAAGGACATTCCTTTGAGGACAGCAGTGTCCCAATTTTAGCCAGAGAGACAGATACTTTGAGAGAGGGCTGAAGGAAGACATTTTTGTAAAAATGGAAAAGCCCATTGGAGTTGGCCTCAGATTCATGTTGCCTAGTATTTATAACAGCGTTCTGGAACCTAAAACAAAAGAGATGCACCCTAAAGCAACTGTGCCAACATGTTTTAAGTCCACATCCATTGTGCCAGTACCAAAAAACTCCTCCCCAATGTGCCTGAATGACTATCGCCCCGTAGCACTCACACCCATCATTATGAACTGCTTCGAGCGACTGGTCCTAGCACACCTCAAAGACTGCCTCCCACCCACACTGGACCCACACCAATTTGCCTACCGCAGAAATAGGAGCACAGAGGAAGCAGTATGCACAGTGCTGCACTCTGCACTCACACACTTGGACAATAACAACACATATTTTAGGATGTTGTTTGTTGACTTCAGTTCAGCATTTAACACCATCATTCCCTCCAAGCTGACCACAAAACTTGGAGACCTGGACATTAACACCTCCCTCTGCAACTGGATTATGGACTTCACATGGTGCGCTGACAATAACTTGCTCCTTAACACCACTAAGACAAAGGAGCTCATTGTGGACTTCAGGAAGAAAAAAGGAGGCACGCATGACCCCATCCACATTAACGGTATGGTTGTTGAACGTGTCTCCAGCTTCAAGTTCCTGGGAACCACCATCTCGGAGGAACTGTCCTGGACCACAAACACCTCCAGCCTGGTCAAGAAGGCTCACCAGCGCCTCTTCTTCCTCAGGACACTGAAGAAGAACCAGCTGTCTTCAGCCATCCTGGTGAACTTCTACCGGTGTGCGATCGAGAGCATCCTGACCAGTTGCATCACAGTCTGGTATGGAAACTGCTCAGTGGCTGACCGCAAAGCACTGCAGAGGGTGGTGAAAACTGCCCAGCGCATGACAGGGACACCACTCCCTGCTATTGAGGACATCCAGAGGAAACGCTGCCTACGTCGAGCTCGGAGCATTCTTAAGGACTCCCCTCACCCTGACCACAGACTGTTTAACCTCCTGCCCTGCTCGGAGCATTCTTAAGGACTCCCCTCACCCTGACCACAGACTGTTTAACCTCCTGCCCTGCTCGGAGCATTCTTAAGGACTCCTCTCACCCTGACCACAGACTGTTTAACCTCCTGCCCTGCTCGGAGCATTCTTAAGGACTCCTCTCACCCTGACCACAGACTGTTTAACCTCCTGCCCTGCTCGGAGCATTCTTAAGGACTCCTCTCACCCTGACCACAGACTGTTTAACCTCCTGCCCTGCTCGGAGCATTCTTAAGGACTCCTCTCACCCTGACCACAGACTGTTTAACCTCCTGCCCTGCTCGGAGCATTCTTAAGGACTCTCACCCTGACCACAGACTGTTTAACCTCCTGCCCTGCTCGGAGCATTCTTAAGGACTCCTCACCCTGACCACAGACTGTTTAACCTCCTGCCCTGCTCGGAGCATTCTTAAGGACTCCTCTCACCCTGACCACAGACTGTTTAACCTCCTGCCCTGCTCGGAGCATTCTTAAGGACTCCTCTCACCCTGACCACAGACTGTTTAACCTCCTGCCCTGCTCGGAGCATTCTTAAGGACTCCTCTCACCCTGACCACAGACTGTTTAACCTCCTGCCCTGCTCGGAGCATTCTTAAGGACTCCTCTCACCCTGACCACAGACTGTTTAACCTCCTGCCCTGCTCGGAGCATTCTTAAGGACTCCTCTCACCCTGACCACAGACTGTTTAACCTCCTGCCCTGCTCGGAGCATTCTTAAGGACTCCCTCACCCTGACCACAGACTGTTTAACCTCCTGCCCTCCGGGAGGCGCTTCAGGAGCCTCCGGACAAGGACCACAAGATTCAGGAACAGCTTTTTCCCTACAGCTGTATCCTTACTGAACTCTGCCCTCTGACACCACCACACACACAGACTCCTCCCCCACATCACCACTGCTTCTGACTGATTTATTTATTTATTTAAAACAAGCAAAAAACAGTAAACTTGTTATTATTTGTACTACTGTCTGTTCATCCAGAAACACTCAGTAATCCATTTGCACACTGTAATATTTTCTATGCACTGTACTGTCCATAGTGTAAATTATGTTCATATGTTCATAGTTCTGTCTATAGTGTACATACACTTTTACATAATCCATCTGTATAGTATGTTTTAGTAATGTTGTAGTAAGTTTTTTTTTATTTAACCTTTATTTAACTTGGAAAGTCCCATTGAGATTAAAAACCTCTTTTTCAAGGGAGTCCTGGCCAAGAGGCAACAACATTTATACAATTATAAACATACAAAGAAACATTAAAATTACACAGGTTATGAAAAACAATTGCACATTTTTGACGCAGTTTCCATTGCTTCCAGCTTAGTTTTAAAATTATTTAAGGACAAGAGCTCAGTCAGTTTCCAGTGTTTCTGCAGCATATTCCAAGTGAAAGGAGCCGAGTGGACAAAGGCTTTTTTCCTGGACTCCCAGGCAAAAGTAACAGAGAGCATCAGCTGATCAACACCTACCTGTATATCATGCCTATAGTATTTAAAATCTGTAAATTATGTCCATAATACATATCTGTATAGTTATTGTACATATTATAGACCTTGTATATCCTGTACTTACTGCTTATTGCACTTCTGGTTAGATGCTTACTGCATTTTGTTGCCTTGTACCTTACATGTGCAGTGACAATAAAGTTGAATCTAATCTCATCTAATCTAAAACAACAAACACAGCACCTGAATAGAACAGTGTCAAACAACTAACAACTCTCCTGAGCCTTAACGATACTCACATCAGGATTCACTCCCTTTTATGGCCAACGACTATGAGACCAGAACAGTCTGGTCCATCAGGTTTGGTTTCAGGGGAAACACCTCCCTCTAGAGATAAAGCTCAGCTCTCTTACCAGTTGATCTCAGAATTGATATAGTCTCTTGGAATTAGAGACAAAATGTCTTCACCTTAAAAACTGAGTCCAGATGCTTTTACTTCAACCTTTTTTACTATCCATAAACCTATAGTCTATGTTCGAATATAAAGTAATAATAAGAAATAATATGTTAATATTTTGTTCAAACAATAAATATAACATGTTATAAGGTGAGAGTGATTTAATTTCTTGACCTGGTAGAATATGCTTTCGTGCGATTCTACATTTTGAAATAACATTTTTATTTTTTTTACAAATCTAAGTGCGTTCTTTTGTTTTGTGAGATTTGTCTGCGCAGGCGCTATGCTGATTTGGGTGGGAGCTAGCAGTTAGCCGCAGAGCTAACAGCCGGATCGGAGCGTGTAATGGCGGCCTCGGTTTTACTGGGGTCTGTGGAAACCACCGGGATAAGCTTCACAGTGGGCGGCGGCGCAGGGAATGTTTTAACTGGGAGTAATAACCACAGCTTGGGAGCAGCAGCGGCGGGCCCGGCGCCGTGGAACCGCTCTCTGGACCGGGCTCTGGACGAAGCCGCGGCCACCGGGAGCCTTAACCTCAGCGGCAGGAAACTGAAGGAGTTCCCCCGCGGCGCAGCGAACCACGACCTGACAGACACCACCAGAGCCGGTAAGAACGCTCCACTGGCCGGGGGAGAGCCAGGACTAGAGCCGGGACAGTGGGTTGAGTCCTGAAAAAGAGAATAAAACACTTTTGATAAGGTTTTATTGAGTTTAAAGGGGCGCGAACTGGAAACAGAACTTCAACTGTTGCGTCAAATATAGCACCCCGATAGAAGAGATGTCAACGGCAGCTTCCGTTTCCCTCTTTAGGCCTGTTTACTATAAATATCTACATTATATCGACTAATACCACCTCAGAAAGAACAGAACACTCTTAAAACTGAAAACTTTTAAATAATAAACAAGCATTTAAAAGTTATACGTCACGAGAATAGGATTGTACTTCGTTATAAGTGACATAAAGACGATTAACGTCACTAAACTTTATTGAAAGAGCCAAACATCGTTTAAACTTACTTTAAACTATATTATAATCGACCAAAACAATTATAGTAATAGATTAAACAAATTCAAAGTTGAGTAAAAGCATTGAGATGCCAAACAGAGACGCGTCTGAATGAATGACAACATTGTGAACTTTAGCTTAACGTTAGCAAACCGTAGCTTAACTTGACTAAAATTTTGAAGTCTTAATTTTAACAGGACATCGTGAGTTTTAGTTATGACTGAGATAAAAAAACAACCTATAAACTGTTTTAAAATACTTTATTTTAAACCTAAAATATAACTTTACCGTTTGCTTCTAATATAACATCCTCTTATAAGGCGGTACGTCTTTTGTCATTTTTCTCTTTTTATGCGTTACTTAACGTAAAGATTCACGTTTCTAAAGCACCAACACATCAGTACGAGTGTTATTTATGTTTTCTGTCGTTTAGAAACATTTTCTTTACTAAAAATCGGAAGAAAACAAAGTTAAAAAACATTGTTAGCTTCATTGGCCAACTTTTAGCTTAGCTTTAGCCACTTTTCGTGGATTATTTATTAAAAACGTATAATTATTTGAATTTATGAAGTGGATCGGTCTAACGTTTTTGGTGGTTATATATTTTGTAAAAGTTTCCTGTTGTTGAAGCTAACTGACGGTACCTGGAGGTAATACTAGTTAATTTGGTGTTTTTTTTATACCAGACAGTCCTGTTTGGTGAGTGTTAAAAGCTTTGAAGATAGTTTAGTTTTGTGGGATCAATGAGTATTTTTGTATTCTTTAATTGATGTCTAAGTAAGTGTCTATTTATAACAGGTGCGCTGTAGGTTTTATTGGATGCTACTTATATCAACATTTAAAATATGTTCTATTATTATAATAACTTTATTATTAACTCAGAACAGAATTTAGAACGACAAGGCAATTTTATTTCTATTGCTCAAATTTAAAATACACAGATGAAGAGGCCTGAAGAAGTTGAGGCTGTTCCAGGTTTTTGCTGAAACCTAAATGCTGCTTCACCAGGTTTAGTTCTAACTCTGGGCTCGAGGCTGTCCCAGATGTTCTCAGAGTCCGAGGAGGTTCATAAGCTACTAGCATTTCAGAAATATATTCTGGGGCTAAACCATTTAGAGACTTGTAAACCAGCAGTTCTGTTTTAAAGTCTATTCTCTGAGCAACAGGAAGCCAGTGCAGAGATTTATTTTAAAACTGGACTGATGTGGTTGTACTTCCTGGTGTTAGTTAGAACCCGAGCAGCAGCGTTCTGAATAAGCTGCAGCTGTCTTAACCCTCGTTTTGAGAGACCAGTGAGCAGGCCGTTACAGTAATCTAACCTGCTGGAGATAAAAGCATGAATAAGTTTCTCTAAGTCTGGTTCAGACATTATCCCGTTGACTTGTAAATGTAAATCTGAGTGTCATCTGCATAATTATGGTATGAAACGCCACAGCTGCGTATTAACTGGCCTAAAGGAAGCATGTAGAGATTGTTCAGACAGCTGTCAGGTGTGACTTTGATAATGCATCATTCATTTATTATATAATGCCTTTTATTGTAGGTAGAAAACTCACAAAAAAAACAGTAATTAAAAATAACATGGCTTTAAAGACATGCTCCTTTTTAAACTTTCATATAAACTGATTAACTGAAATAGAGCGTTATCACAGTCTGTACTTGGAGCTCCACTACTGATTTTCTCTTCTTGTTCCTGTCTCAGACCCCTTCTTTTTCAACAGCAGTGCACGGACCTCTTCCGTTTCTCTTTGATTAAAAAAAGTCAGACTGGGCCAGTTATCTCCTCCATGTTAAACGTAGTGTGACTTGTGCTGTTTCTCTGTAATGCTGGGCATACACGCTATGATTTTGGGTGTCTCAGAGGAAACACACACACACACAGTGGTGGTCCATCTCGCAGTGAGGCAAGGACAAAGATGAAAGATCTAACCGTCTCAGGACCAAAGACAAGCTGTGACAGATATCAAGAAAAGTCTGAGATTTAGAGGAATTAGAGACAATCTCTGTCAGAACTCACTAGAAATGTGTCAGAATATGACATACTCATTAACACGTTCAAACAAGAACAACAGCCAAACACAAACATGCAGGAGAAACGGAGTAGAAGTCCTATCTGGGACTCCAACACACAGATTCCTCTGTAGAGTCCAGCTTGGGGTGGACGCAGACCAATGACCCAGTCACACATCGTTCAGATTCTCAAATGTGCCCCGGCTGACTTTAGTTGTGGTCTCAACTCTACGTTTGTTTCATCTAGCAGGAGGTTATCATCTACCTAGTTCACCTCATGCACAAATCTGACAAGACTAAAGAAATCCCACAGTGTACACAAAGAGCTGTCACACTTTGTGACATTACTAATTCTTTTTTTCCCCTCATACTCTGTTTAAGCAGCTCTGTACTCTGGATTTTTAAATGACGGAAAATGAGAACAAATATATGCAATAAGCTTTATACATTTATTTTTAAAAGACTATGAAAGTGCAGCCCACTTAAAGTAACACTGTTTAAAGCCTGGGACTAAAAGTGTGTTTGAATGAAATAATGAGATGCATAAATTACCACAGGGGGTGCACGTGGCAGAGTGGTTATCACTCCTGGCTCACAGCAAGAAGAAGGTTGTGAGTTCAAAACCCGGCCGACCCAAAACATTCTCGGCCGTCTCCGGTCTTTCTGTGAGGAGTCTGCATGTCCTCCACGTGTTATCGTGGGTTCTCTCCGGGTACTCCAGTCCTCCCACCGTCCAAACACATGCATGTACAGGTTAATCAGCAGCTCTAAAGTGTCCCTAGTGAATGAATGTGAGAGGGAACGGTTGTCTGTCACTGTCTGTCTCTATATGTCAGCCCTGCGACTAACTGGCCACTGTCCAGAATGAACCTCACCTCAGGCCTAAAGCTGCTGGGATAGGCTCCAGTCACCCGCGACCCCTAACGGGGCAAAGCGGTAGAACAAGAATGAATGAATAATTACCACAGGATTCTCTACCTTTTATCAAACGAGGACATAAGTTAAAATGTTTCTTTAAATTAGATTTTATGCTGCAACACTGTCTTTCCTCTTTTAGTGTCAATGAAGTGATATTCTATTCTTTTAGATTTACTCAAGTATGTGTAAAATAAAACCCAGAATACTTTCATTAAATTTAAAACATTGACAAAGGATTTAGGCTGATGTTGACCAGGCTTGTCACAATAGTTGATTTGTTCCTGTGGAAATGAGCGCGATAGTATTTGGCGCTGCAGTATATCGCAGCACAGTGTTTACGCTGCATTCGTTTGTGCGTTGCGGCCGCCTCAGACTTTACCCAGCATGCCACTAGACGCAGAGATGCTCAGTAGGCTACACACAGCTAGAGCCGTGAAGGAATTATATTATAATATAATTATAGAATATTTATCTTTTCTTCTGTTGATAGGTGCACAGTTGAGCTTAATAAGCACAGCACATAAGAGGCAAAAATATTTAGAATGCATTTAGTCTCTGAACCCTCTATAACAGGTCAGCGGCAGTAGCTCAGTGGGTAGAGCGGTCGTCCTTCAAACGGAAGGTAGGTGGTTCCCACTTTGCACACAGTTCATACTGTCGTTGTGTCCTTGGGCAAGACACTCAACCCCCCTTGACCCCAGTGGCTGTAACACTGGTAATTACTGTAGAACAATGCAAGTCACTTTGGATAAAAGCGTCAGCTAAATGAATAAATGTAAATGTGACTTTTGACCACCACGCCAAGGCACTTTGCCCAAACACTGCAAATAGTTTTTAACATCACAATAATATCGTTAATCACAATTATTCAGGTGCAATATATCGCACAACAAAAAGTAGTTATTGTAACAGGCCTTAAGTTGATACTTAACCGTTTTAACATTTAAATAAAAGTGCTTTATATATCATAACAAAACAAAAAAAAAAACACAATTATAAGTTCCATTCTTAAAACAAGAAAAAAAACGGATCACTAAAATTATTAGTTATCATTATTTATTTTTTTGTAAAATTATTTTATAAAATTTATTTTTAATCAAAATTATTTGTTTCTGTTTTAATTTGATCAATTCCAGTTCTTATCAATTCGGTTTTGATTCCAATATTTTTTGTGGTAGAGAGGAAAAAACATTTATACTGAAAGTTTTTACCTTTTATTCTTGTCTTAGGCCTTATTCATCTAAAGCTGTAACTGTTGGCTGTGACAATTTGTCAACTAATAATGAAATAAAGATTTTCCATTAAGGAATAATCTCCAACCCGCTTCAAATAAAAATATTGAATACTGTAGTAGCTACTACACTCCTTACATTTGCCCTAAAGTATCTTAAACCAAACTAACGGCTCTGTATTTTGTCTCCGAGTGTGAGACACTGCTAATAATAGCATCTGGTGTGTTGTAGCAGGACTCGCTGCTGAGAATTCAACACGGTGCATTCCTTCAGAGTAATGCCATGTTAAAGCAAATGTTTTATTATGTTAGAGGTATTTCCTCCTTTGCACCAAATATCTTTACCACATGTGGCAGCGCTGTCTTTTTTTTGCAGATTTAACCAGACTTTTGAACGTTTTCTGTGAGTCATCATAGCTGAATGTAATGAACTGTGCGTAATGAGATCTTGTCCGTGCGAGAATGTCTGAAGACGTCAGGAATCAAAACAGAACTGAAATGCGCGCATCCAATTAACTTTCCGTTCTTTGACGTTTATCGGTTCTAAAATGGAACTGGTTCTTGATACCCAACCCTACACAGGTAGCATTTAGTTTAAAAGGCTTTTCTTGGAGCAGGACAAGATGGCTTTTTGTGAGAATCCAGCTGCTGTTCAAGGTTATCGCAGAGTCGGCAGGAGTCAGAACTCCACTGATGAGCACTTCTGTGTCAGTCAGAACGAGGGTTGAACCTGTTCAACGCTGCTTCAAATTCAAACCTTTAGTTCTTTTGGTTCAGAGAATATAGACTTTAACAAACTGCATAAAAATCAGAGGACATCAGTTACACTTTGAAAGTGTTAGTTTGGGTTACACCTAAGTTTTCTTACAAGATGTTTTTCATTCATTTTTACATTTTTATTTTTTTTCTTCTATGATTTTACATGTTAGGGTTAGTGTGAAACATTACGAAATATGTCGAGGCCATGAGTTTTTAAGCAAGTTTTTTATGGTCCATCATCAGAGTGAGCCAGTTAGTCTTAAAACCTATACAATCAGCTTTTTTATTCCTTCTCCTGTTTTAGTTGTGACCATGTTGCTTCCTGTTTCTGCAGAAATAGTCCCGCCCCCTTTCCCTTCAGGTTGAAACCTCTTTGCTGACAATTATGGAGCTAAAAGAGTCTCAAAAAAGATAAATGCACACACATGATTCACAAATGCACACATGATTCACAAATGCACACAAGATTCACAAATGCACACATGATTCACAAATGCACACACATGATTCACAAATGCACACACATGATTCACAAATGCACACACATGATTCACAAATGCACACACATGATTCACAAATGCACACACATGATTCACAAATGCACACACAAGATTCACAAATGCACACACATGATTCACAAATGCACACACATGATTCACAAATGCACACACATGATTCACAAATGCACACACATGATTCACAAATGCACACAAGATTCACAAATGCACACAAGATTCACAAATGCACACACAAGATTCACAAATGCACACAAGATTCACAAATGCACACACAAGATTCACAAATGCACACACAAGATTCACAAATGCACACACAAGATTCACAAATGCACACACAAGATTCACAAATGCACACACAAGATTCACAAATGCACACACAAGATTCACAAATGCACACACAAGATTCACAAATGCACACACAAGATTCACAAATGCACACAAGATTCACAAATGCACACAAGATTCACAAATGCACACAAGATTCACAAATGCACACATGATTCACAAATGCACACAAGATTCACAAATGCACACACAAGATTCACAAATGCACACACAAGATTCACAAATGCACACACAAGATTCACAAATGCACACACAAGATTCACAAATGCACACACATGATTCACAAATGCACACACATGATTCACAAATGCACACACATGATTCACAAATGCACACACATGATTCACAAATGCACACACAAGATTCACAAATGCACACACAAGATTCACAAATGCACACACATGATTCACAAATGCACACACATGATTCACAAATGCACACACAAGATTCACAAATGCACACACATGATTCACAAATGTATTTCTGATGCACACACAAATATATTGTGATTTACAAACTGCTTGCGGTCTGTGAACTCGACTGCATTTGTGTGTGAATTTTGAGACTCCTCTGACGCCGCTCGACACACAAATGCATTTTTTTAAACAGGGAATGATCAGCAACCAATCATATATCTCCCTTGTTTTAGCCAATCACAAGAACGCACCCCACTCGGGGGGGTTGTTTACTTCTTTGCCAATCACACCAACGTGTTCACACAGCGCGATATGCCTGTATATATATCATTTGAATAATACACAAAATAGTCAAACAAAAGATTAATTTGCTTGTCTAACAGTGAAGCCTTATGCAGAAGATTTTTGTTTAGCAATCGCTCTTGCTAGCTGCCCGGATGTTAGCATCAGCTGGCCGGAAATTGTGGCGTTAATACAAAAAATATTTATTAATATCTTTAAAAATATTACAGCACAAACATTAATACCTACAGCACAAACCAGCACAAACAAAGCCTAAACGTTTGATACCATTTTTGTCCATCTTTACGACAAATGAGGGACTGGATGACGTCATCGGCCGAAAATTAATCTTATAATTTCTTAAAAACTATAAAAGCACAAACAAAAACCTTTTCAGCACAAAACAGCACAAACGAAGCACAAACTAATTAAACTATTTTGGTGCATTTTAAAACATTTTAAAGCATTTTCGGGGGCTGGGTGACCTCATATGACCATTAAAAGAATTATTAATATCTCAAAAACTATAACGGCACAAACAAAGCACAAACGATCTAGATAGTTTTGGAGTCAATCCCTTTTGGTGGGGGGCCTTCACGGAGGTGCATTACCTGCCACACAGGCATATTGCGCTGTGTGAACACGTTGGTGTGATTGGCAAAGAAGTAAACAACCCCCCGCGTGGGGTGCGTTCTTGTGATTGGCTAAAACAAGGGAGATATATGATTGGTTGCTGATCATTCCCTGTTTAAAAAAATGCATTTGTGTGTCGAGCGGAGTCAGAGGAGTCTCAAAATTCACACACAAATGCAGTCGAGTTCACAGACCGCAAGCAGTTTGTAAATCACGATATATTTGTGTGTGCATCAGAAATACATTTGTGAATCATGTGTGTGCATTTGTGAATCATGTGTGTGACAAGACAAGACAAGACATTTATTTTTGTACAGCCCAATATCACAACAACAGCCGCCTCAAAGGGCTTAACAGACTGCACTAGACAACATCCCCTGTCCTTAGACCCTCCATCAGGGTGAGGAAAAACTCCAAAAAAAAACCCAGCCGGGAAAAAAGAGAAACCTCAGGGAGAACCACAGAAGGAGGGATCCACTCCCAGGACGGACAGGCCGTGCAAGAATGTGTCCAGGACAGTTGAAAAAAAATACATAAAAACAAAACATATTCACAAAAAACATTTATATTGACAGCGTCCAGTGTCCACTCTGTCTATGTGTGTAAGGTGGATGGGACCTCAGCCATTATCAAGGTAGATGAAAGATGAGTTGTGGGTCCTCACACTGGAGCAGAGTCGAAAAAAGGCAGATGTAATAGTAATATGTAATAATAATATGAGCGGTTGAGTGTGTACCTACAGCTACAGACCAGTGTGAGTGTGTACCTACAGCTACAGACCAGTGTGAGTGTGTACCTACAGCTACAACCAGTGTAAACCTAACCCTATGATCAATCAGTCTCCATACGTTTGGTGAAATAAGTAAGTTTTGAGTTTGCTTTTGAAAATCTCAACAGAGTCAGATTGCTGCACTTCCACCGGGAGCACATTCCACAAAAATGTGGCTCTATAAGAAAAGGCTCTGTAGCAGACTTCTTCTTTATTCGAGGAAGTTGAAGGAGGCCAGCGTCCTGAGAGCGAAGGGTACGAGCTGGAGTATACCAGGTGATAAGGTCAGAGAGGTCAGAGGGCGCGCATCCACAAAGGATTTTATATGTTAACAAGAGAACTTTGAAATCAGCTCTAACATGAGGAAGCCAGTGTAATTTTATAGGTTAACAAGAGAACTTTGAAATCAGCTCTAACATGAGGAAGTGTAATGAAGCCAGGACCGGAGTAATGTGATCAAACTTCCTGGTCTTTGTTAAAAGTCTGGCGGCTGTTTTTTGGACCATTTGTAGTCTGAGTACTTTTCCTCGGCAGTCCAGAGAATAACACATTAATGTGCATTTGTGAATCATGTGTGTGCATTTGTGAATCATGTGTGTGCATTTGTGAATCATGTGTGTGCATTTATCTTTTTTGAGACTCTTTTAGCTCCATAGACAATCCCCAAGTTATCGTTGTTAGGATTAAACCTGAGCTGAGAGAGAAAGTTAGACCTGGTTCAGTCCTGGTTTTGTCCTGAATCGGTCCTGGTTTTGTCCTGGTTCGGTCCTGGTTTTGTCCTGAATCGGTCCTGGTTTTGTCCTGGTTCGGTCCTGGGAAAGACCTGGTTTAGTCCCAGTTCTGTCCTAGTTTAGTCCCTGTTTAGACCAGGTTTAGACCAGGTTTAGACCTGGTTCATTTCTAACCTTCTCTCTTTAATCCCAGACCTGTCGAGGAACCGTCTGTCTGAGCTGCCGGTAGAGCTCTGTCTGTTTGTTTCTCTGGAGACTCTGAACCTGTACCAGAACTGTCTCCGGACTTTACCTGAGACCCTCCTGAACCTGCAGAGCCTCACCTGTTTAAACCTCAGGTAAACCCGCCTCAGACCTGCTTAAACCCACCTCAGACCTGCTTAAACCCACCTCAGACCTGCCTAAACCCGCCTCAGACCTGCTTAAACCCGCCTCAGACCTGCTTAAACCCGCCTCAGACCTGCTTAAACACCTGCCTCAGACCTGCTTAAACACCTGCCTCAGACCTGCTTAAACACCTGCCTCAGACCTGCTTAAACACCTGCCTCAGACCTGCCTAAACCCGCCTCAGACCTGCTTAAACCCGCCTCAGACCTGCTTAAACACCTGCTTAAACACCTGCCTCAGACCTGCTTAAACACCTGCCTCAGACCTGCTTAAACACCTGCCTCAGACCTGCCTAAACCCGCCTCAGACCTGCTTAAACACCTGCCTAAACCCGCCTCAGACCTGCTTAAACACCTGCCTCAGACCTGCTTAAACACCTGCCTCAGACCTGCTTAAACACCTGCCTCAGACCTGCTTAAACACCTGCCTCAGACCTGCTTAAACACCTGCCTCAGACCTGCCTAAACCCGCCTCAGACCTGCTTAAACCCGCCTCAGACCTGCTTAAACACCTGCCTCAGACCTGCTTAAGACTGGAGCAGAACTTGTGACATGAAAATTGTAGGAAACCCCTGCAGCCTCTGGATTTATCGTTTAGATTCTTGTGTCTGCAGCAGAGTTAACCACTACACTCTTGTTGTGTTTTTCCTCAGTCGTAACCAGCTGTCAGTGCTGCCTCCTGTCGTCTGCTCTCTGCCTCTGAAAGTACTCATCGCCTGCAACAACAAGCTGGTGTCACTGCCCGAAGAGCTGGGACAACTCCGGCACCTCACGGAACTGGTAAGTCTTTTTCTAAAAACCAGACCTCCTAAACACTGCTCTTCATGTTTTTCTGTTTCTGTGTTCCTCTGTGTGTCTGTTTGACTCTGGAGCTGCCCAGAGCTAGGTCCTACTTTAGTCTGGCTCAGACAGATACAGCAGCACTGATCAAACTTTATGGTAAATATCAAGTAGAAATAAATAACAGAAGAAGTGCTGCAGCTATTGATTATTTTAGTGATTGAGAAATCTAGACTGCTGCCCTCGCGACCCGGCCCCGGATAAGTGGTAGAAGATGGATGGATGGAGTAATCTATTGATTATTGTTTTGATTAATCGAGTATTTGGATGAATAGCGTAACTGCATATTTTAAAAAAGTCAACAAGACGTTCAAATAAACAGATATATTTTTATTTTACAGATATAACACATAAAGTTTTCTGTTTTGAAATAACATTTATTCTTGGTTGCACATTAATTTGCAAAAGTAGGAGGGGATTTTGTTTTTACAATTGGTGCACGGGGCAGACCTCAGTGGATGTGTGAAAGCGGCTTTAACTGCTAAAGGCATAGATGGACATAAGCCATAAGAATCAATCAATCATTTGACTTCATTGAGGGTTAATTTATTGTTGGATAATTTGTCTCCACACACTAAGCTAAGTTACCTAACACCTCTGGTACGCCTTATACCTGCTGACATGGAGGAGGACTTCTGTTACAGGCCTGTTGCACTTCAGTAATGTTTCTGGGGTTCCTTTGTGTGAGCAGGCACTTGCTGTGTCTGGTGTGGTTCAAACAGACTGGTGATTGTTCTGTTAGCCCCGAGACCCCATCAAAACAGAGCGCTTCCAAGTGAACTTTGGGACTGTTCGATTCAAGTGTGAACGTCGCAGCACCATAACCAAGCTCAATCAGGAAGAGCGTAATACATTGGAAACAAAAACATCACATAACGTGTAGTTTCTCCGAGGTCGGAAAAAAACAAACCAAAACAAACGAATAACTAAATATAATCTGTCTTTCAAATGTTAAGCACTGATAAGCTGAAATGCTAAGGTAATGTGCCTCATTAACATTTGGGCTAACAGCGCCCTCTAGTTTGTTCCTTTTTAAAAAATGCATGTTTTTCTGTTTGAAGTTTAAAATACAGCTGTGAACGCTCGGTAGACTGGGGCTTTAGGCCGACGAACTAAACTAAATGGTTTTCTGTTTTGGTGCAAACTAATGAAGCAGAGACAAGTGTGACCACTTGAGTGACCCTTGTGAATGAATGTGACAGTGAGTGGTTGTCTGTCAGTGCCTCAAAGTGTTAGCCCTGCAACTAACTGTCCATTGTCCAGAGGGAACCGGGCCTCAGGCCCAAAGCTGCTGGGACAGGCTCCAGTCACATGACAGAGAACAATAATAAATATATAACTATTACACAGACACAACTTACTTTCAAGTGCCATTCTACTACACTTCCTGCAAAAGGGAGAGAACAGAGACAGAACTAACCCTTCACAGCTGTTCCTGACCACCGCCTGTCTGCTGCAGGACGTGAGCTGTAACGAGATCCAGACTCTGCCGTCTCAGGTGGGTCAGCTGGAGACTCTCAGAGACCTAAACATCAGGAGGAACCACCTGGTCCGACTGCCTCCGGAGCTGTCCGAGCTGCCCCTGGTCCGACTGGACTTCTCCTGTAACAAGGTCACCTCTATCCCAGTGTGTTACCGACGACTGACACAGCTCCAAAGCCTGGTGCTGGACAACAACCCTCTGCAGACCCCCGCACAGGTGACCGGGTTTAGCTGGGGTTTAACCAGGTTTAACTGATGCTTCCATTCACACACATTCACACCTGGGGCAGACGGGGGGTCTTCTCGCTCATTCATACAGCAGAGCTGTGGCACTGGAGGCCCGGTGGGTTAAGTGTCTTGCCCAAGGACACAACAACAGTATGAACCGAGGAGAGCGGGACTCGAGTTACAACAGACGACATAAACATTACATAAAATCACAGTCACTCCAGCTCAGATTAATGTATATATATTTTGTTTGATGGTGCAATATGAACCTTTACTATGTCGTGACCATTGAGTTTAAATGTCTGTAGCCTCCGTTTGCTGCAGACAGCTCTCCGACCCTCAGTGAGAGACACGCAGAGAGAAGTCAGCTGTACTTGAGTGTTGAGCACTCGAGAAAATCACAGTCTCCAGTCTCTGCTCAGACTGATGCTGCATTCAAGTGCTCTTTGTATTTCACAGCATCAAGCCTTTGTTTAAACGAGAAAAGAAGCTAAGGTCCAGAATCCATGAGTCATTAATAACTATTGACAGTAACGCTCCGACTGGACAATTTAAAACACATGAACATAAGAAGCACCTGAAAACCTCATACACACTGGTGGGCGCTTGTTATACTTTAGACTTTTTACAGATGTGCTACTGCGAGACGTATGAATGACACAAACCTGTACTTTACACATGTACCCTACTGTTCATCGTCTAGCTGTTACTGTTCACTGTTTTTATTTTACCATTTTCAAAAATCAAATTGATGAAGCACACTTTTATGTTGAAATGTTTATTTAAATAATTTGAAATGTTTTTTTTTAGTTTTGGTTTTGAGGACATTTAAAAATCTTGACATATCAGACAAATCTCTTATGTCTTTGTTTCCGTATGGCGCGGACCTGGGTTTTCCTCTGAGTCTGAGGACAACAGAACAGAGCTGCCGACTGAAGAAATCACTTCCTGTCTCACTTTTGTCTCGCATCTCAGAACACTGACTGAGATTAGGTAGAATATTTATGACTCATTTTTCCCCTGAGTCTTGCCCTTACAAACACTCAGAACCAGTCCTCCAGTCTCCTGTATGGGGCGCTGAACCACACCGCAGCACCAAAGGACCAAGGTTTATCAGGGACACATCAACACTGGGTTAGAGCAGCGACGTCAGCAAACATCAAACAAGTGACTCGGGAATTAAACTATCCCACCGCTCTGTACACACCTTCAGATTTGTCCAGTGTTAAAGATTTATATGACCTGTGTCTGTCTAACCCTCTTCCAGATCTGTATGAAGGGAAAAGTGCACATCTTCAAATACCTGAACCTGGAGGCGTCTAAAACCACTCCAGACCTGCCAGAGTTCGAACGACGGCCGCTCACCTTCAGCTGGTCTGTAACCGCTCTACATCCTCTGTACTGAACATATACCTCTTCACAATAAGAGCCCCTGGTCTGTAACCGCTCTACATCCTCTGTACTGAACATATACCTCTTCACAATAAGAGCCCCTGGTCTGTATCCGCTCTATACACTCTGTACTGAACATATACCTCTTCACAATAAGAGCCCCTGGTCTGTATCCGCTCTATACACTCTGTACTGAACATATACCTCTTCACAATAAGAGTCCCTGGTCTGTAACCACTCTATATACTCTGTACTGAACATATACCTCTTCACAATAAGAGCCCCTGGTCTGTATCCGCTCTATACACTCTGTACTGAACATATACCCCTTCACAATAAGAGTCCCAGGTCTGTATCCGCTCTATATACTCTGTACTGAACATATACCCCTTCACAATAAGAGCCCCATGTCTGTATCCGCTCTATACACTCTGTACTGAACATATACCTCTTCACAATAAGAGCCCCATGTCTGTATCCGCTCTATACACTCTGTACTGAACATATACCTCTTCACAATAAGAGCCCCTGGTCTGTATCCGCTCTATACACTCTGTACTGAACATATACCTCTTCACAATAAGAGCCCCTGGTCTGTATCCGCTCTATATATACCTCTTCACAATAAGAGTCCCTGGTCTGTATCCGCTCTATATACTCTGTACTGAGCATATACTGTAAACAACTGAACGTTCAGCAAAGTAATTTTGGTTCCTAGATTGAGACAAATTGAGAAACAAGACTCTTCTGTGCTCCGTTTTTATAACTTGTGGCTAAATCCTTTACATTGCCAGCTGTGTTTGAATAGTGTTTATGTGCTGCAGTGTGGATGAGCTGTATCCTGGCCGAGCTTACGGAGCACTAGACTCGGGCTTTAATAGCGTCGACAGCGGAGACAAACGATGGTCTGGAAACGAGGTAAGTGTCTGATTCTATTCTCCTCTAGAAGGGCTCTTCAGACTGGGACCAGATTGCTGTTCAGACTTTTTACATTGAATATTGTCGTTTTTGAACTGATAAAACGAACAGAATTTCAAAATGTTTTCTGCTGAGAATATTGAACAGTAATTTGTGGATAAATAAATACTTGTTAAATACTTGACTGTTAACTGCTGAACTGAACCCAGCCTCAGTTGGGCTCACATTTGTTTCCTCTGTTTTTTTTTTGTGTGTGTGATGTCACTTCCTGCTGCAGCCGTCAGAGGAGGAGTTGACGCTGAAGGTGGCAGAGATCAGCCGAGAACAGAGACAGAGGCAGAGAGAGGAGCCGCAGAGAGGAGCAGCTCTGCACAATGGCAACCGTGAGTCTAATATTACACTGTCAGAGCGAAAACACAGAGGAATAACGGGAAGAGAGGGTCAGAACAAGTGTCTGAGTGAGAAAACCTCGAGGATTTGAGGCGGGACAACTTTAAATTTCAGGATCTGACCAAAAAAAAAGAGAGAAGTGAACTTTACTGGGTTTCAAAGATTCACACTTTCTGGAAAACTTCAGCCAATGTGTATTTCTCTTCAACATTAAATCAAGAATTTAGTTTTTTTGATTATTTATAAACATACAAACTTAAAACTGACGTCCCTCGTCGTCAAAAGAACAGGCTTCACATAAATTTTTGTTAAGAGGACATAATATATTATCCCAATTTTACAACTTTCAGTTTATTAAGATTATTACATTACAATTAAAAAAAAAAGAGTCTTGCTTTCTTCTTGCATACATTACTTCATTTTTCTCTAATTGTTTCTTCATGCCTCAATGAGCTCCATTTTAACATTTTCTTTTATCTGCTACTTTTATGGTTTGACAGTGAAGGACAACAATATCCTTAAGAACACACACATCTACTACACCAGCATCACACACGAAGAGAGGCTGTGCTGTCCAATCACAGCACAGCTGGGGGGGGCAGAAGCACAGATCTTTCCTGCATGTATGAACCTGTAATGGTCTGAGCTGCTGTAATGCCAGGCGGCTGAATGCAAACTGAACTGCCCTGGGAAAAGTAAAGTTTTCTGAATACGGTGTAGAAACAGATCAGACAGAATTGAAATGTGCTGAAATGTGTCTAACCTCATGATAAACTGTGTGTCACAAAGAAAGGAGGTAGGGACTCACAGTGGAAGTTACCCTTTAGGGCTTCGACTGAACTTTAATCATCCACGTCTCCCACATGTGGCCGATGTTAACGTCCAGCCCACGTCATACCGGAGTGTGTGTGTTTCAGACGGCGAGCTGGAGCAGATCGACTTCATCGACAGCTGTGTGACTGAGGAGGAGGAGGAAGAAGGACGGCCTCAGCACAGCCTCAGCTCACAGTTCATGGCCTACATCGAGAGACGCATCACACGAGAGGTTTTTATACATCATAGATAGACCTGAGGCAATCAGAAAACGGTTCCTGAAAGCTCTATTAAGCACATGTGTTTGTTTCCGAGATATTGAGTGGGAGGATTTGTTTTTCTGATGTGTGTGTTCTCAGGGTTCTCCAGTAAAGACTGGACAGAGCCGGACTGAGGACAGACGACTCACCAGGTTAGTACTTCTACACATTTAATAATAAACCCGTCTCTTTCTGATGTTAATAAATGTCCCTTTGTGTATCTCAGGAGTGTCGTGGATGGAGTCACAGCGCCCCCCGTCTCTCACAATCAGGTCACACATCCCTTCTTATCATTATGTGATCCGTCATTAGCAGCTTAAGTAACTATCAAAATAAGTTAGAAGTTACGCCAAATCTGACTTTAAGTGAACTAAGACCCTGTTTAGAACTCTGAGCAGTATTCAGTGTGGGAGGCCTTTACTGCAGGTCAAATAAAACAAGTCAGCCTTTCACTTATGTTTTGGTCTATGTTGTGTCCTCAGAGAACTGGCTCTGGTTTTGGGCTGGAGAGAATAAGGAGAGAGGCTCAGCTGGCAGCACAGAAATATGAGGAGGAACGACACAGGAACAGGACCCAACAGAAAGACGCCACCACCTGCAGAGACAGCCCCTACACTAAAGTGAGTCCGGGATGGGGAGAGAAGACGCCAAAGCTCCACATTTTCACAATAAACTGTCTGAAGGTCTTTGGTCAACAGTTATTTGTTCTGTAGAAACAAAGAGTATAGACCTTTTCTGCGTTTCAATTGTGTCCTGGTTGTTTCTTATTTCCTGACAATTTCTTTGTGTTTTCAGCTGAAAGCGGCTCAGAGTTTGTCTAAGTCCAGTCCTGAGAGTGAGGTGAGTCTGTCTAAATAAACCCTGTTCCCCCTTTGTCTGTTTAGCCCCACCCCCTGGCCACAGGCCCCACTCCCTGTTCAACTGTCTGTACCTGTGTGTGTTCAGAGTTATCCGTCTCGACGCTGCACTCACACAGACGACTCCGCTCTCTTCAGGGTAAGAACCAGACCTGCCCCGGACTTTCACTAACAATGGGTTTATGCAACAGAACCAAGACTTTAGTCTAGACTTGGTCCAGACTCATGGAGGTATTCTACAGTGCCTCCGGCTGTCCCCGTGAAGGGTCTATTATTTCTGATAGCGTCCGTTATTATTAGACCCGAGCCGGTGATAACCGGAAGGGTCTATTATTTCTGATGGCGTCCGTTATTATTATTATTATTATTAGACCCGAGCCGGTGATAACCGGAAGGGTCTATTATTTCTGATAGCGTCCGTTATTATTAGACCCGAGCCGGTGATAACCGGAAGGGTCTATTATTTCTGATGGCGTCCGTTATTATTATTATTATTATTATTATTATTATTATTATTATTATTATTCTTCTTCTGCTCTTTGAGGGCTAATTTGACCCGCTGAACATGCACGAAAACTCAGGAAACTTTGCCCAAAATTCAGGCCCAAAAATTTATGAAAATGAAGTCCGTAAGAAAAATATGAAAAATGACTCAGTGGCGACCCTAGAAAAGTCAAAATACATTATGCTTATGGAAAGTGAAAGTACATTTTTTTCAACGTAGAAAAATGAAACTTGGTACATCCATAGTAAACTTCAGGGCAAACAGAAAAGTCGATGACAGCCACACCCTAAACTGAACAGGAAGTCCGCCATGTGGGGTGAAAGGCGCAACCACCTAAATCGCACCCCTCGCACAAAACGATTCAACTCATCGTGTTTTCATCTAAATGGCCCCAAATTTGGTGAGTATTAGCTAAACACCAGTGCCGACAAAAATTATCAATTTATTTGTATTTTTAATTAGGTGTGGGTGTGGCAAGCCCGTAACGAGGTGGCCATTTTTGTGGTAATAAAATATCCATTAACTCTCAAACGGTTTCTCGGATCGAGTTGGACGCAAAAAGGCGTTTGTGCACATTCATGACCTGAACACAAAAATATGTAATTAAAAAGTTATCTCTAGAAATGGCCCTCCAGCGCCCCTACAAACTTATAATGGGAGCCAAGAATTTAGTTTGTCATAAAGACATGAAATTTGGTACACACATCTCTTGTGTCATGACGAACATAAAAGCCAATGACAACCACCCCCTATCTATAACTGTGTTGCCATAGCAACGCCCCAAATATGTGGAAAAGGTCAATGGGATGGGAAAATTTTAGTTTGTCGTAGGCAAATGAAACTTGGTACACACATCCAGCATGTGATTATGAACAAAAGCCAATTGTGACCACACCCTATCACACACGGGAAGGTGGCCATTTTGTATTTCTTAGTCATCTCAAATCTCCAGTAAGTACTTTGTTTTCCTCGCCTCAGCCCAAGAATAATATTTTATTTTCAAAAGTTCAGACAGAACACAGGAAAACCAGGGATTGTGGAGACCTTTTAACTCTAAATTACAAGGTGGTGTAGCAGGCCCTAGCAGTACCTCAGGCCCGAGGTGATGAAGCAGGCTCCAGCCAGAAGAAGAGTCAAGCAGAGGAACAGGCCCGGTTATTCGACATTACCGTGAAGTTTACGCTTTAAAGCACGAAATGCAGTCCTCCGAGTATATGTGCCTCCGCGGTCGCAAGGGAGGCGAGGGTCTTTATCGCGCCGCGGCTTTAATTATTATTATTATTATTCTTCTTCTGCTCTTTGAGGGCTAATTTGACCCGCTGAACATGCACGAAAACTCAGGAAACTTTGCCCAAAATTCAGGCCCGGCGAAAAATTTATGAAAATGAAGTCCGCAAGAAAAAATATGAAAAGATGACTCAGTGGTGACCCCTGGAAAAGTCAAAATACATTATGCTTATGGAAAGTGAAAGTACATTTTTTTCAACGTACAAAAATGAAACTTGGTACATCCATAGTAAACTTCAGGGCAAACAGAAAAGTCTATGACAGCCACACCTAAACCCAACAGGAAGTCCGCCATGTGGGGTGAAAGGCATGACCACCTAAATCGCACCACTCGCGCAAAACGATTCAACTCATCGTGTTTTCATCTAAAAGCACCCAAATTTGGTGAGTATTATCTAGACACCAGTGCCGACAAAAATTATCCATTTATTTGTATTTTTTTAATTAGGTGTGGGTGTGGCAAGCCCGTAACGAGGTGGCCATTTTTGTGGTATTAAAATTTCTCTTAACTCTCAAACGGTTTCTCGGATCGAGTTGGACGCAAAAAGGCGTTTGTGCACATTCATGACCTGAACACAAAAATATGTAAATAAAAGAGTTATCTCTAGAAATGGCCCTCCAGCGCCCCCTACAAACTTATAATGGGACCCAAGAATTTAGTTTGTCATAGAGACATGAAATTTGGTACACACATCACTTATGTCATGACGAACATAAAAGCCAAAGACAACCACCCCCTATCTATAATTGTGTTGCCATAACAACGCCCCAAATATGTGGAAAAGGTCAATGGGATGGGAAAATTTTAGTTTGTCGTAGGCAAATGAAACTTGGTACACACATCCACCATGGGCTTATGAACATAAAAGCCTATTGTGACCACACCCTATCACACACGGGAAGGTGGCCATTTTGAATTGAACATGTGAATTGCTTTAAAATACACCTCTCTTTTTTAAAAAAACAGAGAAACTCAGGAAACTTTGCCCAAAATTCAAGCCCGGCAAAAAATGTATTAAAATGAAGTCCGCAAGAAAAAATATGAAAAAATGACTCAGTGGCGACCCCTGGAAAAGTCAAAATACATTATGCTTATGGAAAGTGAAAGTAAATTTTTTTCAACGTACAAAAATGAAACTTGGTACATCCATAGTAAACTTCAGGGCAAACATAAAAGTCGATGACAGCCACACCCTAAACTCAACAGGAAGTCCGCCATGTGGGGTGAAAGTCGCAACCACCTAAATCGCACCCCTCGCGCAAAATGATTCAACTCATCGTGTTTTCATCTAAAAGCACCCAAATTTGGTGAGTATTATCTAGACACCAGTGCCAACAAAAATTATCAATTTATTTGTATTTTTTTTATTAGGTGTGGGTGTGGCAAGCCCGTAACGAGGTGGCCATTTTTGTTCAAATAAAATATCTCTTAACTCTCAAACGGTTTCTCAAACGAGTTGGACGCAAAAGGCATTTGTGCACATTCATGACCTGAACACAAAGATATGTAAATAAAATGATTATCTTTAGAAATGGCCCTCCAGCGCCCCTACAAACTTATAATGGGAGCCAAGAATTTACTTTGTCATAAAGACATGAAAATTGGTACACACATCTCTTATGTCATGACGAACATAAAAGCCAATGACAACCACCCCCTATCTATAAATTTGTTGCCATAGCAACGCCCCAAATATATGGAAAAACTCAATGGGAAGTGAAAATTTTAGTTTGTCGAGGCAAATGAAACTTGGTACACACATCCAGCATGTGCTTATGAACAAAAAGCCAATTGTGGCCACACCCTATCACACACGGAAGGCGGCCATTTTGAATTTCTTAGTCATCTCAAATTTCCAGTAAGTACTTTGTTTTTCTCGCCTCAGCCCAAGAATAATCTTTTATTTTCAAAAGTTCAGACAGAACACAGGAAAACCAGGGATTGTGGAGACCTTTTAACTCTAAATTACAAGGTGGTGTAGCAGGCCCCAGCAGTAGCTCAGGCCCGAGGTGATGAAGCAGGCTCCAGCCAGAAGAAGAGTCAAGCAGAGGAACAGGCCCGGTTATTCGACATTACCGTGAAGTTTACGCTTTAAAGCACGAAATGCAGTCCTCCGAGTATATGTGCCTCCGCGGTCGCAAGGGAGGCGAGGGTCTTTATCGCCGCTCGCGGCTTTAATTATTATTATTATTATTAATAATAATAATACAACATACTACAATAAGCTACATTATTGCCTTTCTTTAATGTTTTCGCTGCAGACTTGAGGGTTTCTTATGGCGCCACAAATTAACTACAACTTTAAGCTTTGAATCCACTTTGTTCCATTTTTATTCCCTCTTTAATTTCTTCCTGAGTTCATCCAGCTCCTCCTTGTTTGTCTTTTTTCTGTTTCCTGTTTCAGTCTGGTGTTTCTGCTGACGGCTGTTGCTCTCACTCTGAAAGCCCCGCCTCCTGTTCTTTGCAGGTACAGCTCACCTGGACTCACCTGTCTGTCTCTAACACCCTGTTTATTCTGTCTCTGAGTTTAATGGGTTTCATTTATTCTTTTGTGTCTCAGGGCGAGGACAGAGCAGCTCTCTCTCCAACAGGTAAAAACACAAAACTACTAAAACCTGTTCAAATCCAACTTAAACCTGTTTTAAATCCTACTAAAACCTGTTCAAATCCAACTTAAACATGTTTTAAATCCTACTAAAACCTGTTCCAATCCAACTTAAACTGAACTGTAAGCTGGTGTGAACAGGAGAACACCTATTCCTCCTTTAGGGGCAATCTAGTTAATCTAATCTTAAATTGGAGATGGTCCTGATCTAATTCCCTTCTGTTTCTCTGCAGCGTCTCAGTCTGTGTCGTATCCCTGCAGAAACACGGGGCTCAGGCCTGACAGCTTCCTCTTCCGCCTTGGACACAAGGACGACAAGAGGAAAGGTCTTTCTGTCAGATTTACACTGCACTAATGAAAATCATGTATTAGAACAGAAAAGTATTTGTCCCATTTGTGGACAAAAGGCAGAGTGTGTGTTTGTCCTGCAGGAAAACACTTTCCTAAATAAACAGAAGGACATAATAGAAGCTAGGGACTAGATTTAAAAGAAAGATCTGAAGCTGAGGAGGTCTGCTCAGAAGTCCTCTAGAAACACATCTCTCAGAGGAACTGTTCAGAATAAATAACAGTCAAATTAAAAGAAACTAAAATGGGAAGGTCTTAACCAGGACTAAAGTTTAACTGTTTAACTGTGTTTTCAGCTGAAGCGGCTCCGGCTCAGGAGGAGAAACCTGCTCGGTTTTAGTCGGAGAGGACGCTGAGCTGGTGCACCGGTCCACACAGAGGGTCTAGAGCCGGACTTGCGCCGGTCCCCAGGACACCCACGGGGCTGCAGTCTGGTTTTCTTCAGCTTTAATTGTTATAGTGAAAATAGTTTCAAAATAAAAGCCTGTGTGGTCTGTTTCATAAACCTCATCCATTTAAACCCTGTTTTTGGTAAATACCACACGATAAAAGCATGAGTTCCTCTGGTTTCTGTATAAAAGTCTTTCTGATGGAGATGATTCTGTATAAACTGCTCTAACCTTTTCTCTTCTGTCTCTCCTTGTTCTTGCTTTATTTTCTCACATTTATATTTGTTTGGTTTTATCTTAGTTCATTCTGGTTTTTGAGATTGACTCAAACACCATCAAACGCCGTTTCGTGTTCACACTCACAGGTTTAACTTCACAAAACCAGATTTAACGTACCATAAACCTTTTCATATGAAGTTTTAAAGGCCCAGTGTTTTCCATTTCTTTAAAAGACCTTTGATTGAAGGAGACATACAGTTGTGCTCATACTCTGGCAGAATTTGTAATTTTTTGGGCCATTTTTCTGGGAATTTGTATGGTAAAACAAAAACCTTTCTTTCACTCATAGTTAGTGTTTGGGTGAAGACATTTATTGTCAAACAAGCCTGTTTACTCTTTTTAAATTCATCAAAACAACAGAAACTACCCAAATGACCCTGATCAGAAGTTCTTAATACTGTGCATCTTTAACATCGACAGTTGAAGTATTTTGTGGTAGGTTGTGGATGAGGCTCTTTATTTTCTCAGATGTAAAGCTACCCATTCTTTTTAGCAAAAAGCCTTCAGTTCTTGTAAATTCTTGGGCTCTTTCATGAACTGCAGGTTTAAGATCTCAGAGTAACTCAGTGTCACTGAGGTATTACTGAGTATTGTAAGTGGGATGCTGTGTGGCATTTGTAATGGTTTTCTTCTTTCGACTCGACCATGCAGGCCATTTTTCTTCAAGTGCCTCCTTATTGTACGTCTTGAAACAGCCACACCGCTTTTTCAGAGAGTCCTGTATTTCAGCTGAAGTTATTTGTAGGTTTTTCTTTGCATCCTGAATAATTTTCCTGCAGTTGTAGCTGAAATCTTTGTTGGTCTACCTGACCTTTTTATTTTCCACTTCTTTATTAGAGTTTGAACACTGCTGATTCTTAGTTCTCAGTCCAACATCACCAGGGTCTGTAAACTTTAGATCAGGGTCATTTGTGTTGTCATTATGATTTAAAAAGAGTAAACACAGTTTTACAATAAATGGCTTCATCCAAACCCCAACTATGAGTGAAAAAAAAGGTTTTTGTGTTATAATTCATATTCTCTAAAAAAAAAAACCATCACAAATTCTGCCAGGGTGTGAGTACAGGACATTAACGTACTATTATTTTGTTCACAGCTCCTACAGGATTTGTTTTTTTGTTTGTTTTTTCAGGAATTGCAATGGCACTATTTTGACAAGTTTCTCACAGACTATACCTGCCACTTAAACCAGTTTCTTTAAAATTCCATTTTACTATTATTATTATTATTATTATTAATAATAATAATAATACAACATACTACAATAAGCTACATTATTGCCTTTCTTTAATGTTTTCGCTGCAGACTTGAGGGTTTCTTATGGCGCCACAAATTAACTACAACTATAAGCTTTGAATCCACTTTGTTCCATTTTTATTCCCTCTTTAATTTCTTCCTGAGTTCATCCAGCTCCTCCTTGTTTGTCTTTTTTCTGTTTCCTGTTTCAGTCTGGTGTTTCTGCTGACGGCTGTTGCTCTCACTCTGAAAGCCCCGCCTCCTGTTCTTTGCAGGTACAGCTCACCTGGACTCACCTGTCTGTCTCTAACACCCTGTTTATTCTGTCTCTGAGTTTAATGGGTTTCATTTATTCTTTTGTGTCTCAGGGCGAGGACAGAGCAGCTCTCTCTCCAACAGGTAAAAACACAAAACTACTAAAACCTGTTCAAATCCAACTTAAACCTGTTTTAAATCCTACTAAAACCTGTTCAAATCCAACTTAAACATGTTTTAAATCCTACTAAAACCTGTTCCAATCCAACTTAAACTGAACTGTAAGCTGGTGTGAACAGGAGAACACCTATTCCTCCTTTAGGGGCAATCTAGTTAATCTAATCTTAAATTGGAGATGGTCCTGATCTAATTCCCTTCTGTTTCTCTGCAGCGTCTCAGTCTGTGTCGTATCCCTGCAGAAACACGGGCTCAGGCCTGACAGCTTCCTCTTCCGCCTTGGACACAAGGACGACAAGAGGAAAGGTCTTTCTGTCAGATTTACACTGCACTAATGAAAATCATGTATTAGAACAGAAAAGTATTTGTCCCATTTGTGGACAAAAGGCAGAGTGTGTGTTTGTCCTGCAGGAAAACACTTTCCTAAATAAACAGAAGGACATAATAGAAGCTAGGGACTAGATTTAAAAGAAAGATCTGAAGCTGAGGAGGTCTGCTCAGAAGTCCTCTAGAAACACATCTCTCAGAGGAACTGTTCAGAATAAATAACAGTCAAATTAAAAGAAACTAAAATGGGAAGGTCTTAACCAGGACTAAAGTTTAACTGTTTAACTGTGTTTTCAGCTGAAGCGGCTCCGGCTCAGGAGGAGAAACCTGCTCCGGTTTTAGTCGGAGAGGACGCTGAGCTGGTGGACCAGCTGCGAAAGGTTTGTGTCCATCTAAGAACCATCTAAGAAGGCTCCCGTTGAAAGCGTTTGCAAAAGGGAGGCGCCTTCTGTCGGAAACGTGGTGATTGGATGAAGCTAGTATCCGCCTATCACAAGATTTATTTTAGCCAATCATAGCAACAATTTAGATCGTCACCAAATCTGTGAATGAAAAGGGACGTTAACTAACACTAAATTAGTAATTGATACAAGGACTTTGCCCGATGAAATAAGTGTGTATGAAAGAGTACGAGATTTAGGATAATGCCAAAGCCAGTAGGAAGAAAAGCACAAACATCTTTTATTTCCAAAAAATCACATTCTTAGTGTTAGCAAAAGATTTCAGCGTAGCCATGTTGATGACAAAGAGGAGAAGGGGATGCTTGTTGCATTTGTCATTGGGCACAATGGGCTTCAGCTTTCGCTTTTGTTGCCCTCTAGATTTATTTCAGTCATTAAAACAATCCAGGAAAATATAATTGGTGTTATAATACAAGTAGCTGCTTTTTAAAATGGGTAATTATTGGGAGAAAACAGTAAAAATGAACACGTCTTTTACCGTTTTTTTTTTTTTTTTTTTGTCAAACCATGACACAAAATATCATATAAAGAAAAGTAAAAAAATAACAGAAAAACAGAAAAGTAAGGCCAGAGCGAGTCAAAGAACTGGATAATGGAATGCTAATGCGGGTGAATTGTGTCCCTCAGAACATCGAGGCTCGTCTGAAGGTGTCTCTTCCCACTGACCTGGGAGCAGCTCTCACTGACGGAGTCGTCCTCTGTCATTTGGCCAATCACGTCCGACCTCGCTCCGTGCCCAGCATCCACGTCCCCTCCCCCGCTGTGGTGAGTACTGCCTCTAGGAACTCTGGGAAATAACACGCTTTAACGGTTATGTGTCTGTTATGAGCGCTCGTATTGTCAGTCACTTTAAAGAGTCCTGTTTAAAGTCATGGCCTGAGACATTTGTGAAAGTGATTTGTCTGTGTCCTCAGCCTAAACTGACGATGGCCAAATGTCGACGGAACGTGGAGAACTTCCTGGAGGCGTGTCGCAGGATTGGAGTTCCACAGGTAACACTCACCAGGACAACACCAGGACTAAGACAAATTAAACCAGGACTAGACTTTTTGTCCAACCTTTCCTCTAAAAAATTCATGTGTCTTTTTAAAAATACTCTTGTTTTAAATTAAATTTCCTTTCAGACGTTTGTAATTTGTCTCTTAATCTTACTCTGTTTTCTTCCTCTTCACTTTCCTTTCTCATTATTTCCTTATTTATCCACATTTCAATTATTTTTCGTTCAATTTTCCGTTTCCTCGTTTTGTTTTTCACCATTAATCACTTTCACAAAGACCTCCGTTTGTTCCACCGAAGACGTTCTCGATGGAAACCTGAGCCCCGTCCGCCACACGCTGTGGGAACTGCTGTGTCTGCCCCCCCCCCCTCTCTCACCTGAGGCTTACCTGGCCGGCTTCGCTCTGTTTTACCTGTCCGTCATGTCGCTGCTCTGTGCCATCTATGCCCAGCTCCAGGTTTAGAGACGTTTAAGATGGAGTCCAGTGGTGACCAGCAGGGGGAGTAGACACAACAGCAGCCGAAGAACATCATCAAAACCTCTTCAAGCACAAACTCACAAAGCTGCTCTTTTATTCGCTGTTTTAGGAAAATGTAAGGCTTCCTGCCCTTAGCTCTTCCACTTGAGACCGAGACTGGTTCTGGTCCAGATCTGGTGACTCTGAACAGAGGTGCTGTCTTCTGAAGCAGCCTGCGTTGAGACCAGTTTGAGCAGAACCAACAGAGGGCGCTAGAGCTGCAACAATCCCTTATCATAGGAACAAACCCTCGCTGCAGAACGAGTCCCTCACAGGAAGACATTATTGGTTTAAAACTCTGATCTGATTGGGTTTCTGAGCTGAAGTCAGTAATTAACAGGTTTATCTCAAGGTTACCTCAGGTTACAGCGGCTCTGATGAAACGTATCTGATCAGAGATGTTTCTTTGCTGCAGCAGTAGCTCTTGACTCTATCGCTTTATTAATAATGTATTTGATTGGGACAGTGCATGTTAATGAACACACGAGACACAGCCACATGAATGTAAACATGACAGATTTTAGCCGTGAGCTAATTTCCATCCGTTGTCCCAACATTCTCACGCCATCCACCAGAGCTGTCACTGGAGGCAAGGTGGGTTAAGTGTCTTGCCCAAGGACACAACAACAGTATGAACTGTGGGGAGAGTGGGAATCGAACCAACTACCTTCTGGTTGAAGGACGACTACTCTACCACTGAGCCCCGTCGCTGAGTGAAGAGAGCGAAACAAAGCTCCATTCAAATAAATCTTGTTGTGTTTAAATTAGTGCTGGGCAACAATTAAAGCAATCGTACAAAGTTCCCAAAAAACAAATTTATAATGAATAAAAAAATTTGTGTATTGCATACTTTTATTTTGAAAGTACTGCTATATTAACAAAAGAGCAATAACATTTGGTTTGCAAACATTTTAAACAAATAAGTTGATTTTTACAGCAGTTAAAAGTTAGCAGCAGTAAAATATTTCTTGTAAATTTCAACTTAAATATTGAACCAAAAGTATTTGCCACTGCCAGGGCATTAATATTTAGTTGAGTTTGTTATAGAAAAACAAGTTATGTCCAGAGCCTCGATCATAACATTATAACAACGTAAACAATATAAATGTCTCACTTGTGTTTTCATTACAGTCCGAACACTGTTCATCAGTATAATGCACTGTAACGCCGCGAGATAATTATGGTTGTAGCGAAGTCCAGTAGGCTCCGATGAGGGCAATAGTTAGTGCACGTTGTAACGCCGTCGCTTTTGTCGTCCTCTCCTTTTCTTACAACTTGTGTATTCTTCTTGTGATGGTGCGTCATGAGGGCGGCTCAAACGTGCAGACATTTCTAAGTATGTTCTTCAGATGGACATCTTCACTATACTAATCGGCCGACGTTAACGCACGATAAAATAATTGTCAGCGTTAATTCATTAATGCGTTAACGCGAAAATAATGTGTTGACTTGCCCAGCACTAGTTTAAATATAATAATATTCTTAATATTGAAGCAGTCACTTCTTTTTAAACAGATGTATTCTTCCTGTGAGGGAAGGCATGCTTATTTAGAACTTGTAATATCAAAGCTCAGTTTAATTAAAGTTTAATGAAGCACGAAAAACACAACACTTAACTTTGATCTGAACCGAATCAGGTTCAGAACCAGTTCCATAAACCAACTCTGTTTCCACTGAAGCCTTTGTGCCTTACCTCATTCTACTGAGCTCTGTGCCTCAGACCTTTATTCTGAAAAGACTTTAGTACATCCTGCTCTTGTTTTTCACTGAGAACTTGAGCATTATGAACCTGATCCTGTCTTACCGGCCTTCTGTTTTCTTTATATTTTAATAGTATTTTAAATAAGAACAGCTATTCCTCTGAAGTCCTTTCACAATAAAAGACTTTTCTGCTTTTATTCTGACTGTTTCTTATATATTTTTCTCAGCTCTTCTAAAAACCATGTCTAAACCAGGCCTAAACCAGAACAGTTAAACCTTTCAGTTGTTTTCTACTGACTTTGTTGACTTTATTGTTTGTGTTTTGTTATCTTTTCGCTGTTTTCACTTTTCTTAAATCTTCTGTTTCTCCTTGTCCAGAACATTCTCCTCCTGTGTTTATTCATATTTCTCAAACAAACACAGAACTGATTAACTCACACAACAAAGTCTGATTTGGCTAAAATGTTTGTGATTTATAGCCCTGGCCTTTAAAAAAATTCAATGGAAAAAAAAAAGTATAATAAATTATAGTGATGGCGCATCCCTAGAGTGAAGCAAAAACCCTCTGGGAGGCCGGAAAATATACACTCACCTAAAGGATTATTAGGAACACCTGTTCAATTTCTCATTAATTCAAGAATCTCATCAACCAATCACAGGGCAGTGTCTTCAGTGCATTTAGGAGTCGTCCTGGTCAAGACACTCTCCTGAACTCCAAACTCAATGTCAGAACGGGAAAGAAAAGTGACTTAAGCAGTTTTGAGCGTGGGCTGGTTGTTGGTGCCAGACGGGCCGGTCTGAGTATTTCACAATCTGCTCAGTTACTGGGATTTTCACCCACAACCATTTCTAGGGTTTACAAAGAATGGTGTTAAAAGAGAAAAACCTCCAGTATGTGACAGTCCTGTGGGAGAACATGCCTTGTTGATGCTAGAGGTCAGAGGTGAATGGGCGACTGATTCAAGCTGATAGAAGAGACTCTTTGACTGAAATAACCACTCGTTACAATCGAGGTCTGCAGCAAAGCATTTGTGAAGAAACAACACGTACAACCTTGAGACGGATGGGCTACAACAGCAGAAGACCCACCGGGTACCACTCATCTCCTCTAGAAATAGGAAAAAGAGGCTACAGTTTGCACGAGCTCACCATAATTGGAGAGTTGAAGACTGTAAAAATGTTGCCTGGTCTGATGAGTCTGATTTCTGTGAGACGTTCAGATGGTAGAGTCAGAGTTTGGTGTAAACAGAATGAGAACATGGATCCATCATACCTTGTTACCACGGTGCAGCTGGTGGTGGTGGTGTAATGGTGCGGGGGATGTTTTCTTGGCACACTTCAGGCCAGTTGGGCATTGTTTAAATGCCACGGCCGACCTGAGCATTGTTTCTGACCACGTCCATCCCTTTACGACCACCATGTACCCATCCTCTGATGATACTTCCAGCAGGATAATGCACCATGTCACAAAGCTCCAATCATTTCAAACTGGTTTCTTGAACATGACATGAGTAACTGAACTAAAATGGCCCCCACAGACACAGATCTCAACCCAATAGAGCATCTTTGGGATGTGGTGGAACGGGAGCTTTGTGCCCTGGATGTGCATCCCACAAATCTCCATCAACTGCAAGATGCTCTCCTCTCAATATGGGCCAACATTTCTAAAGAATGCTTTCAGCACCTTGTTGAATCAATGCCAGAAGAATTAAGGCAGTTCTGAAGGAGAAAGGGTCAGACACAGTATTAGTCTGGTGTTCCTAATAATACTTTAGGTGAGTATTTTTCCAAAAACGTATGAAACTTGGCATACATGTCTAATATTTTACAAGAAACTAAAGTCTCTTGGACTCATGCCATAACTTTGACCATGTTTCTGTGACAAGATTTACACTTTAACTTTATAACTTTAATAAATGATCAGATTTACTTAATATTTGAAGCATTTATTTTTTTCAGACTTGAGCAAAACTAATAAAAAGAAAAAGGAAAATCTGAAATTTAGTTCCCATTCATGTTTTTGTAAACCACACAGACAGCTAGAGCGAGAAAATGAATACAGTTATTTTTATTCCTGATTATATATTATTATATTTCTGATTATTCCCGTCCAGAGCCAGCTGTGTCTGCCGCTGCACATCCTGGAGGAGCGGGGGCTGCCTCAGGTCGCAGGAACTGTCAGTGCTCTGCTGCAGTTGGCCCCGCCCCGACACTCCATCACCTCGAATACTCCTGCCCCCCGTAACCACGTCGCCATGTGAATGGGCCCCTCCCCTTCACCTAACCTGCTGCACGCGCTCAGTTCGGCTCAACGGAAACTTCCAGAAACACTTTTAATAAGAACGAACGGAGAAACGAACGGCAGAAACAGGTTGTTTTTTTTACCAAAGTCTGGACACACATGACTCGGCAGATTTTATATTGCACAAGCTCGGTTTGGGAAAAAAAGCAAAGTCAGGCCACTTCAGGGTAAAACATAAAAAATCAAATACTAAATAGAAGTCTCGGTAACACTTTGTATAATAACTACACATAAGCAGTATTAATGTTTACATCCTCAACAGGTCTAATTATACAAATAAATAATGTTTCAGTATCTATAAATGGTTTTATTAAATTTTTAATTAACTACGGTTTGTGTGTAGTTATCGTAATAAAGTGTTGTCACGTGATGTTTAAAAAAAGTTACATTGAGCAGCTCAGATATGGACAAAGTTATATTTTAGTTCAGTTTAGAATTTTTTCAACATTATCTGTAATTTTAAATGAACCAAAACAGTCATGACCCTTTTTTCTGGTGTGTTTCATCGTCATATTGGTCATAAATCTAATGAAAGTTGTTTTTTTTTTTTTTAGTGTTATTGTCAGTTTCCGTCTTATTAGTACTAATTTATTGGGTTTGTTCGGGACATTTTTATTGTAGTTTTGTATGTTTTTTCATTATTTCTATGGATTATTCTTAGCACAGTATCATTCTTTTTTATAGTTTAACACTCTGGACCATTACTAGTTTAAAAAAAAAAAAGTTTTACCCTTTTTATTATACTTTGAATAGTTTTTCTGGCATTTGTTTTATCACAGTGACTTGAAATGTAAAGATTATTTTTATTTATATTTTTATTTTCTAATTATTTCTCCATAAATCTAAATGGATATTTTTTATTATTTTTATAGTTAGATTTTTTTTTAGTCCCCTTTTATTTGAAAACCACAGATCTGAATAATTATTCCTCTTTATTTTCTTATTACAGTTTTTTTATTTTAAATATTCTCCAAAATCTCAGACGTAAAAATGCTGCATCATTATGAAGAGAATCAGAAAACATTTTTCTATTGGCATTCTTTATTTTTGATAGATTAAGGGACAAATGAATTTCTGCTGAAAAAGGCCTGACTTTGTTAAACGTCACCAAAAAGTCACTTTTTAAAACGCAAACTGACGGAGAGACGAACGGCTGAGGGTGACTCGGAAAATACTGACAGATACAGAAATAACTCTATTACTATTTTTTACACAATTATAAAAAGGTCTTATCGGACACAAATATAATGCTGTTTATTTCGTTTAGTGTATTTTACAATTGACTGTATTTATTACATTTATGTACTTTTTTATTTTTTAAACAAAACACCAAAATCACTAGTCCTTTCCATCTCCGATTTTCTTTAAAATATACTGTACAATGTTGGTTTGGACGTGAAGATAATGTAGGAAAACCCTGCAGGATAAAAAAAATCTAATTAAAAACACTACACACAGTCGACCGTAGAAACAAGATGCTAACGTATCTCCTGATTAATTTTTCAGACAATGAAGCTTCACTACAGACTTTTTTGTTGCAACACAAATAATGACTGAAATTATTATAACAATTCTAGTTATTTGTTTTATGCTTAAAATCTTCTTTTAGAAACATGGAAACAAGTTTTTCTTTTGGAAACGTTTGCATTGAACAAATGTGAGCCTGGTTCAGGTTTGAGTGCTTGATAAAGCGTTTATCTAAATCTACAGTGGGTTAGAGAACTCTGTTGTCATTCAGAAAAACACAGGTTTTCTGCTGCTGAGTCTGTTAGAGACCACAGTCGAGCTGGATTTAAGGAAGACCACATGGGCATTTCAAACACAACATTCACCATATACTGCAGTCACTGTATACAGCTCCAGACTTTAGCTTGTGAATTTTAAGACCTTTTGAATACCTTTAATACCGCTTATAATAAAATGTAAGACCATTATTGCAGGCAAAAATAAATAAATGTATTAATTTCAAACTGAAGAAATAAATATACACAAACACATTTTTATTTTAATTAAAGACTAAGAATGTAAGTCATTTTAAAATAAAATGCAGTAATTAAAGATTCTATTTTAATTTTAAGTGTGTTACTGGTTCCAAGCTCTCCTCGCCCCTGTAGGGGTAGATATGTTTACTCTTTGTTGTTTTACACAGGTTTTTGAAACATCAAAACTATTATCAGGTGGCCTTATCTTTTTTTATTTTATTTTTTTAATACGTTTCGATACACCTGTTAACGTTAACTATTAAAAAGATACAGCTATTGTTTATATGAGGCCCAAATCTAACCTAAGTCACAAAAGACCAGAGTGGCCCACACAACTCATTTTGGAAACACATGGCTTGTACTGTCAGCAGGCCCACCAAACCACACTTCTGTCTGTGTGACCACAACCATCACCAAACCACACTTCTGTCCACATTCTGTCTGTGTGACCACAACCATCACCAAACCACACTTCTGTCTGTGTGACCACAACCATCACCAAACCACACTTATGTCTGTGTGACCACAACCATCACCAAACCACACTTCTGTCTGTGTGACCACAACCATCACCAAACCACACTTCTGTCCACACTTCTGTCTGTGTGACCACAACCATCACCAAACCACACTTCTGTCTGTGTGACCACAACCATCACCAAACCACACTTCTGTCTGTGTGACCACAACCATCACCAAACCACACTTCTGTCTGTGTGACCACAACCATCACCAAACCACACTTCTGTCTGTGTGACCACAACCATCACCAAACCACACTTCTGTCTGTGTGACCACAACCATCACCAAACCACACTTCTGTCTGTGTGACCACAACCATCACCAAACCACACTTCTGTCTGTGTGACCACAACCATCACCAAACCACACTTCTGTCTGTGTGACCACAACCATCACCAAACCACACTTCTGTCTGTGTGACCACAACCATCACTAAACCACACTTCTGTCTGTGTGACCACAACCATCACCAAACCACACTTCTGTCCACACTTCTGTCTGTGTGACCACAACCATCACCAAACCACACTTCTGTCTGTGTGACCACAACCATCACCAAACCACACTGTCTGTGTGACCACAACCATCACCAAACCACACTTATGTCTGTGTGACCACAACCATCACCAAACCACACTTCTGTCTGTGTGACCACAACCATCACCAAACCACACTTCTGTCTGTGTGACCACAACCATCACCAAACCACACTTCTGTCTGTGTGACCACAACCATCACCAAACCACACTTCTGTCTGTGTGACCACAACCATCACCAAACCACACTTCTGTCTGTGTGACCACAACCATCACCAAACCACACTTCTGTCTGTGTGACCACAACCATCACCAAACCACACTGTCTGTGTGACCACAACCATCACCAAACCACACTTCTGTCTGTGTGACCACAACCATCACCAAACCACACTTCTGTCTGTGTGACCACAACCATCACCAAACCACACTTCTGTCCACACTTCTGTCTGTGTGACCACAACCATCACCAAACCACACTTCTGTCTGTGTGACCACAACCATCACCAAACCACACTTCTGTCTGTGTGACCACAACCATCACCAAACCACACTTATGTCCACACTTCTGTCTGTGTGACCACAACCATCACCAAACCACACTTCTGTCTGTGTGACCACAACCATCACCAAACCACACTTCTGTCTGTGTGACCACAACCATCACCAAACCACACTTCTGTCTGTGTGACCACAACCATCACCAAACCACACTTCTGTCTGTGTGACCACAACCATCACCAAACCACACTTCTGTCTGTGTGACCACAACCATCACCAAACCACACTTCTGTCTGTGTGACCACAACCATCACCAAACCACACTTCTGTCTGTGTGACCACAACCATCACCAAACCACACTTCTGTCTGTGTGACCACAACCAGCACCAAACCACACTTATGTCTGTGTGACCACAACCATCACCAAACCACACTTATGTCTGTGTGACCACAACCAGCACCAAACCACAGATGCAACATGTAGTTTAAACCTGACTCATAAATATAACTCGTGTCCCAGACAGAGATGGTCTCTAGACCAATCACCGTACAGGACCGGCACAGCGCTCTTCATTCTGAAATGACATAAAGGACAAAGAGCTGAATGAAAAGTGTATCCCTGATATTACTCAGAAAACTCTAAACCTTTATTACGGCCCAAAAGAGTCAAACATATTTAAAAGAGGACACAGGAGGCAAAAACAGTTAATTTCAAAACTTTTTAATTTATTTAGTTTTAGACTGTTAAACTGTTAGTTTTATGTTGATGTTTTACTCTTCTTAGTTATAATTAAAAAAGAGAATCCAAAACCCTCCCGTGCCCAAAAAACAAGAAAGTAACAAAGAAAAGGTGGACCTGGTGAGCCGGACAAACGGAACATAAAGGAAGGAGTGACCCCGGGCCGACCCTGTACAGGGCCGTAGAAGCCGGGGCCAACTCCTCGAACACCCTAAAACACAACTCAACCTAACGAGGACTACAGAGGCATGGAACAAGCCGGCTGCGCTCACCAGCGCTGGCACCGGAAGAGCTGAGGCGGAAGCAAGCGAGAACAAGCGAGCCTACTCAGGTGACTTATAAACTCTGAGGAGCCTCAAAAGGAAAACTAAATATATTTCCAAACCAAAATATCTAAACTATGAAAACCACCAAATACAAAATATACAAAAGAGATAAACAATTAACAAAATTACTACATCAAATAAAGGCAAGAAAAGTGCACCGGCACCTAACACAGGTCATAACCAGTGTTTACAGCAGGACGTGTAAATGTGGCTGCGCTACAGAAAATACAGAGTTTATTTAATCAGCCACAGGTTCATAAAGAGCCCAAGATGCTGAGGCAAACACATAGCCGCTCGCTCACGGAGGCGGGGCCGCTCGCTCACGGAGGCGGGGCCGCTCGCTCACGGAGGCGGGGCCGCTCGCTCACGGAGGCGGGGCCGCTCGCTCACGGAGGCGGGGCCTCGCTCACGGAGGCGGGGCCGCTCGCTCACGGAGGCGGGCCGCCGCCACGGAGGCGGGCCGCTCGCTCACGGAGGCGGAGCCTCTCGCCACGGAGGCGGGCCGCCGCTCACGGAGGCGGGCCGCCGCCACGGAGGCGGGGCCGCTCGCTCACGGAGGCGGGCCGCTCGCTCACGGAGGCGGAGCCGCTCGCTCAATATATTCACAATGTATTGAACTGATTGGTCTGTTTTTGAAGTTGTTCAAAAGTTAACAGTGAGATTGGTTTTCACTTTGCAATAATATCGTTTATTGGAATAAATTCTGGTGAAATATATTGCACAACAAAAAGTAGTCATCGTGACAGTCCTACTGAGAATGGCCGAGCTAACATGAAGCTAACAGACACATGAGCGACTCCTTTGCGGTGACCGGGGTTATTGCTCAGGGGGAGTATTCACTCTTTCAGGTCACGTGGGTCGGTACGGGTCCAGACCTGAATGTGGGGAAAGGGCTCACTGTTCAGATTGTGTTAGCGTAGCCTCACCGTCTCAGTGGTTTGTGTATTTAATGTAAATCATGTAGATTAATGTAAACAGATATATTTTCAGGGTTTTTATCTTAACTTATTGTAGATAAATTTACTTTTGGAGATAAACCACTTCATGTGAAGTGTTTGTCGTTCGAAGCTGTTTTTACTTTAGACTTTGGCCTTTCTGCGTTCACATGGTTCACTGTAAAAACAAAACCTCACATTGTGGCTTTTTTTGTGAGAAGCAGAATAAACCAAGCCGCACCAAATGCTCTTTTTAATGTTTTTTGTTTAACACTAAAGCTACAGCTCTAACCTTTAAAAAGATGCTAACGTTAGTTTCTGCCGTTTGTCCCTCCGTCGTGTTTTCTGTAAAAAGCTGTTTTGAATCACAAAGGCTCACTGTGGACGGACTTGTTACCAAAACTAAACTAAACGTCTTGTGTTTTATTTCTGTCGAGGCTGAAAACTCGTCAGGGCTTTTCACTGCAATAAATACATAAATAAAATAACAAAAGTTGTATAAAAATGAAAAAGTAAATATTTTTCCGACAATGTCGGGTTTTGAACTCACAACCTTCTTGCTGTGAGGCAGGAGGTAGGAGTGCGAACCCCACACATTTTGTTATTTTTAAGTTAAAATAAAAACGCACACATAAATTAACAACAAATGACTTTCTTAAATAGTTCTGTTAAAATTCTCTTAAAAATCCTATAATTAGTCTTTTTTAAGGTGAAAAGCCCTGGTGACTTAATCCTGAGATGTTGGTTTTGTCACTTTAACTTTTGGACACTAGGAGGCGCTGCAGAGTCTAAAGTCTGACTTCACATTTTTATGGAACAAAGTGTAAAAAGTGTAAGCTGTAAATAGATTTATTCAAAACAACAGAGAAAACGGTGTCAGACCCCGGCACGAAACGACCACAGACGAGAAAAATAAAGGAAAAGGTTTGTGGATTTAACAGAGAACAGCAAACCAGGACTAAACCAGGTCTAAACCAGGACTAAACCAGGTCTAAACCAGGTCTAAACCAGGTCTAAACCAGGACTAAACCAGGACTAAACCAGGACTAAACCAGGTCTAAACCAGGTCTAAACCTGGACTAAACCAGGTCTAAACCAGGACTAAACCAGGTCTACACTCGGTCTACACTCGGTCTAAACCAGGTCTAAACCAGGACTAAACCAGGTCTAAACCAGGACTAAACCTGGACTAAACCAGGTCTAAACCAGGACTAAACCAGGTCTACACTCGGTCTACACTCGGTCTAAACCAGGTCTAAACCAGGACTAAACCAGGTCTAAACCAGGACTAAACCAGGTCTAAACCAGGTCTAAACCAGGACTAAACCAGGACTAAACCAGGACTAAACCAGGTCTAAACCAGGTCTAAACCTGGACTAAACCAGGTCTAAACCAGGACTAAACCAGGTCTACACTCGGTCTACACTCGGTCTAAACCAGGTCTAAACCAGGACTAAACCAGGACTAAACCAGGTCTAAACCTGGACTAAAGCAGGACTAAAGCAGGACTAAACCAGGTCTAAACCAGGACTAAACCAGGTCTAAACCAGGACTAAACCAGGTCTAAACCAGGTCTAAACCAGGACTAAACCAGGACTAAACCAGGACTAAACCAGGTCTAAACCAGGTCTAAACCTGGACTAAACCAGGTCTAAACCAGGACTAAACCAGGTCTACACTCGGTCTACACTCGGTCTAAACCAGGTCTAAACCAGGACTAAACCAGGTCTAAACCAGGTCTAAACCTGGACTAAACCAGGTCTAAACCAGGACTAAACCAGGTCTAAACCTGGACTAAACCAGGTCTAAACCAGGACTAAACCAGGTCTAAACCAGGTCTAAACCTGGACTAAACCAGGTCTAAACCAGGACTAAACCAGGTCTAAACCAGGTCTAAACCAGGACTAAACCAGGACTAAACCAGGTCTAAACCAGGACTAAACCAGGTCTAAACCAGGACTAAACCAGGACTAAACCAGGACTAAACCAGGACTAAACCAGGTCTAAACCAGGTCTAAACCTGGACTAAACCAGGTCTAAACCAGGACTAAACCAGGTCTACACTCGGTCTACACTCGGTCTAAACCAGGTCTAAACCAGGACTAAACCAGGTCTAAACCAGGTCTAAACCTGGACTAAACCAGGTCTAAACCAGGACTAAACCAGGTCTAAACCAGGTCTAAACCTGGACTAAACCAGGTCTAAACCAGGACTAAACCAGGTCTAAACCAGGTCTAAACCAGGACTAAACCAGGTCTACACTCGGTCTACACTCGGTCTAAACCAGGTCTAAACCAGGACTAAACCAGGTCTAAACCAGGTCTAAACCTGGACTAAACCAGGTCTAAACCAGGACTAAACCAGGTCTAAACCAGGTCTAAACCTGGACTAAACCAGGTCTAAACCAGGACTAAACCAGGTCTAAACCTGGTCTAAACCAGGACTAAACCAGGTCTACACTCGGTCTAAACCAGGACTAAACCAGGACTAAACCAGGTCTAAACCTGGTCTAAACCTGGTGGTTTAGTCCTGGTTTAGACCTGGTTTAGACCGAGTGTAGACCTGGTTTAGACCGAGTGTAGACCTGGTTTAGTCCGGGTGTAGACCCTCAGTCCTGAACCAGACTGAACCCTCGGTCTATTATTCTTCTGTTTCTGGTCCAGACCTTGGCTTTGCTTGGTTTCTGGTTCAGTCCGGACTTTAACGGTTTGTTTTTTGAGGACATTCCACCGTTTTCTCTGAGTTTTACGCTGTTTTTTGTAAAAAGACACCGCTGTTTTTTGGAGAAGTTGGACTCACTGCATTAAATAAATATTTTTATTTGAACCTTTTTTATTGGAGTTGCTTTTTGTTTTTATTTTATTCAAACACACCTCAGATTTCAGCTTGATGTTCTGAGAAAACAAGTTTTTAATGTTTAAAAAAAATTATATTTTAAGCATTAAAATTAACCACACATTTAAATCACAATTATTACATATTTATTTTTACTTTTAATGGATAACTTCAGTTTTCTTGACTTTTATGGTAAATTACTTGATAGGAACTCTAAACTGGTCACAATTGAAATAATAATAATAAATAAAAATAATAAATTAGTTTTTGTAAGTCTTTCTGGGCCATTTTGTGTAAAAACAGCCAAACCTGAGAAAGTCATTTAGTGTCATTAAAATATAGATTTAGCAGAATCTGAGGCTGGCTCTAAAGGAGACAATGAAGCCTTCAAAACTGCTTCGACACTTGGAGACCAAGCATCCTGCATTGAAAGACACGTTCATTAAGGTTGAGGGCTGCTGATTTACAGAGCAATCTAAAGAAATATTAGTGAAAGTAATTAGTAAACTATTACAAAACTACAAATTAAAATAAACTTGTTCTTCGTCAGTTTAATCTTTTTCAGCCACAAGGGGGCACTGCTCTGTCTCTAACAGCTCACTTCAGATAAATGGAAATGGTGCACAAAAGGGTTAGATATGTTCAAAAACATATCCCTGCAGGGCTACCGTAGCTGTAGTTCTAATTAGCATTATTCATATAATAGTAATATAATAATATTAGAAAATATTAATCTCAGAAACAATCCTGTAGGCAGGTTTTATACAGGTGAGTGCATAAAAAGAAAATAGTATATTTAAGTCTTTGCCTCAACAGTTTTTGTTCCGCTGAATCTGGTTCTGTTCAGACATTTGGACTAAACCAGACCATGTGTTCCCAGACAGAACCAGGCCAGACCTTTGACTGCCTTAAGAAAGTTTACAAAAATGACCCGGTGCAGGTGAGCCCCATGACTTTAGGCCCACTGCAATAACCTCTGTACGACCCGCTCCAGTTCACCCACAGAAGCTAAAGGGCACAGAGGATGCACTGCAGACTTAACTCAAGAACTAAACCTCACATGAAGGATGTCTCAATGAGAACACATCCTCCTGAAGAGACAGAGCTCAGCCTCAACACGGTCCATCTGTGGATCAGACACAGAGGCTCTACGTCAGAGGAGGTCACATTTTAAAAGTCTATAAACGAATATTTGAAACAAACCAATCCGACTGTGTCGATGGCTGAAAAGACTGTTGAAAAGCCCAGAAACATCTGAGCCGACTGAACGGAGGACTCTCAGTAAAGCCTCTTTCTGCTCAGTTGGAGCTCCTGCCTCTGGTCAGCGCAGAGTCCCACTGGCAACTTAAAAGTCCTTTGTCCCGTGTGCACTGGATATTTCGACCATTTGTGTGAGTGTGTGAATGTGTGTGGATGTGTGTGTGGATGTGTGTGTGGATGTGTGTGTGGATGTGTGTGAATGTGTGTGGATGTGTGTGTGGATGTGTGTGTGGATGTGTGTGTGGATGTGTGTGTGGATGTGTGTGTGGATGTGTGTGGATGTGTGTGGATGTGTGTGGATGTGTGTGTGGATGTGTGTGTGGATGTGTGTGTGGATGTGTAATGTGTAGTGTGTGTAGATGTGTGTGTAGATGTGTGTGTGTATAATGTATGTGATGTGTAGATGTGTGTGTAGATGTGTGTGTAGATATGTGTGATGTGTGTGTAGATGATGTGTAGATGTGTGTGTAGATGTGTGTATGTGTGTGTGTGTGGATGTGTGTAGATATGTGTGTAGATGTGTGTGTATGTAAGTGTGCGTGGATGTAATGTGTAGATGTGTGGATGTAATGTGTAGATGTGTGTGATGTGTGTATGTGTGTAGATGTGTAATAATGTGTGTAGATGTAATGTGAATGTAATGTATGTAGATGTGTAGATATGTGTAGATGTAATGTGTGATGTGTGTGTAATAATGTGTAGATATAATAATGAATGTATGTGTATAGATATGTAATATGTGTAGATAATAATGTGTAGATGTAATAATAATGGATATGTGTAATAATATGGATATGTGTAAGATGTGTAATAATGTGAATGTGTGTAATGTGTGTAATGTGTGTAATGTGTGTAGATATGTGTGTGTGTGTGAAGATGTGTGTGTGATGTGTGTGTAGATGTGTGTAGATAATGTAATGTATGTAATAATGTGTGTAGATGTGTGTAGATGTAATGTGTGTAGATGTGTGTGTAATGTATGTGTATGTGTGTAATGTATGCGTATGTGTGTGTAATGTGTGTGTGTAGATATGTGTAGATAATAATGTGTGTGTAATGTGTGATGTGTGTGGAATAGATGTAATAATGTGAATGTATGTGTGGATGTATGTGTAGATAATAATATGTGTGTAATGTGTGTAATGTGTGTAATGTGTGTAATGTGTGTAGATGTGTGTGTGATGTAGATGTGTGTGTGGAATGTGTGTGATGTGTGTGTAGATGTGTGTGATGTAATGTGTGGATGTGTGTGTGATATGTGTGTAGATGTGTGTGGATGGATGTGTGATGTGTGGATGTGTGGATGTGTGTAATAGATGTGTGTGTGGATGTGTGTGTGTAGATGTGTGTGTAGATGTGTGTGGATGTGTGTGATGTGTGTGTGGATGTGTGTGAATGTGTAGATGTGTAGATGTGTGTAGATGTGTGTGTATGTGTGAATGTGTAGATGTGTGTGATGTGAATAATAGATGTAATGTGTAGATGTGTGTGATGTGTGATGTATGTGTGATGTGTGTATGTAGATATGTGTGTAGATGTGTATGTGATAGTGTGTATGTGTGTAATAATAATAGATATGTGTGGATGTGTAATAATAGATATGTGGATGTGTGTGTAATAGATGTGTGTGTGATGTGTGTGTGGATGTGTGTAATGTGTGATGTGTGTGGATGTGTGTGTATATGTGTAGATGTGTGTGTGTAGATATGTGTGATGTGATGTGTGTGTGGATGTGATGTAATGTATGTGTGTGTGATATGTGTGATGTGTGTGTAGATGTGTGTGTAGATGTGTGTAATGTGTGTGGATGTGTGTGATGTGTAGATGTGTGTAGATGTGTGTAGATGTGTGTAGATGTGATGTGTGTGGATGTGTGTGAGATGTGTGTGGATATGTGTGGATGTGTGTGGATGTGTGTAATGTGTGTAGATGTGTGTAGATGTGTGTGTAGATGTGTATGTGTGTAGATGTGTGTGGATGTGTGTGTGTGTGTGATGTGTGTGGATGTGTGTGTGGATGTGTGTGAGTGTGTGTGGATGTGTGTGTGGATGTGTGTGTGGATGTGTGTGAGTGTGTGTGGATGTGTGTGTGGATGTGTGTGGATGTGTGTGTGTGTGTGTGTGGATGTGTGTGAGATGTGTGTGTGGATGTGTGTGAGTGTGTGTGGATGTGTGTGTGATGTGTGTGGATGTGTGTGGATGTGTGTGATGTGTGTGTGATGTGTGTGGATGTGTGTGTGATGTGTGTGTGATGTGTGTGTGTGGATGTGGATGTGTGTGGATGTGTGTGTGGATGTGTGTGTGTGGATGTGTGAGATGTGTGTGGATGTGTGTGGATGTGTGTGTGCGTGTGGATGTGTGTGGATGTGTGTGGATGTGTGTGTGGATGTGTGACGTGTGGATGTGTGTGTGGATGTGTGAGTGTGTGTGATGTGGATGTGTGGATGTGCGTGGATGTGTGTGTGAGATGTGTGTGTGGATGTGTGTGGATGTGTGTAGATGTGTGTAGATGTGTGTGGATGTGTGTGTAGATGTGTGTGATGTGTGTGTGGATGTGTGTGGATGTGTGGATGTGGATGTGTGTGGATGTGTGTGGATGTGTGTGTGGATGTGTGTAGATGTGTGTGATGTGGATGTGTGGATGTGTGTGATGTGTGTGTGATGTGTGTGGATGTGTGTGTGGATGTGTGTGTGGATGTGTGTGGATGTGTGTGTGGATGTGTGTGGATGTGTGTGGATGTGTGTGGATGTGTGTGAATGTGTGTGTGGATGTGTGTGATGTGTGGATGTGTGTGTGTGCGTGTGTGTGGATGTGTGTGTGGATGTGTGTGATGTGTGTGTGGATGTGTGTGGATGTGTGGATGTGTGTGGATGTGTGGATGTGTGTGGTGTGTGGATGTGTGTGGATGTGTGTGGATGTGTGTGGATGTGTGTGTAGATGTGATGTGTGGATGTGTGTGAGTGTGCGTGGATGTGTGTGGATGTGTGTGTATGTGTGATGTGTGTGGATGTGTGTGTGTGGATGTGTGTGTATGTGTGTGTGGATGTGTGTGGATGTGTGTGTGAATGTGTGTGTGGATGTGTGTGTGGATGTGTGTGGATGTGTGTGGATGTGTGTGTGGATGTGTGTGTGGATGTGTGTGTATGTGTGGATGTGTGTGGATGTGTGTGGATGTGTGTGTGGATGTGTGTGGATGTGTGTGTGGATGTGTGATGTGTGTGGATGTGTGTGTGTGTGGATGTGTGATGTGTGTGGATGTGTGTAGATGTGTGTGATGTGTGTGATGTGTGAGATGTGGATGTGTGTGTGGATGTGTGTGTGGATGTGTGTGAGTGTGTGTGGATGTGTGTGGATGTGTGTGTGGATGTGTGTGATGTGTGTGTGGATGTGTGTGTGGATGTGTGTGGATGTGTGTGGATGTGTGTGGATGTGTGTGGATGTGTGTGTGGATGTGTGTGTGGATGTGTGTGTGGATGTGTGTGTGATGTGTGTGTGGATGTGTGTGGATGTGTGTGTGGATGTGTGTGTGGATGTGTGTGTGGATGTGTGTGAGTGTGTGTGATGTGTGTGGATGTGTGTGTGGGTGTGTGTGTGGATGTGTGTGTGGATGTGTGTGTAGATGTGTGTGATGTGTGTGGATGTGTGTGGATGTGTGTGATGTGTGTGTGGATGTGTGAGTGTGTGTGATGTGTGATGTGTGTGGATGTGTGTGACGTGTGTGATGTGTGTGACGTGTGTGTGTGCGTGGATGTGTGTGTGATGTGTGGATGTGTGATGTGTGTGACGTGTGTGGATGTGTGTGGATGTGTGTGTGGATGTGTGTGTAGATGTGTGTGTGGATGTGTGTGATGTGTGTGTGGATGTGTGTGTGATGTGTGTGGATGTGTGTGGATGTGTGGATGTGTGTGGATGTGTGTGGATGTGTGTGTGGATGTGTGTGTGGATGTGTGTGATGTGTGTGGATTGTGTGTGGATGTGTGTGTGATGTGTGTGGATGTGTGTGTGTGTGTGTGTGGATGTGTGTGGATGTGTGTGTGGATGTGTGTGGATGTGTGTGGATGTGTGTGTGGATGTGTGTGTGGATGTGTGTGGATGTGTGTGTGGATGTGTGTGTGGATGTGTGTGTGTGTGTGTGGATGTGTGTGGATGTGTGTGGATGTGTGTGGATGTGTGTGGATGTGTGTGATGTGTGTGTGGATGTGTGTGATGTGTGTGTGGATGTGTGTGGATGTGTGTGTGTGTGTGTGTGTGGATGTGTGTGTGGATGTGTGTGTGGATGTGTGTGGATGTGTGTGTGGATGTGTGTGGATGTGGATGTGTGTGTGTGTGTGATGTGTGTGGATGTGTGTGTGGATGTGTGTGGATGTGTGTGGATGTGTGTGGATGTGTGTGGATGTGTGTGGATGTGTGTGGATGTGTGTGGATGTGTGTGTGGATGTGTGTGGATGTGTGTGTGGATGTGTGTGTGTGTGTGTGGATGTGTGGATGTGTGTGTGGATGTGTGTGTGGATGTGTGTGTGGATGTGTGTGTGAATGTGTGTGTGATGTGTGTGGATGTGTGTGTGGATGTGTGTGGATGTGTGTGTGAATGTGTGTGGATGTGTGTGTGGATGTGTGTGTAGATGTGTGGATGTGTGTGTGGATGTGTGTGGATGTGTGTGTATGTGTGTGTGGATGTGTGTGTGGATGTGTGTGTGGATGTGTGATGTGTGTGTGGATGTGTGTGAGTGTGCGTGGATGTGTGTGGATGTGTGTGTGGATGTGTGTGTGGATGTGTGTGGATGTGTGTGGTGTGTGGATGTGTGTGGATGTGTGTGATGTGTGTGTGGATGTGTGTGGATGTGTGTGGATGTGTGTGAATGTGTGTGTGATGTGTGTGTGGATGTGTGATGTGTGTGATGTGTGTGGATGTGTGTGGATGTGTGTGTGGATGTGTGTGTAGATGTGTGTGGATGTGTGTGTGTGTGGATGTGTGTGGATGTGTGTGGATGTGTGTGTGAGTGTGTGTGTGGATGTGTGTGTAGATGTGTGTGGATGTGTGTGTGGATGTGTGTGATGTGTGTGGATGTGTGTGATGTGTGTGTGGTGTGTGTGTGTGGATGTGTGATGTGTGTGTGATGTGTGTAGATGTGTGTGTGTGTGGATGTGTGTGTGTGTGTGAGATGTGTGTGTGGATGTGTGTGATGTGTGTGTGGATGTGTGTGGATGTGTGTGGATGTGTAGATGTGTGATGTGTGTAGATGTGTGTGTGGATGTGTGTGATGTGTGAATGTGTGTGTAGATGTGTGTGGATGTGTGTGGATGTGTGTGTAGATGTGTGTGGATGTGTGTGGATGTGTGTGTGTAGATGTGTGTGTGGATGTGTGTGGATGTGTGTGTGACGTGTGTGTGGATGTGTGTGGATGTGTGTGATGTGTGTGGATGTGTGTGTGATGTGTGTGGATGTGTGTGGATGTGTGTGGATGTGTGTGGATGTGTGTGGATGTGTGTAGATGTGTAGTGTGTGGATGTGTGTGTGATGTGTGTGTAGATGTGTGTAATGTGTGTGTGTGATATGTGCGTGGATGTGTGTGAATGTGTGTGAAGTGTGTGTAGATGTGTGTGGATGTGTGGATGTGTGTAGATGTGTGTGGATGTGTGTATGTGTGTGTAGATGTGTGTGTGGATGTGTGTGGATGTGTGTGTGTAGATGTGTGTGGATGTGTGTGGATGTGTGTGGATGTGTGTGTAGATGTGTGTGATGTGTGTGTGGATGTGTGTGATGTGTGGATGTGTGGATGTGTGTGGATGTGTGTGATGTGTGTGATGTGTGATGTGTGTGATGTGCGTGTGGACGTGTGTGTGGATGTGTGTGTAGATGTGTGTAGACGTGTGTGTGGATGTGTGTGGATGTGTGTGTAGATGTATGTGTGGATGTGATGTGTAGATGTGTGTGGATGTGTGTGAATGTGTGTGTGGATGTGTGTGGATGTGTGTGGATGTGTGTGGAATGTGTGTGGATGTGTGTGTGGATGTGTGTGATGTGTGGATGTGTGTGTGATGTGTGTGGATGTGTGGATGTGTGTGTGTGTAGATGTGTGTGTATGTGTGTAGATGTGTGTGATGTGTGTGTGATGTGTGTGGATGTGTGTGGATGTGTGTGATGTGTGTGGATGTGTGTGTGGATGTGTGTGTGATGTGTGTGTGGATGTGTGTGTGTGGATGTGTGTGTGGATGTGTGTGTGGATGTGTGTGATGTGTGTGGATGTGTGTGTGGATGTGTGTGGATGTGTGTGTGGATGTGTGTGTGGATGTGTGTGTGGATGTGTGTGGATGTGTGTGGATGTGTGTGTGGATGTGTGGATGTGTGTGTGAGTGTGTGTGGATGTGTGTGTGGATGTGTGTGTGGATGTGTGTGTGGATGTGTGTGATGTGTGTGTGGATGTGTGTGAGTGTGTGTGGATGTGTGTGTGGATGTGTGTGGATGTGTGTGTGTGAATGTGTGTGGATGTGTGTGTGGATGTGTGTGGATGTGTGTGTGGATGTGTGTGTGTGTGTGTGTGGATGTGTGTGTGATGTGTGTGGATGTGTGTGTGGATGTGTGTGGATGTGTGTGGATGTGTGATGTGTGGATGTGTGTAGATGTGTGTGTGGATGTGTGTGGATGTGTGGATGTGTGTGGATGTGTGTAGATGTGTGTGTGTAGATGTGTGTGGATGTGTGTGGATGTGTGTAGATGTGTGGATGTGTGTGGATGTGTGTGTGATGTGTGTAGATGTGTGTAGATGTGTGTGGATGTGTGTGTGGATGTGTGTGTAGATATGTGTGTGATGTGTGTGGATGTGTGTGGATGTGTGTGTAGATGTGTGTGGATGTGTGTGTAGATGTGTGTAGATATTGTGTGTGTGGATGTGTGTGGATGTGTGTGTGGATGTGTGTGATGTGGATGTGTGTGTATGTGTGTAGATGTGTGTGGATGTGTGTGATGTGTGGATGTGTGTGGATGTGTGGATGTGTGTGGATGTGTGTGTGGATGTGTGTGGATGTGTGTGGATGTGTGTGAATGTGTGTGTGGATGTGTGTAGATGTGTGTAGATGTGTGTGCGTGTGGATGTGTGTGGATGTGTGGATGTGTGTGGATGTGTGTGTGGATGTGTGTGTGTGTGGATGTGTGTGGATGTGTGTGGTGTGTGTGTGTGGATGTGTGTGGATGTGTGTGTGAATGTGTGTGGATGTGTGTGTGATGTGTGTGGATGTGTGTGTGGATGTGTGTGGATGTGTGTGTGGATGTGTGTGTGGATGTGTGTGTGATGTGTGTGTGTGTGATGTGTGTGGATGTGTGTGTGATGTGTGTGTGGATGTGTGTGTGATGTGTGTGAATGTGTGTGATGTGTAGATGTGTGTGTGTGTGTGGATGTGTGTGTAGATGTGTGTGTGGATGTGTGTGGATGTGTGTGTGAATGTGTGTGGATGTGTGTGGATGTGTGTGAGTGTGTGTGGATGTGTGTGGATGTGTGTGTGGATGTGTGTGTGGATGTGTGTGGATGTGTGTGTGGATGTGTGTGTGGATGTGTGACGTGGATGTGTGTGATGTGTGTGGATGTGTGTGATGTGTGTGGATGTGTGTGTGATGTGTGTGATGTGTGTGTATATGTGTGAGTGTGTGGATGTGTGTGGATGTGTGTGTGGATGTGTGTGGATGTGTGTGGATGTGTGTGTGTGAATGTGTGTGTGTGGATGTGTGTGTGGATGTGTGTGAGTGTGTGTGGATGTGTGTGTGGATGTGTGTGTGATGTGTGTGAGTGTGTGTGGATGTGTGTGGATGTGTGTGGATGTGTGTGTGTGCGTGGATGTGTGTGGATGTGTGTGTGGATGTGTGTGGATGTGTGTGAGTGTGTGTGGATGTGTGTGGATGTGTGTGTGGATGTGTGTGAGTGTGTGGATGTGTGTGTGGATGTGTGTGAGTGTGCGTGGATGTGTGTGGATGTGTGGATGTGTGTGTGTGTGTGGATGTGTGTGTGTGGATGTGTGTGTGGATGTGTGTGGATGTGTGGATGTGGATGCGTGGATGTGTGTGTGATGTGTGTGTGGATGTGTGTGGATGTGTGTGTGTGTGTGTGGATGTGTGTGTGTGTGTGTGTGTGGATGTGTGTGGATGTGTGTGTGTGGATGTGTGGATGTGTGTGGATGTGTGTAGATGTGTGTGATGTGTGTGTGATGTGTGTGTGGATGTGTGTGATGTGTGTGGATGTGTGTGTGATGTGTGTGTGTGGATGTGTGTAGATGTGTGATGTGTGTGTGTGTGTGTGTGTGATGTGTGTGGATGTGTGTGGATGTGTGTGTTAGATGTGTGTGGATGTGTGTGAGATGTGTGTGGATGTGTGTGGATGTGTGTGATGTGTGTGATGTGTGTGTGTGTGTGTAGATGTGTGTGTGTATGTGTGTAGATGTGTGTGTATGTGTGTAGATGTGTGTGAATGTGTGTGGATGTGTGTGTGTGGATGTGTGTGTAGATGTGTGTGTGATGTGTGTGAATGTGTGTGTGTGGATGTGTGTGTGTGGTGTGTGAATGTGTGTGTGATGTGTGTAGATGTGTGTGTGATGTGTGTAGATGTGTGGATGTGTGTGAATGTGTGTGTAGATGTGTGTAGATGTGTGTGATGTGTGTGTAGATGTGTGTGTGATGTGTGTGTAGATGTGTGTGTGGATGTGTGTGTGAATGTGTGTGTAGATGTGTGTGTAGATGTGTGTGGTGTGTGTAGATGTGTGTGATGTGTGTGTGGATGTGTAGATGTGTGTGTGTGTGTGTGTGTGTGGATGTGTGTGTGGATGTGTGTGGATGTGTGTGTGGATGTGTGTGTATGTGTGTGTGATGTGTGTGATGTGTGTGTGGATGTGTGTGTGTGTGGATGTGTGTGTGGATGTGTGTGGATGTGTGTGTGTGTGTGTAGATGTGGATGTGTGTGGATGTGTGTGTGGATGTGTGTGTGGATGTGTGGATGTGTGTGGATGTGTGGATGTGTGGATGTGTGGATGTGTGTGGATGTGTGTGTGGATGTGTGGATGTGTGTGTGTGTGTGATGTGGATGTGTGGATGTGTGTGATGTGTGTGGATGTGTGTGTGATGTGTGTGTGGATGTGTGTGATGTGTGATGTGTGTGTGATGTGTGGTAGATGTGTGTGGATGTGTGTAGATGTGTGTGTGTGGATGTGTGTGTGATGTGTGTGAGTGGATGTGTGATGTGTGTGTATGTGTGTGTGTGTGTGTGTGGATGTGTGTGTGAATGTGTGTGTGTGTATGGATGTGTGTGTGCGAGATGTGTGATGTGTGTGTGTGTGTGTGGATGTGTGTGTGATGTGTGATGTGTGTAGATGTGTGTGTGTGTGATGTGTGTGGATGTGTGTGATGTGTGTGTATGTGTGTGGATGTGTGTGGATGTGTGTGGATGTGTGTAGTGTGTATGGATGTGTGTGGATGTGTGGATGTAGATGTGTGTGGATGTGTGTGTGTGTGTGTGTGGATGTGTGTGTAGATGTGTGAATGTGTGATGATGTGTGTGATGTGTGTGTGATGTGTGTGTGGATGTGTGTGAATGTGTGATGTGTGTGGATGTGTGTGTGGATGTGTGTGTGAATGTGTGTGATGTGTGAGTGTGTGGATGTGTGTAGATGTGTGTGTGGATGTGTGTATGTGTGTGTGAATGTGTGTGAGTGTGTGTGGATGTGTGTGTGGATGTGCGTGTGATGTATGTGTGTGATGTGTGTGGATGTGTGTGGATGTGTGTGGATGTGTGTGTGTGTGTGTGTGAATGTGTGTGGATGTGTGTGTGGATGTGTGTGGATGTGTGTGTGGATGTGATGTGTGTGTGGATGTGTGGATGTGTGTGTGATGTGTGTGATGTGTGTGTGTGTGTGTGTGTGGATGTGTGTGTGGATGATGTGTGTGGATGTGTGGATGTGTGTGTGGATGTGTGTGGATGTGTGTGGATGTGTGTGGATGTGTGTGTGAATGTGTGGATGTGTGTGGATGTGTGTGTGGATGTGTGATGTGTGTGATGTGTGTGGATGTGTGTGATGTGTGTGTGTGGATGTGTGTGTGGATGTGTGAATGTGTGTGATGTGTGTGTGAATGTGTAGTGGATGTGTGTGTAGATGTGTGATGTATGTGTGTGGATGTGTGGATGTGTGTGATGTGTGTGTAGATGTGTGTGTGTGATGTGTGTGTGGATGTGTGTGTGATGTGTGTGGATGTGTGTGTAGATGTGGATGTGTGTAGATGTGTGTGGATGTGTGTGTGGATGTGTGTGTGATGTGTGTGTGTGTGATGTGTGTGGATGTGTGTGTGATGTGTGTGGATGTGTGTGTGGATGTGTGTGGATGTGTGTGGATGTGTGTGTATGTGTGTGGATGTGTGGATGTGTGTGGATGTGTGTGGATGTGTGTGTGGATGTGTGTGTGGATGTGTGTGGATGTGTGTGTGAATGTGTGTGTGGATGTGTGTGGATGTGTGTGGATGTGTGTGTGGATGTGTGTGTGGATGTGTGTGTGGATGTGTGTGTGGATGTGTGTGGATGTGTGTGTAGATGTGTGGATGTGTGTAGATGTGTGTAGATATGTGTAGATGTGTGTGTAGATGTGTGTGTGGATGTGTGTGGATGTGTGTGTGGATGTGTGTAGATGTGTGTGGATGTGTGTGTGTGGATGTGTAGATGTGTGTGAGATGTGTGTGTATGTGTGTAGATGTGTGTGATGTGTGTGGATGTGTGTGTGGATGTGTGTGTGGATGTGTGTGATGTGGATGTGTGGATGTGTGTGATGTGTGTGTGGATGTGTAGATGTGTGGATGTGTGTGTGGATGTGTGTGGATGTGTGTAGATGTGTGTGTGATGTGTGTGATGTGTGTGGATATGTGTATGGATGTGTGGATGTGTGTGTAGATGTGTGTGTGGATGTGTGTGATGTGTAGATGTGTGTGTAGATGTGTGTGATGTGTGTGTAGATGTGTGTGTGTGTGGATGTGTGTGATGTGTGTGTGTGGATGTGTGTGTAGATGTGTGTGAGTGTGTGTGGATGTGTGTGGATGTGTGTGAATGTGTGTGGATGTGTGATGTGTGTGTGCGTATGTGTGATGTGTGTGTATGTGTGATATGTGTGTGTAACTGTGTGATGTGTGTAGATGTGTGTGTGTGTGTGTGTGTGTGTAGATATGTGTAGATGTGTGTAGATGTGTGTGTGGATGTGTGTGATGTGTGTGTGTAGATGTGTGTGTATGTGTGTGATGTGTGTGAATGTGTGTAGATGTGTGTGTGGATGTGTGTGGATGTGTGTGTGGATATGTGTAGATGGATGTGTGTAGATGTGTGTGAATGTGTGTGATGTGTGTGTGGATGTGTGTGTGGATATGTGTAATGTGTGATGTGTGTAGATGTGTGGATGTGTGATGTGTGTAGATGTGTGTGTAGATGTGTGTAGATGTGTGTAGATGTGTGTGTGTAGATGTGTGTGTGGATGTGTGTGATGTGTGTGGATGTGTGGTGTGGATGTGTGGATGTGTGTGTGATGTGTGTGTGGATGTGTGTGTGGATGTGTGTAGATGTGTGTGGATGTGTGTGATGTGTGTGTGGATGTGTGTAGATGTGTGTAGATGTGTGTGTGTGATGTGTGTGTAGATGTGTGTGTGGATGTGTGTAGAATGTGTGTGTAGATGTGTGTGTGGATGTGTGTGAATGTGTGTGATGTGATGTGTGTGAATGTGTGTGTAGATGTGTGATGTGTGTGTGTATGTGTGTGGATGTGTGTGTAGATGTGTGTGGATGTGTGTAGATGTGTGTGATGTGTGTGTAGATGTGTGTGTGGATGTGTGTAGATGTGTGTGTAGATGTGTGTAGATGTGTGTGTAGATGTGTAGATGTGTGTGGATGTGTGTGATATGTGTGTAGATGTGTGTGTGATGTGTGTAGATATGTGTGTGGATGTGTGTAGATGTGTGTGAATGTGTGTGTGAATGTGTGGATGTGTAGTGTGTATGTGTGGATGTGTGTGTGGATGTGTGATGTGTGTGTAGATGTGTGTGTGAATATGTGTGTGGATGTGTGTGGATGTGTGTGTGAATGTGTGTGTGTGTGTGAATGTGTGTGTGAATGTGTGTGTAGATGTGTGTGGTATGTGTGTGGATGTGTGTGTGATGTGTGTGTGTGTGTGTGTGTGTGTGTGTGTGTGTGGATGTGTAGATGTGTGTGAATGTGTGTGGATGTGTGTGTGTGTGTGTGTGGATGTGTGTGATGTGTGTGAATGTGTGTAGATGTGTGTGTGTGGTGTGTGTGAATGTATGTGATGTGTGGATGTATGTGGATGTGTGTGTAGATGTGTGTAGATGTGTGTGTGTGATGTGTGTGGATGTGTGGATGTGTGTGAATGTGTGATGTATGTAGATGTGTGAATGTGTGTGTGTGTGTGTAGATGTGTGTGTGGATGTGTGTGGATGTGTGTGGATGTGTGTGTGATATGTGTGGATGTGTGGATGTGTGTGGATGTGTGTGGATGTGTGTGGATGTGTGTGTAGATGTGTGTGGATGTGTGTAGATGTGTGTAGGTGTGTGTAGATGTGTGTAGATGTGTGTGTAGATGTGAATGTGTGTGATGTGTGGATGTGTGTGGATGTGTGTGTGTGAATGTGTGTGGATGTGTGGATGTGTGGATGTGTGTGTATGTGTGTGTAGATGTGTGGATGTGTGTGGATGTGTGTGTGGATGTGTGTGTAATGTGTGTGGATGTGTGTAGATGTGAGTGATGTGTGTGGATGTAATGTGGATGTGAGATGTGTGTGTGTGGATGTGTGTAGATGTGTGTAGATGTGTGTAGATGTGTGGATGTATGTGGATGTGTGGATGTGTGGATGTGTGTGTAGTGTGTGATGTGGATGTGTGTATGGATGTGTAGATGTGTAGATGTGTGAGATGTGTGTGGATGTGTGTAGATGTGTGTAGATGTGTGTAGATGTGTGTAGATGTGTAGATGTGTGAATGTGTGTGGATGTGTGTGTGTGTGTGTAGATGTGTGTGAATGTAGATGTGTGTGGATGTGTGTGAATGTGTGTGTAGATGTGTGTGGATGTGTGTGGATGTGTGAATGTGTGTGGATGTGTGTGAATGTGTGTGTGTGTGTATGTGTGTGTGTGTGTGTGGATGTGTGTGGATGTGTGTGTGTAGATGTGTGTGATGTGTGTGAATGTGTGTAGATGTGTGTAGATGTAATGTGTAGATGTGTGTGAATGTGTGTGGATGTGTGTGTGTGTGTGTGTGGATGTGTGTGAGATGTGTGTGTGTAGATGTGTGTGTGATGTGTGTGATGTGTGTGGATGTGTGTGTAGATGTGTGTAGATGTGTGTGTGGATGTGTGTGATGTGTGTGGATGTGTGGATGTGTGTAGGATGTGTGTGTAGATGTGTGTGTGTGTGTGTATGTGTGTGTATGTGTGTGTGATATGTGTGTGTGTGTGTGTGGATGTGTGTGAATGTGTGTGTAGATGTGTGTGGATGTGTGTGATATGTGTGTAGATGTGTGTGGATGTATGTGTAGATGTGTAGATGTGTGTAGATGTGTGTGATGTGTGTGTGATGTGTGTGAATGTGTGTAGATGTGTGTGAATGTGTGTGGATGTGTGTGTAGATGTGTGTAGATGTGGATGTGTGAATGTGTGTGTAGATATGTGTAGATGTGTGTGATAGATGTGTGTGTAGATGTGTGTGTAGATATGTGTGATGTGTGTGAATGTGTGTAGATGTGTGTAGATGTGTGTGTAGATGTGTGTGGATGTGTGTGGATGTGTGTAGATGTGTGTGGATGTGTGTGTAGATGTGTGTGTGATGTGTGTGTGGATGTGTGTGTGTGTGTAGATGTGTGTGTGAATGTGTGTGGATGTGTGTGGATGTGTGTAGATGTGTGTGTGATGTGTGTGTGGATGTGTGTGTAGATGTGTGTGTAGATGTGTGTGGATGTGTGTGAATGTGCAGATGTGTGTGTGATGTGTGTATGTGTGATGTGTGTGAGATGTGTAGATGTGTGTGTAGATGTGTGTGTATGATGTGTGTGTAGATGTGTGTGATGTGTGATGTGTGTGATGTGTGTGGATGTGTGTGAATGTGTGTGGATGTGTAGATGTGTGTGTAGATGTGTGTGTGTGTGTGTAGATATGTGTGTAGATATGTGTGTATGGATGTGTATGATGTGATGTGTGATGTGTGTGAATGTGTGTGAATGTGTGTGAATGTGTGTAGATGTGTGTGTAGATGTGTAGATGTATGTGTGTGTGTATGTGTAGATGTGTGTGTAGATGTGTGTGTGTGTGTGTGATGTGTGGATGTGTGTGTGGATATGTGTAGATGTGTGTGGATGTGTGTATGTGTGTGTGTGTGATGTGTGTGGATGTGTGTGATGTGTGTGGATGTGTGTGGATGTGTGTGTAGATGTGTGTGTAGATGTGGATGTGTGTGATGTGTGTAGATGTGTGTGGATGTGTGATGTGTGATGTGTGTGTATGAATGTGTGTGAATGTGTGTGGATGTGTGTGAATGTGTGTAGATGTGTGTGTGGATGTGTGTGTGTAATGTGTGATATGTGTGTGAATGTGTGTGATATGTGTGAATGTAGATGTGTGATGTGTGTAGATGTGTGTGTGATGTGTGTAGATGTGTGTGGATGTGTGTGTGGATGTGTGTGGATGTGTGATGTGTGTGTAGATGTGTGTGATGTGTGTGTGTGTGTGTGTGTGAATGTGTGTGGATGTGTGTGTGTGTGTGTGTGTGGATGTGTGTGATATGTGGATGTGTGGATGTGTGTGTGTAGATGTGTGTGTGGATGTGTGTAGATGTGTGTAGATGTGTAGTGTGTGGATGTGTGTGTGATGTGTGTGTGGATGTGTGTGGATGTGTGTGGATGTGTGTGATGTGTGTGTGGATGTGTGTGAATGTGTGTGTGGATGTGTGTGAATGTGTGTGGATGTGTGTGAATGTGTGTGTGGATGTGTGTGTGTGGATGTGTGTGGATGTGTGTGAATGTGTGTGGATGTGTGTGTGGATGTGTGTGGATGTGTGTGTGGATGTGTGTGGATGTGTGTGTGGATGTGTGTGTGGATGTGTGTGTGAATGTGTGGATGTGTGTGGATGTGTGTGGATGTGTGTGTGGATGTGTGTGTGGATGTGTGTGGATGTGTGTGGATGTGTGGATGTGTGTAGATGTGTGTAGATGTGTGTGGATGTGTGTAGTGTGTGGATGTGTGTGAATGTGTGTGGATGTGTGTGGATGTGTGGGTGTGTGGATGTGTGTAGATGTGTGTGGATGTGTGTGTGTGTGTGAATGTGTGTAGATGTGTGTGTGGAATGTGTGTGTGTGTGAGTGTGCGTGGATGTGTGTGAGTGTGTGTGGATGTGTGTGAGTGTGTGTGGATGTGTGTGTAGATGTGTGTGTGGATGTGTGTGTAGATGTGTGTGTGGATGTGTGTGATGTGTGTGGATGTGTGTGGATGTGTGTGTGGATGTGTGTGGATGTGTGTGATGTGTGTGGATGTGTGTGTGGATGTGTGTGTGGATGTGTGTAGATGTGTGTGGATGTGTGTGGATGTGTGTGATGTGTGTGTGAATGTGTGTGGATGTGTGTGATGTGTGTGTGTATGGATGTGTGTGTGGATGTGTGTGTAGATGTGTGTGGATGTGTGTGAATGTGTATGTGTGTGAGATGTGTGTGTGCGTGTGTGGATGTGTGTGGATGTGTGTAGATGTGTGTGGATGTGTGTGGATGTGTGTGAATGTGTGTATGTGTGTGGATGTGTGTGTGGATGTGTGTGTGGATGTGTGTGTGATGTGTGTGTAGATGTGTGTGGATGTGTGGATGTGTGTGTGTGGATGTGTGTGGATGTGTGTGTGTAGATGTGTGTAGATGTGTGTGGATGTATGTGTGGATGTGTGTGGATGTGTGTGTGTGTGATGTGTGGATGTGTGTGTGTGGATGTGTGTGAGTGTGTGTGTGATGTGTGTGGATGTGTGTGTGTGTGTGTGGATGTGTGTGTGGATGTGTGTGTGGATGTGTGTGAATGTGTGTGTGGATGTGTGTGGATGTGTGTGGATGTGTGTGTGGATGTGTGTGGATGTGTGTGTGGATGTGTGTGGAGATGTGTGATGTGTGTGATGTGTGTGTGGATGTGTGTGGATGTGTGTGTGTGATGTGTGTGTAGATGTGTGTGGATGTGTGTGGATGTGTGTGTGTGTGTGGTAGATGTGTGTTGGATGTGTGTGTAGATGTGTGGATGTGTGTGGATGTGTGTGATGTGTGTGTGGATGTGTGTGTGGATGTGTGTGAGTGTGCGTGGATGTGTGTGGATGTGTGTGTGTATGTGTGTGAGTGTGTGTGGATGTGTGTGGATGTGTGTGGGTGTGTGTGTGGATGTGTGTGTGTATGTGTGTGTGATGTGTGTGGATGTGTGTGTGTGTGTGTGTGTGATGTGTGTGATGTGTGTGATGTGTGTGTGTGTGTGTGGATGTGTGTGATGTGTGTGTGTGTGTGGATGATGTGTGGATGTGTGTGGATGTGTGAGTGTGTGGATGTGTGTGGATGTGTGTGTGGATGTGTGTGTGTGGTGTGTGTGGATGTGTGATGTGTGTGGATGTGTGTGATGTGTGTGTGTGAATGTGTGTAGATGTGTGTGGATGTGGTGTGGATGTGTGTGTGTGATGTGTGTGTGTGTGTGGATGTGTGTGTGTGTGTATGTGTGGTGTGTGTGTGGATGTGTGTGGATGTGTGTAGATGTGTGTGATGTGTGTGGATGTGTGTGTGGATGTGTGTGGATGTGTGTGTGGATGTGTGTGTGGATGTGTGTGGATGTGTGTGGATGTGTGTGAGTGTGTGTGGATGTGTGTGGATGTGTGTGGATGTGTGTGTAGATGTGTGTGTGGATGTGTGTGTGGATGTGTGTGTGGATGTGTGTGTGGTGTGTGGATGTGTGTGGATGTGTGTATGAGTGTGTAGATGTGTGTGTGTGTGGATGTGTGTGATGTGTGTGATGTGTGGATGTGTGTGGATGTGTGTGGATGTGTGTGTAGATGTGTGTGTGGATGTGTGTGTGTGTGATGTGTGTGATGTGTGTGGATGTGTGGATGTGTGTGGATGTGTGTGGATGTGTGTGTAGTGTGTGTGTGGATGTGTGTGTAGTGTGTGGATGTGTGTGTGTGTGTGTGTGTGTGGATGTGTGAGTGTGTGTGGATGTGTGTGTAGATGTGTGTGGATGTGTGATGTGTGTGTGTGTGATGTGTGTGGATGTGTGTGGATGTGTGAATGTGTGTGGATGTGTGTGTAGATGTGTGTGTAGATGTGTGTGTGATGTGTGTAGATGTGTGTAGATGTGTGTGTGTGGATGTGTGTGTAGATGTGTGTGGATGTGTGTGTAGATGTGTGTGTGATGTGTGTGTGGATGTGTGTGTGGATGTGTGTAGATGTGTGTGTAGATATGTGTGTGGATGTGTGTGTAGATGTGTGTGTAGATGTGTGTAGATGTGTGTAGATGTGTGTGTGGATGTGTGTAGATGTGTGTGTGTGTGAATGTGTGGATGTGTGTGTAGATGTGTGTGTGATGTGTGGATGTGTGTGTAGATGTGTGTGTGATGTGTGTGGATGTGTGTGTGATGTGTGTGTGATGTGTGTGTGGATGTGTGTGGATGTGTGTGTGATGTGTGTGATGTGTGTGTGTAGATGTGTGTGGATGTGATGTGTGTAGATGTGTGTGGATGTGTGTGTAGATGTGTGGATGTGTGTGGATGTGTGTGTGGATGTGTGTGTGATGTGTGTGATGTGTGTGGATGTGTGTGGATGTGTGTGTAGATGTGTGTGTGGATGTGTGTGTGGATGTGTGTGTGGATGTGTGTGTGGATGTGTGTGTGGATGTGTGTGTGGATGTGTGATGTGTGTGGATGTGTGTGTGGATGTGTGTGGATGTGTGTGAATGTGTGTGTGGATGTGTGTGGATGTGTGTGTGGATGTGTGTGTGGATGTGTGTGAGTGTGCGTGGATGTGTGTGGATGTGTGTGGATGTGTGTGGATGTGTGTGATGTGTGTAGATGTGTGTGGATGTGTGTGTGTAGTGTGTGTGGATGTGTGTGGATGTGTGTGTGGATGTGTGTGATGTGTGTGTAGATGTGTGTGTAGATGTGTGTGGATGTGTGTAGATGTGTGTGTGATGTGTGTGGATGTGTGAATGTGTGTGTAGATGTGTGTGTGGATGTGTGTGTAGATGTGTGTAGATGTGTGTGGATGTGTGTGATGTGTGGATGTGTGTGTAGATGTGTGTGAATGTGTGTGGATGTGTGGATGTGTGATGTGTGTGGATGTGTGTGATGTGTGTGGATGTGTGTGTGATGTGTGATGTGTGTGTGGATGTGTGTGATGTGTGTGGATGTGTGTGTGTGTGTGTGAATGTGTGATGTGTGATGTGTGTGTGGATGTGTGTGATGTGTGTGTGGATGTGTGTGTGGATGTGTGTGTGGATGTGTGTGGATGTGTGTGTGATGTGTGTGTGGATGTGTGTGTGGATGTGTGTAGATGTGTGTGGATGTGTGGATGTGTGTGTGGATGTGTGTGTGATGTGTGTGTGTGTGGATGTGTGTGGATGTGTGGATGTGTGGATGTGTGTGGATGTGTGTGTGGATGTGTGTGTGTGTGTGTGGATGTGTGTGTGGATGTGTGTGTGGATGTGTGTGTGTGATATGTGGATGTGTGTGTGTGTAGATGTGTGTGTAATATGTGTGTAGATGTGTGTGAATGTGTGTGGATGTGTGTGTGTGATGTGTGAATGTGTGGATGTGTAGATGTGTGTAGATGTGTGGATGTGTGTAGATGTGTGTGGATGTGTGTGTGATGTGTGTGTGTGTAATGTGTGTGGATGTGTGTGATGTGTGTGTGTGTGATGTGTGTGATGTGTGTGGATGTGTGATGTGTGTGGATGTGTGTGTAGATGTGTGTGTGGATGTGTGTGATGTGTGTAGATGTGTGTGATGTGTGTGTAGATGTGTGTGATGTGTGTGTAGATGTGTGTAGATGTGTGTAGATGTGTGTGGATGTGTGTGTAGATGTGTGTGTGAATGTGTGTGATGTGTGTGATGTGTGTGTAGATGTATGTGTGTGATGTGTGTGAATGTGTGTATGTGTGAATGTGTGTGATGTGTGTGTAGATGTGTGTGATGTGTGTGTGATATGTGTGATGTGTGTGTGATGTGTGTGTAGATGTGTGTGTGAATGTGTGTAGATGTGTGTGAGATGTGTGATGTGTGTGTATGTGTGTGTGGATGTGTGTGTGAATGTGTGTAGATGTGTGTGTAGATGTGTGTGGATGTGTGTGGATGTGTGTGTGGATGTGTGTGAATGTGTGTGTATGTGTGTGTGTGATGTGTGATGTGTGTAGATGTGTGTGTAGATGTGTGTGATGTGTGAATGTGTGTGGATGTGTGTGATGTGTGTGGATGTGTGTGAGATGTGTGTAGATGTGTGAATGTGTGTGTGATGTGTGTGTGTAATGTGTGTAATGTGTGTAATGTGTGTAATGTGTGTAATGTGTGTAATGTGTGTAATGTGTGTAATGTGTGTAATGTGTGTAATGTGTGTAATGTGTGTGTGATGTGTGTGTGTGGTGTGTAGATGTGTGTGTGGATGTGTGTGATGTATGTGTGGATGTGTGATGTGTGTGTAGATGTGTGTGATGTGTGTGGATGTGTGTAGATGTGTGTGTGTGTGTGTGTGGATGTGTGTGGATGTGTGATGTGTGTGTGTGAGATGTGTGTGAATGTGTGTGTGATGTGTGTGTATGTGTGTGAGATGTGTGTGTGTAGATGTGAGTGTGATGTGTGTGTGATGATGTGTGTGAATGTGTGTGAATGTGTGTATGTGTGTGTGTGTGTGTGTGTGGATGTGTGTGAATGTGTGTGGATGTGTGTGAAGTGTGTGTGTGATGTGTGTGATGTGTGTGAATGTGTGTGATGTGTGTGGATGTGTGTGATGTGTGTGTGGATGTGTGTGTGATGTGTGTGATGTGTGTGGATGTGTGTGGATGTGTGTGTGTGTGTGTGTGGATGTGTGTAGATGTGTGTGTGGATGTGTGTGAATGTGTGTGTGGATGTGTGTGATGTGTGTGATGTGTGTGTGTGTAGATGTGTGTGAATGTGTGTGTGGATGTGTGTATGTGTGTGGATGTGTGTGGATGTGTGAGTGTGCGTGGATGTGTGTGAATGTGTGTGTATGGATGTGTGTGTGAATGTGTGTGAATGTGTGTGGATGTGTGTGGATGTGTGTGTGTGTGTGTGAATGTGTGTGATGTGTGTGTGGATGTGTGTGTGTGGATGTGTGTGTGTGTGTGGATGTGTGTGGATGTGTGTGATGTGTGTGGATGTGTGTAGATGTGTGTGAATGTGTGTGTATGTGTGTGTGGATGTGTGTAGATGTGTGTGTGGATGTGTGTGTAGATGTGTGTGTAGATGTGTGTGAGATGTGTGTGGATGTGTGTATGTGTGTGAAGATGTGTATGTGGATGTGTGTGATGTGTGTGTGTGTGGATGTGTGTGAATGTATGTGTGAATGTGTGTGTAGATGTGTGTGAGATGTGTGTGAATGTGTGTGTGGATATGTGTGTGAATGTGTGTGGATGTGTGATGTGTGTGGATGTGTGTGTGGATGTGTGTGGATGTGTGTGTGGATGTGTGTGTAGATGTGTGATGTGTGTGAATGTGTGTGTGGATGTGTATGTGTAGATGTGTGTAGATGTGTGTGTGTGTGAGATGTGTGTGATGTGTGTGTAGATGTGTGTGTGGATGTGTGTGAATGTGTGTGGATGTGTAGATGTGTGTGAATGTGTGTAGTGTGATGTGTGTGTAGATGTGTGAATGTGATGTGTGGATGTGTGTGAATGTGTGTGTGTAGATGTGTGTAGATGTGTGTGGATGTGTGTGAATGTGTGTGTATGGATGTGTGTAGATGTGTGTGAATGTGTGTGGATGTGTGTGATGTGTGTGTGGATGTGTGTGATGTGTGTGATGTGTGTGTAGATGTGTGTGGATGTGTGTGTGGATGTGTGTGTGGATGTGTGTGTGTGTGGATGTGTGTGTAGATGTGTGTGTGGATGTGTGTGGATGTGTGTGGATGTGTGTGGATGTGTGTGTGGATGTGTGTGGATGTGTGTGTGGATGTGTGTGGATGTGTGTGGATGTGTGTGGATGTGTGTGTGGATGTGTGTGTGATGTGTGTGTGGATGTGTGTGTGGATGTGTGTGTAGATGTGTGTGTGATGTGTGTGTGAATGTGTGTGGATGTGTGTGTGATGTGTGTGTGGATGTGTGTGGATGTGTGTAGATGTGTGTGTGATGTGTGTGATGTGTGTGGATGTGTGTGTGATGTGTGTGTGATGTGTAGATGTGTGTGATGTGTGTGTAGATGTGTGTGGATGTGTGTAGATGTGTGTGTAGATGTGTGTGGATGTGTAGATGTGTGTGTGATGTGTAGATGTGTGTGAATGTGTGTGGATGTGTGTGAATGTGTGGATGTGTGTGGATGTGTGTGAATGTGTGTGTGATGTGTGTGTGTGTGAATGTGTGTGGATGTGTGTAGATGTGTGTGATGTGTGTGTAGATGTGTGTGGATGTGTGTGATGTGTGTGTGGATGTGTGTGTGAATGTGTGGATGTGTGTGAATGTGTGTGGATGTGTGTGTGGATGTGTGTGTGAATGTGTGTGTGGATGTGTGTGGATGTGTGTGGATGTGTGTGTGAATGTGTGTGTGGATGTGTGTGGATGTGTGTGTGATGTGTGGATGTGTGTGGATGTGTGTGGATGTGTGTAGATGTGTGTGATGTGTGTGTAGATATGTGTGAATATGTGTGTAGATGTGTGTGGATGTGTGTATGTGTGTGTAGATGTGTGGATGTGTGTGTGGATGTGTGGATGTGTGTGAGTGTGCGTGGATGTGTGTGGATGTGTGTGTGGGTGTGTGTGTGGATGTGTGTGAGTGTGCGTGGATGTGTGTGGATGTGTGTGGATGTGTGTGTGGATGTGTGTGGATGTGTGTGAGTGTGTGTGGATGTGTGTGAGTGTGTGTGGATGTGTGTGGATGTGTGTGTGGATGTGTGTGGATGTGTGTGATATGTGTGTGTATGTGTGTGGATGTGTGATGTGTGTGTGTGATGTGTGTGGTGTGTGTGTGTAGATGTGTGTGTGTGTGTGGATGTGTGTGAGTGTGTGTATGTGTGTGGATGTGTGTGTGTGTGTGGATGTGTGTGATGTGTGTGTGGATGTGTGTGGATGTGTGTGTAGATGTGTGGATGTGTGTGAAGTGTGTGTGTGTGTATGTGTGTGATGTGTGTGGATGTGTGTGTAGATGTGTGTGATGTGTGTGTGTGTGTAGATGTGTGTGGATGTGTGTGTGGATGTGTGTAGATGTGTGTGTGGATGTGTGTGTGGATGTGTGTAGATGTGTGTGTGGATGTGTGAGATGTGTGTGGATGTGTGTAGATGTGTGTGGATGTGTGGATGTGTGTGGATGTGTGTGGATGTGTGTGAGATGTGTGTGGATGTGTGTGTGGATGTGTGGATGTGTAGATGTGTGTGTGGATGTGTGTGAATGTGTGTGTGTGTGTGTGTGGATGTGTGTGGATGTGTGTGAATGTGTGTGATGTGTGTAGATGTGTGTGGATGTGTGTGATGTGTGTGTGGATGTGTGTGTGTGATGTGATGTGTGGATGTGTGTGTGAATGTGTGTGTGTGTGTGTGTGTGGATGTGTGTGTAGATGTGTGTGTAGATGTGTGTGTAGATGTGTGTGGATGTGTGATGTGTGTGTGTGTGTGTGTGTGTGGATGTGTGTAGATGTGTGTAGATGTGTGTAGATGTGTGTGTGGATGTGTGTGGATGTGTGTGGATGTGTGAATGTGTGTGTGTAGATGTGTGTGTGGATGTGTGTAGATGTGTGTGGATGTGTGTGAATGTGTGTGTGTGTGTGTGTGTAGATGTGTGATGTGTAGATGTGTGTAGATGTGTGTGTGTGAATGTGTGTAGATGTGTGTGTGAATGTGTGTGTATGTGTGTAGATGTGTGTGTGTAGATGTGATGTGTGTAGATGTGTGGATGTGTGTATGTGTGTGTAGATGTGTGTGTAGATGTGTGTAGATGTGTGTAGATGTGTGTGTAGATGTGTGTGTGGATGTGTGTGTAGATGTGTGATGTGTGTGATGTAATGTGTAGATGTGTGTGATGTGTGTGTGAATGTGTGTGGATGTGTGTGTAGATGTGTGTGTAGATGTGTGTGGATGTGTGTGTGGATGTGTGTGTAGATGTATGTGTGGATGTGTGTGGATGTGTGTAGATGTGTGTGTGGATGTGTGTGAATGTGTGTAGATGTGTGTGTAGATGTGTGTGATGTGTGTGGATGTGTGTGTGAATGTGTGTAGATGTGATGTGTGTAGATGTGTGTAGATGTGTGTAGATGTGTGTAGATGTGTAGATGTGTGATATGTGTGTGTGATGTGTGTAGATGTGTGTGTGTGTAATATGTATGTGTGTGATATGTGTGTGGATGTGTGTAGATGTGTGTGTATGTGTGTAGATGTGTGTGTAGATGTAATGTGTGTATGATGTGTGTGTAGATGTGTGTGGATGTGTGTGTAGATGTGTGTAGATGTGTGTGATGTGTGTGTGATGTGTGTGTGTAGATGTGTGATGTATGTGTAGATGTGTGTGTAGATGTGTGTAGATGTGTGTGTATGTGTGTGGATGTGTGTAGATGTGTGTGTATGTGTGTGTGTGTATGGATGTGTGTAGATGTGTGTGGATGTGTGTAGATGTGTGTGTGATGTGTGTGTAGATGTGTAGATGTGGATGTGTAGATGTGTGTGTAGATGTGTGTGTGTAGATGTGTGTAGATGTGTGTAGATGTGTGTGTAGATGTGTGTAGATGTGTGTGTAGATGTGTGTGGATGTGTGTGTGATGTGTGTGTGGATGTGTGTAGATGTGTGTAGATGTGTGTGTGTGATGTGTGTGTGTGTGTGATGTGTGTGTGATGTGTGTAGATGTGTGTGAATGTGTGTAGATGTGTGTGTGATGTATGTGTGAAGTGTGCGTGGATGTGTGTAGATGTGTGTATGTATGTGTGTGTGTGTAGTGGATATGTGTGATGTGGATGTGTGTGTGATGTGTGTGTGTGTGTGTAGATGTGTGTGTAGATGTGTGTAGATGTGTGTGTGGATGTGTGTGTGTATGTGTGTGTGTGTGGATGTGTGTGTGTGTGTGTGTGTGTATGTGTGTGTGTGTGTGATGTGTGTGGATGTGTGTGGATGTGTGTGAATGTGTGTGTGTGTGTGTGTGTGAGTGGATGTGTGTGTGTGTGTGTGTGTGTGGATGTGTGTGATGTGTGGATGTGTGTGATGTGTGTGTGGATGTGTGTGTGTGTGTGATGTGTGTGTGTGTGTGTGTGTGTGTGTGTGTGGATGTGTGTGTGTGTGTGTGTGTGTGTGTGTGTGTCTTGTGTGTGTGTGTGATGTGTGTGTGTGTGTGTGTGTGTGTGGATGTGTGTGGATGTGTGTGTGTGTGTGTGTGTGTGTGTGTGTGTGTGTGTGTGTGTGTGTGTGTGTGTGTGTGGTGTGGATGTGTGTGTGTGTGTGTGTGTGTGTGTGTGTGTGTGAATGTGTGTGTGTGTGTGTGTGTGTGTGTGTGTGTGTATGTGGATGTGTGTATGGATGTGTGTGAATGTGTGTGTGTGTATGGATGTGTGTGAATGTGTGTGTGTGTGTGTGTGTGTGTGTGGATGTGTGTGAATGTGTGTGTGTGTGTGTGTGTGTGTGTGTGGATGTGTGTGAATGTGTGTGTGTGTGTGTGTGTGTGTGTGTGTGAATGTGTGTGTGTGTGTGTGTGTGTGTGTGTGTGTGTGTGTGGATGTGTGTGTGTGTGTGTGGATGTGTGTGTGTGTGTGTGTGTGTGTGTGTGTGTGTGTGTGTGTGTGTGTGTGTGGATGTGTGTGTGTGTGTGTGTGTGTATGTGTGTGTGTGTGTGTGTGTGTGTGTGTGTGTGTGTGGTGTGTGTGTGTGGATGTGTGTGTGTGTGTGTGTGTGTGTGTGTGTCTTGTGTGTGTGTGTGAATGTGTGTGTGTGTGTGTGTGTGTGTGTGTGTGTGGATGTGTGGATGTGTGTGTGTGTGTGTGTGTGTGTGTGAATGTGTGTGTGTGTTCGTGTGTGTGTGTGTGTGTGTGGATGTGTGTGAATGTGTGTGTGTGTGTGTGTGTGTGTGTGTGTGTGTGTGTGTGTGTGGATGTGTGTGAATAGAAGGGTGCAGGAAAGCGTTATATAAATGCATGCCATTTACCATATGTTCATGTAGCTTTATTTCTACCAACGTGCTTTGCATTTAAAACAGAAAAGCATTTGCAGTAGATCAAATAAAACAATAACCAAAGAAAAATGACAAGAATAAACCCAGCAAGAGTAACGATCTGGCAGCACAGTCCACTGCTCGTCCCAGGACCGGGTCAGGGGTCAGAGCGACCGAGATGTTAAAAACAAACATTAAAATCTGGACTCGATGCCTACATACATATGTACATACAGTATGTGTGTGTGTATATATGTGTATATACACACATATATACACATATATACACACACCTAAAGGATTATTAGGAACACCTGTTCAATTTCTCATTAATTCAAGAATCTCATCAACCAATCACAGGGCAGTGTCTTCAGTGCATTTAAGGGCGTGATAGAAGAGACACTTTGACTGAAATAACCACTCGTTACAATCGAGGTCTGCAGCAAAGCATTTGTGAAGAAACAACACGTACAACCTTGAGACGGATGGGCTACAACAGCAGAAGACAGCAGTTTCTGACCATGTCCATCCCTTTACGACCTCCATGTACCCATCCTCTGATGATACTTCCAGCAGGATAATGCACCATGTCACAAAGCTCCAATCATTTCAAACTGGTTTCTTGAACATGACATGAGTAACTGAACTAAAATGGCCCCCACAGACACAGATCTCAACCCAATAGAGCATCTTTGGGATGTGGTGGAACGGGAGCTTTGTGCCCTGGATGTGCATCCCACAAATCTCCATCAACTGCAAGATGCTCTCCTCTCAATATGGGCCAACATTTCTAAAGAATGCTTTCAGCACCTTGTTGAATCAATGCCAGAAGAATTAAGGCAGTTCTGAAGGAGAAAGGGTCAGACACAGTATTAGTCTGGTGTTCCTAATAATACTTTAGGTGAGTATTTTTCCAAAAAACGTATGAAACTTGGCATACATGTCTAATATTTTACAAGAAACTAAAGTCTCTTGGACTCATGCCATAACTTTGACCATGTTTCTGTGACAAGATTTACACTTTAACTTTATAACTTTAATAAATGATCAGATTTACTTAATATTTGAAGCATTTATTTTTTTCAGACTTGAGCAAAACTAATAAAAAGAAAAAGGAAAATCTGAAATTTAGTTCCCATTCATGTTTTTGTAAACCACACAGACAGCTAGAGCGAGAAAATGAATACAGTTATTTTTATTCCTGATTATATATTATTATATTTCTGATTATTCCCGTCCAGAGCCAGCTGTGTCTGCCGCTGCACATCCTGGAGGAGCGGGGGCTGCCTCAGGTCGCAGGAACTGTCAGTGCTCTGCTGCAGTTGGCCCGGCCCCGACACTCCATCACCTCGAATACTCCTGCCCCCCGTAACCACGTCGCCATGTGAATGGGCCCCTCCCCTTCACCTAACCTGCTGCACGCGCTCAGTTCGGCTCAACGGAAACTTCCAGAAACACTTTTAATAAGAACGAACGGAGAAACGAACGGCAGAAACAGGTTGTTTTTTTTACCAAAGTCTGGACACACATGACTCGGCAGATTTTATATTGCACAAGCTCGGTTTGGGAAAAAAGGCAAAGTCAGGCCACTTCAGGGTAAAACATAAAAAATCAAATACTAAATAGAAGTCTCGGTAACACTTTGTATAATAACTACACATAAGCAGTATTAATGTTTACATCCTCAACAGGTCTAATTATACAAATAAATAATGTTTCAGTATCTATAAATGGTTTTATTAAATTTTTAATTAACTACGGTTTGTGTGTAGTTATCGTAATAAAGTGTTGTCACGTGATGTTTAAAAAAAGTTACATTGAGCAGCTCAGATATGGACAAAGTTATATTTTAGTTCAGTTTAGAATTTTTTCAACATTATCTGTAATTTTAAATGAACCAAAACAGTCATGACCCTTTTTTCTGGTGTGTTTCATCGTCATATTGGTCATAAATCTAATGAAAGTTGTTTTTTTTTTTTTTAGTGTTATTGTCAGTTTCCGTCTTATTAGTACTAATTTATTGGGTTTGTTCGGGACATTTTTATTGTAGTTTTGTATGTTTTTTCATTATTTCTATGGATTATTCTTAGCACAGTATCATTCTTTTTTATAGTTTAACACTCTGGACCATTACTAGTTTAAAAAAAAAAAAGTTTTACCCTTTTTTATTATACTTTGAATAGTTTTTCTGGCATTTGTTTTATCACAGTGACTTGAAATGTAAAGATTATTTTTATTTATATTTTTATTTTCTAATTATTTCTCCATAAATCTAAATGGATATTTTTTATTATTTTTATAGTTAGATTTTTTTTTAGTCCCCTTTTATTTGAAAACCACAGATCTGAATAATTATTCCTCTTTATTTTCTTATTACAGTTTTTTTATTTTAAATATTCTCCAAAATCTCAGACGTAAAAATGCTGCATCATTATGAAGAGAATCAGAAAACATTTTTCTATTGGCATTCTTTATTTTTGATAGATTAAGGGACAAATGAATTTCTGCTGAAAAGGCCTGACTTTGTTAAACGTCACCAAAAGTCACTTTTAAAACGCAAACTGACGGAGAGACGAACGGCTGAGGGTGACTCGGAAAATACTGACAGATACAGAAATAACTCTATTACTATTTTTTACACAATTATAAAAAGGTCTTATCGGACACAAATATAATGCTGTTTATTTCGTTTAGTGTATTTTACAATTGACTGTATTTATTACATTTATGTACTTTTTTATTTTTTAAACAAAACACCAAAATCACTAGTCCTTTCCATCTCCGATTTTCTTTAAAATATACTGTACAATGTTGGTTTGGACGTGAAGATAATGTAGGAAAACCCTGCAGGATAAAAATCTAATTAAAAACACTACACACAGTCGACCGTAGAAACAAGATGCTAACGTATCTCCTGATTAATTTTTCAGACAATGAAGCTTCACTACAGACTTTTTTGTTGCAACACAAATAATGACTGAAATTATTATAACAATTCTAGTTATTTGTTTTATGCTTAAAATCTTCTTTTAGAAACATGGAAACAAGTTTTTCTTTTGGAAACGTTTGCATTGAACAAATGTGAGCCTGGTTCAGGTTTGAGTGCTTGATAAAGCGTTTATCTAAATCTACAGTGGGTTAGAGAACTCTGTTGTCATTCAGAAAAACACAGGTTTTCTGCTGCTGAGTCTGTTAGAGACCACAGTCGAGCTGGATTTAAGGAAGACCACATGGGCATTTCAAACACAACATTCACCATATACTGCAGTCACTGTATACAGCTCCAGACTTTAGCTTGTGAATTTTAAGACCTTTTGAATACCTTTAATACCGCTTATAATAAAATGTAAGACCATTATTGCAGGCAAAAATAAATAAATGTATTAATTTCAAACTGAAGAAATAAATATACACAAACACATTTTTATTTTAATTAAAGACTAAGAATGTAAGTCATTTTAAAATAAAATGCAGTAATTAAAGATTCTATTTTAATTTTAAGTGTGTTACTGGTTCCAAGCTCTCCTCGCCCCTGTAGGGGTAGATATGTTTACTCTTTGTTGTTTTACACAGGTTTTTGAAACATCAAAACTATTATCAGGTGGCCTTATCTTTTTTTATTTTATTTTTTTAATACGTTTCGATACACCTGTTAACGTTAACTATTAAAAAGATACAGCTATTGTTTATATGAGGCCCAAATCTAACCTAAGTCACAAAAGACCAGAGTGGCCCACACAACTCATTTTGGAAACACATGGCTTGTACTGTCAGCAGGCCCACCAAACCACACTTCTGTCTGTGTGACCACAACCATCACCAAACCACACTTCTGTCTGTGTGACCACAACCATCACTAAACCACACTTCTGTCTGTGTGACCACAACCATCACCAAACCACACTTCTGTCTGTGTGACCACAACCATCACCAAACCACACTTCTGTCTGTGTGACCACAACCATCACCAAACCACACTTCTGTCTGTGTGACCACAACCATCACCAAACCACACTTCTGTCTGTGTGACCACAACCATCACCAAACCACACTTCTGTCTGTGTGACCACAACCATCACCAAACCACACTTCTGTCTGTGTGACCACAACCATCACCAAACCACACTTCTGTCTGTGTGACCACAACCATCACCAAACCACACTTCTATCTGTGTGACCACAACCATCACCAAACCACACTTCTATCTGTGTGACCACAACCATCACCAAACCACACTTCTGTCCACACTTCTGTCTGTGTGACCACAACCATCACCAAACCACACTTCTGTCTGTGTGACCACAACCATCACCAAACCACACTTCTGTCCACACTTCTGTCTGTGTGACCACAACCATCACCAAACCACACTTCTATCTGTGTGACCACAACCATCACCAAACCACACTTGTGTCTGTGTGACCACAACCATCACCAAACCACACTTCTGTCCACACTTCTGTCTGTGTGACCACAACCATCACCAAACCACACTTCTGTCTGTGTGACCACAACCATCACCAAACCACACTTCTGTCTGTGTGACCACAACCATCACCAAACCACACTTCTGTCTGTGTGACCACAACCATCACCAAACCACACTTCTGTCCACATTCTGTCTGTGTGACCACAACGATCACCAAACCACACTTGTGTCTGTGTGACCACAACCATCACCAAACCACACTTCTGTCCACACTTCTGTCTGTGTGACCACAACCATCACCAAACCACACTTCTGTCTGTGTGACCACAACCATCACCAAACCACACTTCTGTCTGTGTGACCACAACCATCACCAAACCACACTTCTGTCTGTGTGACCACAACCATCACCAAACCACACTTCTGTCTGTGTGACCACAACCATCACCAAACCACACTTCTGTCTGTGTGACCACAACCATCACCAAACCACACTTCTGTCTGTGTGACCACAACCATCACCAAACCACACTTCTGTCTGTGTGACCACAACCATCACCAAACCACACTTCTGTCTGTGTGACCACAACCATCACCAAACCACACTTCTGTCTGTGTGACCACAACCATCACCAAACCACACTTATGTCTGTGTGACCACAACCATCACCAAACCACACTTCTGTCCACACTTCTGTCTGTGTGACCACAACGATCACCAAACCACACTTCTGTCCACACTTCTGTCTGTGTGACCACAACGATCACCAAACCACACTTGTGTCTGTGTGACCACAACCATCACCAAACCACACTTCTGTCTGTGTGACCACAACCATCACCAAACCACACTTCTGTCCACACTTCTGTCTGTGTGACCACAACGATCACCAAACCACACTTGTGTCTGTGTGACCACAACCATCACCAAACCACACTTATGTCTGTGTGACCACAACCATCACCAAACCACACTTCTGTCCACACTTCTGTCTGTGTGACCACAACCATCACCAAACCACACTTCTGTCTGTGTGACCACAACCATCACCAAACCACACTTCTGTCTGTGTGACCACAACCATCACCAAACCACACTTCTGTCTGTGTGACCACAACCATCACCAAACCACACTTCTGTCTGTGTGACCACAACCATCACCAAACCACACTTCTGTCTGTGTGACCACAACCATCACCAAACCACACTTCTGTCTGTGTGACCACAACCATCACCAAACCACACTTCTGTCCACACTTCTGTCTGTGTGACCACAACCATCACCAAACCACACTTCTGTCTGTGTGACCACAACCATCACCAAACCACACTTCTGTCCACATTCTGTCTGTGTGACCACAACGATCACCAAACCACACTTGTGTCTGTGTGACCACAACGATCACCAAACCACACTTGTGTCTGTGTGACCTCAACGATCACCAAACCACACTTCTGTCCACACTTCTGTCTGTGTGACCACAACCATCACCAAACCACACTTCTGTCTGTGTGACCACAACCATCACCAAACCACACTTCTGTCTGTGTGACCACAACCATCACCAAACCACACTTCTGTCTGTGTGACCACAACCATCACCAAACCACACTTCTGTCTGTGTGACCACAACCATCACCAAACCACACTTCTGTCTGTGTGACCACAACCATCACCAAACCACACTTCTGTCTGTGTGACCACAACCATCACCAAACCACACTTCTGTCTGTGTGACCACAACCATCACCAAACCACACTTCTGTCTGTGTGACCACAACCATCACCAAACCACACTTCTGTCTGTGTGACCACAACCATCACCAAACCACACTTCTGTCTGTGTGACCACAACCATCACCAAACCACACTTCTGTCTGTGTGACCACAACCATCACCAAACCACACTTCTGTCTGTGTGACCACAACCATCACCAAACCACACTTCTGTCTGTGTGACCACAACCATCACCAAACCACACTTCTGTCTGTGTGACCACAACCATCACCAAACCACACTTCTGTCTGTGTGACCACAACCATCACCAAACCACACTTCTGTCTGTGTGACCACAACCATCACCAAACCACACTTCTGTCTGTGTGACCACAACCATCACCAAACCACACTTCTGTCTGTGTGACCACAACCATCACCAAACCACACTTCTATCTGTGTGACCACAACCATCACCAAACCACACTTCTGTCCACACTTCTGTCTGTGTGACCACAACCATCACCAAACCACACTTCTGTCTGTGTGACCACAACCATCACCAAACCACACTTCTGTCCACACTTCTGTCTGTGTGACCACAACCATCACCAAACCACACTTCTATCTGTGTGACCACAACCATCACCAAACCACACTTGTGTCTGTGTGACCACAACCATCACCAAACCACACTTCTGTCCACACTTCTGTCTGTGTGACCACAACCATCACCAAACCACACTTCTGTCTGTGTGACCACAACCATCACCAAACCACACTTCTGTCTGTGTGACCACAACCATCACCAAACCACACTTCTGTCTGTGTGACCACAACCATCACCAAACCACACTTCTGTCTGTGTGACCACAACCATCACCAAACCACAGATGCAACATGTAGTTTAAACCTGACTCATAAATATAACTCGTGTCCCAGACAGAGATGGTCTCTAGACCAATCACCGTACAGGACCGGCACAGCGCTCTTCATTCTGAAATGACATAAAGGACAAAGAGCTGAATGAAAAGTGTATCCCTGATATTACTCAGAAACTCTAAACCTTTATTACGGCCCAAAAGAGTCAAACATATTTAAAAGAGGACACAGGAGGCAAAAACAGTTAATTTCAAAACTTTTTAATTTATTTAGTTTTAGACTGTTAAACTGTTAGTTTTATGTTGATGTTTTACTCTTCTTAGTTATAATTAAAAAAGAGAATCCAAAACCCTCCCGTGCCCAAAAAACAAGAAAGTAACAAAGAAAAGGTGGACCTGGTGAGCCGGACAAACGGAACATAAAGGAAGGAGTGACCCCGGGCCGACCCTGTACAGGGCCGTAGAAGCCGGGGCCAACTCCTCGAACACCCTAAAACACAACTCAACCTAACGAGGACTACAGAGGCATGGAACAAGCCGGCTGCGCTCACCAGCGCTGGCACCGGAAGAGCTGAGGCGGAAGCAAGCGAGAACAAGCGAGCCTACTCAGGTGACTTATAAACTCTGAGGAGCCTCAAAAGGAAAACTAAATATATTTCCAAACCAAAATATCTAAACTATGAAAACCACCAAATACAAAATATACAAAAGAGATAAACAATTAACAAAATTACTACATCAAATAAAGGCAAGAAAAGTGCACCGGCACCTAACACAGGTCATAACCAGTGTTTACAGCAGGACGTGTAAATGTGGCTGCGCTACAGAAAATACAGAGTTTATTTAATCAGCCACAGGTTCATAAAGAGCCCAAGATGCTGAGGCAAACACATAGCCGCTCGCTCACGGAGGCGGGGCCGCCGCTCACGGAGGCGGGGCCGCCGCTCACGGAGGCGGGCCGCCGCCACGAGGCGGGGCCGCTCGCCACGGAGGCGGGGCCTTCGCTCACGGAGGCGGGGCCGCCGCTCACGAGGCGGGCCGCCGCCACGGAGGCGGGGCCGCCGCCACGGAGGCGGAGCCTCGCGCTCACGGAGGCGGGGCCGCTCGCTCACGGAGGCGGGGCCGCTCGCTCACGGAGGCGGGGCCGCTCGCTCACGGAGGCGGGGCCGCTCGCTCACGGAGGCGGAGCCGCTCGCTCAATATATTCACAATGTATTGAACTGATTGGTCTGTTTTTGAAGTTGTTCAAAAGTTAACAGTGAGATTGGTTTTCACTTTGCAATAATATCGTTTATTGGAATAAATTCTGGTGAAATATATTGCACAACAAAAAGTAGTCATCGTGACAGTCCTACTGAGAATGGCCGAGCTAACATGAAGCTAACAGACACATGAGCGACTCCTTTGCGGTGACCGGGGTTATTGCTCAGGGGGAGTATTCACTCTTTCAGGTCACGTGGGTCGGTACGGGTCCAGACCTGAATGTGGGGAAAGGGCTCACTGTTCAGATTGTGTTAGCGTAGCCTCACCGTCTCAGTGGTTTGTGTATTTAATGTAAATCATGTAGATTAATGTAAACAGATATATTTTCAGGGTTTTTATCTTAACTTATTGTAGATAAATTTACTTTTGGAGATAAACCACTTCATGTGAAGTGTTTGTCGTTCGAAGCTGTTTTTACTTTAGACTTTGGCCTTTTCTGCGTTCACATGGTTCACTGTAAAAACAAAAACCTCACATTGTGGCTTTTTTTGTGAGAAGCAGAATAAACCAAGCCGCACCAAATGCTCTTTTTAATGTTTTTTGTTTAACACTAAAGCTACAGCTCTAACCTTTAAAAAGATGCTAACGTTAGTTTCTGCCGTTTGTCCCTCCGTCGTGTTTTCTGTAAAAAGCTGTTTTGAATCACAAAGGCTCACTGTGGACGGACTTGTTACCAAAACTAAACTAAACGTCTTGTGTTTTATTTCTGTCGAGGCTGAAAACTCGTCAGGGCTTTTCACTGCAATAAATACATAAATAAAATAACAAAAGTTGTATAAAAATGAAAAAGTAAATATTTTTCCGACAATGTCGGGTTTTGAACTCACAACCTTCTTGCTGTGAGGCAGGAGGTAGGAGTGCGAACCCCACACATTTTGTTATTTTTAAGTTAAAATAAAAACGCACACATAAATTAACAACAAATGACTTTCTTAAATAGTTCTGTTAAAAATCCTATAATTAGTCTTTTTAAGGTGAAAAGCCCTGGTGACTTAATCCTGAGATGTTGGTTTTGTCACTTTAACTTTTGGACACTAGGAGGCGCTGCAGAGTCTAAAGTCTGACTTCACATTTTTATGGAACAAAGTGTAAAAAGTGTAAGCTGTAAATAGATTTATTCAAAACAACAGAGAAAACGGTGTCAGACCCCGGCACGAAACGACCACAGACGAGAAAAATAAAGGAAAAGGTTTGTGGATTTAACAGAGAACAGCAAACCAGGACTAAACCAGGTCTAAACCAGGACTAAACCAGGTCTAAACAAGGTCTAAACCAGGACTAAACCAGGACTAAACCAGGACTAAACCAGGTCTAAACCAGGTCTAAACCTGGACTAAACCAGGTCTAAACCAGGACTAAACCAGGTCTACACTCGGTCTACACTCGGTCTAAACCAGGTCTAAACCAGGACTAAACCAGGTCTAAACCAGGACTAAACCTGGACTAAACCAGGTCTAAACCTGGACTAAACCAGGTCTAAACCAGGACTAAACCAGGTCTAAATCAGGACTAAACCTGGACTAAACCAGGTCTAAACCAGGACTAAACCAGGTCTAAACCAGGTCTAAACCAGGTCTAAACCTGGACTAAACCAGGTCTAAACCAGGACTAAACCAGGTCTAAACCAGGTCTAAACCTGGACTAAACCAGGTCTAAACCAGGACTAAACCAGGTCTAAACCAGGTCTAAACCTGGACTAAACCAGGTCTAAACCAGGACTAAACCAGGTCTAAACCTGGTCTAAACCAGGACTAAACCAGGTCTACACTCGGTCTACACTCGGTCTAAACCAGGACTAAACCAGGACTAAACCAGGACTAAACCAGGTCTAAACCAGGTCTAAACCTGGACTAAACCAGGTCTAAACCAGGTCTAAACCAGGACTAAACCAGGACTAAACCAGGACTAAACCAGGTCTAAACCAGGTCTAAACCTGGACTAAACCAGGTCTAAACCAGGACTAAACCAGGTCTACACTCGGTCTACACTCGGTCTAAACCAGGTCTAAACCAGGACTAAACCAGGTCTAAACCAGGTCTAAACCTGGACTAAACCAGGTCTAAACCAGGACTAAACCAGGTCTAAACCAGGTCTAAACCTGGACTAAACCTGGTCTAAACCAGGACTAAACCAGGTTTACACTCGGTCTACACTCGGTCTAAACCAGGACTAAACCAGGACTAAACCAGGACTAAACCAGGTCTAAACCTGGTCTAAACCTGGTGGTTTAGTCCTGGTTTAGACCTGGTTTAGACCGAGTGTAGACCTGGTTTAGACCGAGTGTAGACCTGGTTTAGTCCGGGTGTAGACCCTCAGTCCTGAACCAGACTGAACCCTCGGTCTATTATTCTTCTGTTTCTGGTCCAGACCTTGGCTTTGCTTGGTTTCTGGTTCAGTCCGGACTTTAACGGTTTGTTTTTTGAGGACATTCCACCGTTTTCTCTGAGTTTTACGCTGTTTTTTGTAAAAAGACACCGCTGTTTTTTGGAGAAGTTGGACTCACTG